>CM074962.1:872843-892025 GCA_037577455.1 Pangasius macronema
TTATACAGGTCTTAACAATCAGGCTTGTGTTGAACACAGTTCATGTCATGTGCTGTTGTTTGTTATGGTTATGTGCCGTTTCATTTATTTTCAGTCCTGGCTCCTCCCCTGTCTAATCATTAGTTTATTACCTTACTGTGTTCACCTGTTCTGTGTTTCATTTTCTTTGTTTGCTTGTTTCTATCCTCCTGTTCCTATATTTCGTTGCGAAGTCTTGCCAATAGTTAGCATGCATTTCCAAGCCTTATGCTGCATTTGACTTACATTGGACATTGGAAGCTGAAGCTCGGAATGATGTTATTTTTGACCTCTGTGCCTCCATGTCCGTCTTTTGTTAGCGACAAGCTAGCCAGCTAACCGTGATGAGTGAGGTATAGTTTTTTCCTCAGTGAACTGTAGAGTGAGTGTTATAGATTTAACAAATGAATATGTCTGGATGTTGACTGACCGAAAGAAAATACTTGTATATTCATTATAACTCATCTGAAGGTAAGAAGTGCTACTATGTTTGCTTCTGATGTTATGATCAGCCATGATGATTTGATGTCATTCCCTGAACTTGGAAGATCTCGTAGCTGAGAAGTTCTGAGTTCACAAGTCGGAATTTCGAGTTGAAGGGGCGTGTTTTCTGTGGCTTTTCCTGGTCAGGAAATTATGACCACTAGTTGAGCACAGCATTAGTTTCCCATTCAGTTTCTTGTACTTCTTGTTGTACGTCTCACATGTTGCACGTGTCTCGCAGTATTTTCAGTCCCTGCCGGTATTTTCTGTCCGTATTTTCTGTCAGTATTTCCTCTTGAACAGTCATGGCATTATCTGGAGTTTGTTAATGTTCGTTTTATCTGGGTAAGTTCTGGGTATATGCTTGCATTGTCATTACTAGTAGTTTGGTGAGGTTCCAGCTACCTGGCTTAGCTTCAGGCTATCTGGTAATAACCTGCGTCTATACAGTTGTGTAAGTGTGTAGTGATGAGTGTTGTTCCTCGCCATTGTCGCCTCTGGTTTGTTCATCAGGGATCGAAATTTCTGTAAAAAATTTCTGCTTTGTGACTTTGTTAAAAGCGCCATATAAACAAAAACATATTAAAATTCATTTGAAATTCCTTTACCTGAAAGTGTGCTGTCTTAGTAACTGCAGCAGCAAACAATGATGCAGCAGAGAGAGGGGGGGTATACAAAGAGAGAGAGAGAGAGAGAGAGAGAGAGAGAGAGAGAGAGAGAGATAAAGGAAACATGAAGTAGTGCAGTGCATATTAACAAGTGGTGGACCATTGAGTGTGTGTGTGTGTGTGTGTGTGTGTGTGTGTGTGTGTGTGTGTGTGTGTGTTTGTTCTCTGCGATCATTCCTGTCAGCCTAGAATTAGCAGAACAGAGTGGGATGAGTGAAAGAGCAAAAGAGAGAGAGAAAATGAAAGCAAGAGATGAGGAAAAAGGAGAGCAAAAAGAATGAGACAGAGGACGCGAGAGATAAAGATAGACAAATAGAGAGAGAGAGAGAGAGAGAGAGAGAGAGAGAGTGTGTCTTGGTGGATAAAGAGAGAGAGAGAGATGGGGTGATAAATGAGAGGAGGATACGAGTGTGCTCATTGTGTGTGTGTGAGAGTGTGAGGGAGAGCCAACAGCCACCTGAAGATTGGCAACACACACACAGACTCGCGCGCACACACACACACACACACACACACACACACACACACACACACACACACGACAGCGTGCGATATGAGACGGGCGAACAGACAAACAGAAGCGAGGATGAAGAGAGGAGCGCAGTTTTCCGTCTTCCACAGCTCTGAGCCACCTCAGCGTCTCCACGACAACCTCCGGAAACAGCGTTCCTCTGGCAATCTGAGGTTGCTTAGCGATGAAGATCCGATGGTTCCACTCTCACCTTCGTCTTCATCATCATCTTCATCCTCTTCAGCTAGAACCGTGAGAACCCGCTCGCTCTCGCTGTCTCTCTCCAGGATGATACCTCCATCTGATCTTTCACGGTCAGAGGGGCGGGGCCAGAAGGGAAAGTGGGTGGGGTTGAAGCATGGAGATGATGATGGTGATGATGAAGATGATGAAGAGCATGTTAGCGTAGCTACAGGATGGATGGATGAAGTGGAGAGTGGCAGAGAGGAGCGGGCGGAGCTGGACAAGGACGTGATCATCAGCATGCTAACACACCTGGAACATGCTCTCGATACACACACACATGCACACACACTCTCAAAGTGTAAGTCTGTGTGTGTGTGTGTGTGTGTGTGTGTGTGTGTGTGTGTGTGTGAGAGAGAGAGAGAGAGAGAGAGAGAGAGANGTGTGTGTGTGTGTGTGTGTGTGTGTGTGTGTGTGTGTGTGTGAGAGAGAGAGAGAGAGAGAGAGAGAGAGTGACAGTAGCACAGACATGCTAATCTAAAGTGACATTTAGTAACTTTAACCCTGGAGGGGTTTGTGTGTGTGTGTGTGTGTGTGTGTGTGTGTGTGTGTGTGTGTGTGTGTCTCCTCACACTCACAGAACAAACAGACACACATAATTTCTGGAAGATTTGTTCAAATTTGGTCATCTTTCTTTCTTTCTTTCTTTCTTTCTTTCTTTCTTTCTTTCTTACATTATTTTTCTTTATTCTTTCTTTCATTGCTTGATTTTTTCGTTTTCTCTGTCCTTCCTTTTTATCTCTCTTCCTTCCTTCCTTCCTTCCTTCCTTCCTTCCTTCCATTTCTTTATTTTTTCTTTGCATCCATCATTTCCCCCCTTCTTTCTTCCCTTTCACCCTTGCTTTATTTTCTTTTTCAATTTACTTATTTTACCATAATTCATTGCTACGTTCTTTCCTGTCTCTTAATTTATTTTCTATCTATCTATCTATCTATCTATCTATCTATCTATCTATCTTTCTCTTATAATGTGTCCTTACGTCTCTGTGCTGTGTGTCAGGTGAAGACCCCGAGGCGAGACGCATGCGTACGGTAAAGAACATCGCTGATCTGAGGCAGAACCTGGAAGAGACCATGTCCAGTTTACGGGGGACGCAGATCACACACAGGTGAGTAAACCTGACTGAACTACACCACTAATTAAACCCTGGCTCACACACACACACACACACACACACACACACATAAACACAAATTAATTCCCACTAATGGGAACTGGCTTACTGGTTCCCATTTGGAATTTTCTGGTTACTTTAAAATACCATCAAGAGCCAAAAAGACCTTCTTTTACAGAATACCATCAGACTAAAGTGAGATAAGCTATCAAAAACCCCACAGAGCTAAAACTATCATTTAGCTTTTCTAGCTAACACAATGCAGCTAAGTCTGGTATATGATCTGATATGAACGCGGTGAAGGGGTAGTCATAGTTAAAACCATACAGCATCATCAAAATATCAACTCAGAAGTGTTCGTAAAACACTCAGTGACCGTGAAGTGACAGAAAAACAGCCGAGAGCATCAACATTTACCTCAGATATGTTGTCAGGTTGCTAAAAAACAGACTCCGTACAACAGAAACTATTATTTAACTAGCTAAAATAGTCTTTATATGGACAAGGATGGATGTGTAATAACCGTAAAAACAAGTCAAACCTGTCATGAATATCAATGTTTACCTCAGAAATGTTTATAAAATATTGAAAAATGCTCCATATGACTCAAATTATGATTTAGCAAGCTATCAGAAAGCCACAGTGTTTTACAGAGATGATGTAAAGACACAGTAGCAGTGCTAACAAGACAAAACCATCATTAGTTACATCAACAATTTCCTCAGAAATGTCAATAAATTACTGAGAATATACTTAATATGACTAATACAGTGATTTAGATAGCTAACACATATAATTAAGTCTTTAATATAGACAGTGTAACGGCTCAGTGACAGTGAAAATGGCACAAAACGGTAGAAAAGATCAACATTTACCTCAGATGTGATGTCAGATTTCTAAGAGGATACTTAGTGTGACTGAAAGTGTATTGAGCTACCTAACACATACGATTACGCTTCGTATACAGAGAAATTAAGACATAATGACAGTAGAAATGAGACAAACTCATCAGGGATATCAAACCTCCATATGATTAAAATGATCATTTAGCAAGCTAAATAGATCTCTGCTAAGTCTTTCAGATAGACAGTGTGAAGTGCTGATGTGGCAAAAATGTTTGGAATATCAACATTTTCCTCAGAAGTGTTGGTAAATTACTAAGAAAAGCTATAATAGTTATCTAGAAGACTAAGATTACATTTTAGCTAGCTAGTGCGTAGCTATGAAAAGTACATAGCAGTACATAACATTGACGTTTTCCTTAGATGTGTTGTCAGGTTACTAAGGAAATAGCCTTTATAACCAAATATTATGATTAATTAGCTTGTAGCTGTTATTCAGAAAATAAGATAGAACCATCAGGAATATTAACTTTTTCCTCAGATGTGTTGGTAAATTATGAAAAATAAATTCCCTGTAGCTATGATTATGATTTATGTATATAGCACATAGCTTATATGTGGCTAATGGTAGTACTGTTTGATTCCTGAGAGCCAGCTATAATCTATAAACTGTGCCTGACACTATATTTTATTTAAACACACACACACACACACACACACACACACACACACACACACACACAGATAAGATTAGATTTTCTTCAAAGTCAATAAACACCATTTTCACCCTCTGTAGTCCCAGAGAAATAAAGGCTCAAGTCAATATGGCTTATGCCTTGATGAATGTGTGTGTGTGTGTGTGTGTGTGTGTGTGTGTGTGTGTGTACTTGCTAGCTAAACTCATCACCTGCTTTTCTATATTTCATATATACAATCGATTCACCAAAAAAAGTGAAAGTATGAAAAACAAAATGGCGGACAGAATCGCTGCTATGACTAAGGAACATGTTCACGGATATGAGTTAGCAATGTGTAAAGTAATAAACTTTTTTTTTTTTTGCTGATCTAATTAATAGCTGCATTTGTAGATCTCCACAATTTATTCCATGGTTACATTTAGCTAGTCGATAGGCAACATATGAAACGTTAGCCACTGTTTGTTAGTTAGTTAGCTAGCTTACAATCAACGATTCTCATCGATCAGTACCTCACTTTGCTATTATAAGAGAAAGGATCATGTGGTAGGGTTTAGTAAATTACTTTTTCTCAACAATACAATTTGTTACAATTACTTGTAAGAATCTAAGGTTTTTGTATTTTTTAAACACATTTAGGACACAGCCATAGGTTGTAATTCTTCAGCTCAACACAGGTGGCAGCAGTGAGACAGAGCATAATGTATATACATGAAAATCAATCAAAGATTCATGCCTACACAAAAGCACCACGCACATCCATCTTCATCAAAACCAAGCCACCTACTATACTTTGACTACACACACACACACACACACACACACACACAATGGGTGGAATCAGGGCCAAGTGCTTGTGGTAGAAGTTACTGGAATACTGTGCAGTGTGTGTGTGTGTGTGTGTGTGTGAAGGTCATGAATGCTACTCTAGTAATGACACAATGAGTCATGACACAGTGTGTGTGTGTGTGTTACATGTCTTAGAGAAGGGATTCACACACCCGTAACACATGATTATACTGTAGTAATATAGTTCTCACATGATAGTGTATATTAGCGTGTGTGCTGATGCTGAGGATGCTGATATTCTCAGACTGTAACCATGGCAACAGTGTACAGTAAATAACAGCAGACAACATGAAGCAAATTCTCAGACTTTTCAAACTTTCATGTACAGAATGTATTTAAAAATGGTGCCTGGTTACTATACATTTGTAGCGTTGATGTAGCCGCAGATTGGATTAATGACAAGGCTGCAGGCTCAGTCTTCAGGCCCCGCCCACTCAAGGTCCATACTACTATTTTCTCCTGTATATGAGGGAGATGTATGGTGAATGGTCAACTGTGGCACTCCTATACATTATTAAAGAAGATTGTATATAGCTACCATGGAATGACTGTGGAGGTGCTACCACTGTACCAGTCTGTAGTATGGTGCTACCTTTGTACCAGTCTGATTGTGGATGAAGGTGGATCTGTTTCAAGTGGTGGAAATGAGGCTCCACTGCAGAGGTGCTGGACTTACTCTGTGGGACGGGGAGAGTTGCTCAACAATCCAGGAATGCCAAAGAGTAGACTCACTGCTCCTCCAAATTGAGAGGAACCAGGTGAGGTCCATGTCCCATTGGATGGAGACCCTGGGTTAGACCTAGGACTTGGGATCTGCCAGGAGGAGCTGGAATCTGTGGCTGGGGCTAGAGGAATCTGATTTAACCTTCTCAGTCTGTAACCACTGGAACCCAAACCAGGACAAATGAAAGAAAACGAACGAATGAATGAACGAATGAATGAATGAATGAATGAATGAATGAATGAATGAATGAATGAATGAATGTGAGTTTTTATATTTTTAGAGTTCTCTATTTAAATCAGTAATGTTCATTGTGAAATAGATCAAAGTAGAATACAAATAGTAGTAATGATAAAAAATATAGGAGTGATGGACTGTTGTGTGTTGGTCCAAGGAAGTGTCAGATTGTCAACTGGAGATCCTGGGGTTGATAAACTTGTGGAATGGCAGTCTGTAGGACTGGAATACCACTGAGTGGCAGACTGTTGACCATAGTGGACAGTTGTTGAGGCAGACTGTTGGAAGGGTATAGTTATGTGGAGGACAGTGGTAGTGAAGGACTATGGAAGTAGAGGACAGTGAGAATCGTGGACTGTGGGATTGGTCTTCTTAAGTAGAGGACCGAGGGAGTAATTGAGTACAGAAATGGTGGACCATTGATAGACAAACAATGGGATTGGAATACCGTCAGTTGGCAGACTGTGGCAGATGTGGAGGATTTAGTGGGAGTGGTGGAACATTGAAAAGCAGACAGCAGTAAGGGAGTGCTGTTAATTGGTGGACTGTGGTGACGGCAGATTATAGATGTGGCGGGCCATGGGAGACACAGGATGTGGAAACGGAGGAATTTTAAGGAGTGGGCAGTGGGATTGGAATACCATCAAGTTGTGGTATGTGACAGTGGTAGAAGTGGAACCCTGTCAAGTGGTGGTGTGTGGTGTCCTGTTAGATGGCAGGCCCTGGGAGCGGTATGCATGTGCTGTCCTGTTGTACTGCAGTTTTAAGGGTTCCTGGAATTCCACGCATTTGTCCATCTGATCTCATCCCCTAACTTTCTGCCTCTTCTTATCTCTCTTTCAGCACTTTAGAGACAACCTTTGACTCTACGGTAACAACAGAAGTCAGTGGGCGTGGATTGTCAACTCTTTCCAGAGCCGGACGGGGGTACAGTACCGCAGAACCGGTTAGTGTTAGTGTCTCGGGAGCTGAAGTCCGTCCGCTACGGGGTTCCCATCCTGGCAGTTATGCTCCTCCTAGGTCTGTCTCTTCGGCTACCGGTCGCTATGGTGATCCTTCACGCCTGGTCTACACAGCACCACTGAGAAGGGCAGCGACTACAGTGGGCAAAAGTGTGGAACTTGGAGAAAAGGAGGCGGGGCTAGAGGAGGAAGTGGGTGGATATATGAGCGATGGGGACATATTAGCCAAAAATGTACGAGCTGATGATATGAGCAGCGGGTAAGATTAAACTACACACACACACACACACACACACACACAATTTATCTAGAAACCTAGCTTGTGTATGTAACACAGTATAACCTCTCTTCATCTGCGTGCAGCTACGTAACAGATGGAGGAGTGTATTCTCGCAGCGTGGGTCGTGTTCCTGATCAAGGTAGACGTGCTCTCGAGTAGGTCGCCCAATTTCTCCCTCTCCGACTGTCCATGGTGAGTATGTGTGTGTGTGTGACACACACACACACTCACACACTCACACACACACACACTCATACACACACACACACACACACACACACACACACACACACACACACACACTCTATTATAGTCTTAATATCTGAAAATCCAGTTTTGTTTTGTGTAGAATTTTGTTTAGCTGTTGTTGTTTTTTTGTTAGATCCTATTTATTTAAATGTTTTAAAAAGATTTATACATTTTTTAGGTAATTAGTTTCCGTGAAGAGATTTTTGGTGTCTGATTTCTGAAAAATAGGCAATATTTTAAGCTTTAATTCCTTTAATTATACTTTTTAAATTAAATTTGCTTAACACATTAATTTATTGTTTTCCATTTATTTATAATGTATTAATTGGTCTATTTAATCACAGTTGTGAATCATGTTTATTTTACTGTAACCGTGGCAACAATCATAATAAACTGTTTAGTTCAGGTCTTTGTTATAGGAATTAAATAAATTTATATAATAGATTTAGAGAATTATAATTAGACAGAAAGTAAAGAAATTACATAAGTGTTACAGTGTATGATTTTTTTTATTAAGTTTAACTACAGTAGAGTGAGATGACAGCCTATGACATGTAACCATAGCAACCATTATATAATGTAGAAGCAGCCTAGTGAACTGGTTCACGCCTTGCTGGAGGTTGTCTCGACAGTGCACTGGGTTAAATACCGTGGAAGAGCTGATTGTGTAAGCAGTTATTGCCACATGCCTGGAGTGGCTCTGGGCTGAATTTGGTAATGGAGGAAAAAACAAGAGTGAAATTGGAGAAAGATGAATGAAACAGATGAAGGACAGTCTGCCAGACACATCAAAGCCTCGGCCGTGTGCTGGTGACAGCTGGACGTTGGATTAATGATGGATTTGTGTATGAAAAACAGATCTTCGCATCTCTGTCGCACTGACTAACGTCTCTTCTGAATGAGGGATGGAGTTTGATCTGAAGTAACGCATTTGTTTGGAGAGAACTCTTCGCAGAGAATGAATTGAATGTAAAACTGTGAAAATAGGAGCTAAATGTTGTCTTTAAACGCACAGATTGTTATCTAGAATAGACAGCTCGGTCATTATTAGTCTTTAGACCAAGACTAGCGAGCACAGAATGTTAGCTAAGTTAAAAATTTGTCCAAATGATAGTCGTAAAAACGAAAAAGTTCCTTAATTGTTAAACAGTAGTCTCGAAAGTTTTGTTTTCTCTTCTTCTATGTTTCCTAAAACAAATCTTGACCAATTTAAATAGTGACATGATGTTTAAGACCGAGGACTAACCAGTCTCTCTCCCTTACCGAGTAATCTCCCGCGACAGACACAGACATTGAACCTGTGAAAAGGGCATTAAAGCACTATAAATACAGCGTCTATAAATAAATGATGTCATGTATAAGTGATGAGACAGCTCAGGGGGTGCCGGGGTCTACAGCGGAGCGAAAGAAATGAATAAATTACATCCCTCGCTTTTAGAGAGAAGGGCAGAAAGAGAGAAATCATTTTTACAACACTTTGATTTTTCAAATGGAGCAGAACTTTCCACAGTGTACAGTGTATCGTGAAAAACAAATGGCACCCAGTCCTCAGCAGCGAGGATCTCACACATCCCACACACTGGATATTTTCAGACAGGGTGTGTACACGACTAGAAAAAGTCACTTTATTCTGTCTTTCTATGTTTTCCTCTCTTCTTGCATGATCGGAGAACTTTTGGACTGAAACAAGCCAAAACAGTCAATAAACCGAATACGTTACGGACGCGTGATCATGTGACTACAACATATAATAAAATTATCCTCATTATCGTGGGTGGAACTTGACGCAGAATCGAATTACAGAGGAAAGAACAGTTATTAACTCGTATACAGCAGCCACGTCACCACAACACAATCTGATCACGCAGCATGGCTGTCAGTAAGGACCTTTTAAATAAATATCCCTGCTGATCCCTGGCTGCGTCTCACACGGTAAACTTTAATAAAACCATCGTCAAAAAAAATGTTGTGGTGCAAATCGTTAAGTAGTTTACGTAAAGATCGTTGCTCGTCCTTTATTACAATGTCCAATATTTAATAAAGAAATAAAAATAGTGATCTGAGAGTAATCTTATTTTTTATTTTTTTGGGGTAACCCTAACCTCAACTCTGATTGGATCGGATTTTGTTTAGTCCTGTGGGTAGCCATAATGACACAAGAACAAGCAATCAAGCTATTTATATTTAGTATTAAAATATTAATATTAATTAAATACAATTTGTTTATTGAATTAGAATGTAGAATTTTCTCCCCTAGTTTGTTTTTGCCCCTTCCCACCCCCCAGCAAGCTCTCCTCTATCACACGCTTCTGGGCAGCGTGACACACTCAGGGGAAAGTTCTATCTGCCCTCTTCCTCATACAAGAGCTCACAGAACCCCGTGATTGGCTAGTGTTGCTGTGATTGCTCCTCCCACCCAGAGAGCATGGCCAGGTTTGCTGTCTTGGCTCTCGGCCCCGAATGGCTGGGATTCGAACTCGCGATCTCCCGACATGTATAAATTGCACATGTATAAATATTTAATTAAAGTTGGACTGTTTACTGATGTGTGAAATATTTAAACAAAAACAAAAACATGATCATTTAAATGAGACATCTCCTGTGATTGGATGTGGACCCATGTAGCTCTCCTGGTTTGAGACAGATTGTTTGTGACGGTGTGTAAACGGCGAGGTGCAGCTCAGACGGATGGGCGGACGATGATGGTGGTGGTGGTGGTGGTGTTGGTGGGGGTGATGAAGAGATGGGAGGAGGAGAGGATGGTGGACTCATACTGCGTCATTGCTTTCTTAGCTGCTGAGCTGCACTTCCTCCTCCTCCTCCTCCTCCTCCTCCTCCTCGTCTGCTCTTTCCTTCTCTCCTCACTGCGAGCGACAGAAAGAGCAAATACACGAAACGATACAGCCAGGCCGATTAAACGCTCACAGATATTCACACAGCAGAAAGGTGAGTCAGACTCCGAGTCAGGATTAAAGAAAATGCTATCACGTTGTTACCTGCAGCTAAAAAATAAACTCTAAAATGGACATGATGTGTTTTAGAGAAACTTAGCTGAGATTATACAGAAAATTATGATTATTACCGGAAAATAAAATCTTTAAAATCTGTATTGTCCTACATCTAGTGTCTCATTTGAACCTAAAGACGCTGCCTTTTCGTATCACGATAACTGCCTGACGTTTATCACAGTTTACCGCCACACTGTATAGGGACAGCAGTTCTGTTCCGACTGTAAGTGAACAGCATTCTGGGATGGTCTTTATAAAGTGCAGCATGTGCGATTCTTCTCCTTCACAAAAAAAAAACAAAAAAACAAACAACATTTGAATGTTTTGAGATACCAAAAAGTCATTTCCAATGTTACATGTAGCTAGCTAATGTAACTACACCTGACAGCTAGCATAAAGAGGTCACTAGCTAGCATTAATCAGTTAGTTACGCAATTTTACTGTTAATGCAACAAAGCAGTTTTCACTTGTCAAAAATGTTACAAACGTAACCTACCTCTATTTATATTAAAAGCTGTAGCTACAAGCGACAATCGTTACTATGGTTACCTTTCAGCTACAATTATACAGTCATTACCATGGTTACATGTCACAGTCGTTACAATGGTTATGTTTCAGTTGTTGCTATGGTTACCTTAAAGCTACAGTATATTGTATATATAATCACTTCAGAAGCTGTTATTTAGTTCTGCTTTCTTCCTTTTTTATTGAAGACATTTCTGTACACTGTAGCGTATAAATCATTTATTTCTATATATTTACAATTATTAGTTTAATGTTGAGGCTCTTTTATGTAGTAGTGCAGCACCAAAGATAAATATCCCAGTCTTGTTTAAATTGCCGTTTTGAATCGTTGTCGTGGTTACGTCCCAGCGTGGTTACGCAGTGTATCAGGTCATGACTGAATCGAATGTTTGCACAGAATTCTGATATCCTTCATCTAGCTGATGGTTGAAGTCAGTGTACATCCTTATGTGTCCGACACGTCTCATAATATCCCATAATCCTTTGCACAAGAAAGACAGGGAGCAGTTTATAGAGTTATTAGTGATTATTTTTCACTTAAGATTTTATTTCTGCTCACGTTGTTTTCCCCAGTGCCACTTTATTCCATCTCCTCTAATGGACTTACTGGTTAGTGAAGGTTAGTGATGCATGCTGCCTTCGAAGCCCATCTCAAACCCCCTTTAAGACAAGTCTTACGAGGCATCGCGGCATTGTTCAGTACACCTACAGTATCAGGAGCATTGTCTGAGAGACAGAGAAGAGAAAATAACAGACATCTGCCAGCTGTCATTTTCCAAAGAAATGCTATATTGTGTTGTAAAGAACTGATTATTGCCTCACACCTACATAAGCCTTACTCTGCTCTGTTCTGCAGTTGGGAGAAAAGCAGGGACGAGTGGAACAAATAACGGACTAATAGCTTCCAAATTGCTGCCTGCTTTTTTTTAATAGCTCTCAATTAAGGCTTATTTCTCTGTTGCCTTCATTATTTTCTTAAATTTCTTTCTCCAAAGCAGAGTTTGGCATTTTAATGACATAACACACTGATCACTTATTTCTGCTTTCAACTGTGAGTCATCTCTAATGAAGCAAAGAAAAAAAATTGGATAGCTTTGAGTTTGGAGTAAAATAAAACCACCCACAGCTCAGTGGTGTTCCCAAAGTGGTTCCTTTCTATCCATGCATGGGGAAAGTGGGTGCCAATACTTTGTGTCAAGGAACAGATGGATTAAAATGATGTTTTTGTTGTAAATGGACCCAAATATGCTTCATTTCTGTCTGTGTTAAAAACCAGACGTCTTGAGGTTTGCAGATTGTTGCCTGTGCTGCTTTCCTGGTGTTGAATTTTGCATGAGGACGTTACGACGCGGCTCAGCGAACGCGACGCTCAGACCCGTGGATGCGATGTTCACTTCTCTTAAAAGGCGTGCCGGTATAGCATGCAGGAATATTCAGGCATCTATATGCATATAGATATAGAACGTTCCAGCAATGTTAAGGATCATACTGAAGAGGTAGTGGAGACAGAGCGAACGCTGGACACACAGTCCCCGGATGCAGCGCAGCTATACGACTCCGAGTCACAGCACACACACGGCTAGTTAGCGCTGTACGAGACGACGAGTGCGATAGCATTGACGATGGTATTAGTGTGAAAGTTGAAGCTTTGGAAACTGACTGTACAGATGTGAGGAGGTGAGAGAGCCGGACAGACTAAAGGACTAAAGGCCTTCAGAAACTCATTAGAAATGAAATCTTGTGTTTTTTGGGTCGTAAGTATACAACTGATGGTACTTCCATACGTGATATCCGATGTTTACAAATTTATTTATTTATATTTCTATGTAATGGTGCATTGTGGGAAGAGGGACGCGTGCTCAACCACGGCAGATGAGCTAATTAAAAAAAATCTTCAAATGATATCCATTTGATATCCAAGATATTTATTTTTGGCCGAAAGCGAAAGAACAGATGGTGCACATGATGACTCACTTCAGTGGACTGAATCTTTGAAGCAACACGTTTTGATTCATTCGATTCACTATTCAGAGCTCAGAGAGACAAAAATACGACAAAGGCTGCATAATGTCGAGAACATACAATAAATCAGGCGATCTGGATTGTGTTTGTTGTGCGACGCAGATAAAAATGAGAACGTTTGATTTGCTGTTTAGCTAGTACAGATGTATTACCCATAATGCATTTCAAAAACAAAAGTGGTGGGCGTGGCAGTAAGTAAAGGAACATGGAATAAGTAAAGACAGAATGTCCATTTAAATTTAGTCAAGTCAGAATTACTCTATATGCATCTTATTTTTAATACCTCTCATCCTCTCTCTTTTTTCTTTTTCCTCTGTGTGTGTGTGTGTGTGTGTGTGTGTGTGTGTGTGTGTGTGTGTGTGTGTGTGTAGTTATGATGACAGTAGCTCGGTCAGCAGTGGTCTGAGTGACTCTCTTGATGTTGGAGCTGATGATGTGCACACGCTGAATTCATCACACAGGAGCAAGGTATGCACAAACACACACATATACATGCAGACATACACACACACACACACACACACACACACACACACACACACACTGCAGAAGGTGTGTACAAAGCAGATTGTGAGTGCTCATCTTGTCTTGGCTGCTGAGGGAAGATGCACCATCTGTCAAGTGTGTATCCTTATTCTGTGTGTGTGTGTGTGTGTGTGTGTGTGTGTGTGTGTGTGTGCAGTCCAAGCAGCAGTGTAATCAGAATAACAGTAGCTGGTGTGGAGCTGAAGATTTGAAGAAGGTTGATGAACAAATTGAGAACATCTTAGACTCCTCCTCTCAGATGGAAGGGGCGGGGCTTCCTGTGTCTCAGACAGGCTCATGGAGGCGGGGCATGAGTGCCCAAACGGGTATCACGTCACCTAGGAATAAAAACAGCAACACGAACCTCAAAACACCAGGTAAGATGATGGGTGGGACTTTGTGTGAGATGGTTGGATGTCTCTTTGTGTTACACAGGTGGGTGAGTCTTTGAGTGAGACAGGTGGACGTGTCCCTTATTGGCATTAAGTAGCACATTATTTGTTGTTGGCTCTGTCGTAATGATAATGGCTTTCTCCTCCAGCAGGTAAAACCGATGACGCTAAGGCATCAGAGAAGGTCAAGACTCCCTGTAAATCTCCCAGCATGCAACGCTCTCCATCAGATGTGGGCAAAAGCAGTGGTGATGAGGGTAAAAAGTCCGCCATCACCCGTCCTCCGCCCGCCACTGGCTCCTTTGGATTCAAGAAGATCCCAGCTGCTACAGAACTAGCAGCACCCAAGACTTTATCAGCCAAATCAGCTGGGAAAGTGGGTGGGACGACATGTGTGGTGGGTGGGGCCAGGAAAACAAGCCTGGATGGGTACCGTCACCATGACGATGGGGTCCTTCTGGGCATTGGCGGGTCTAAAATGCCCCTTCAGTATCGCTCACTTCCACGGCCGGCTAAATCCTACCGATCCATCGACTCTTCCACAGTGAAAGGGGGTGGGGTTGTGCCTGGGGGTGGGGCTGGACCTGGACCTGGACCTGGACCTGGACCCGGACCAGGAGCTGGAACTGCAGCAGTAAGTGGCGTTTCAAAAAGGAAGGATGGAGGGAAGCCGGAGTCAGGGAGGTCAAGTCCAGTTAGCATAAATCAGACCGATAAAGAGAAGGTTTCAGTGTCAGAGCAGGAGGGGGCAGCACTGAGCACATCACCCAAATCCAGCCCAACATCCAGCCAATCAGGACTCAGACAGCCTGGATCCAAATACCCCGACATTGCCTCGCCCACCTTCCGCAGGTAAGATCCGGTGTTATGGTGGCCAAGTGACCTCACAATGCAGTGAATCAAATGTCATTAGCTCTCTAAGGGCCAAATTCAGAGTGACTTAAGTCTAAAAATGGTAATAATTATGTGGGGAAAGTTCCGGGTATTCAGAGCTGGGTTGTATAGTTGCTTAAGTCAATTTTCTGAGCTCCACATTTAGATTATTAAAATCGCCTGTGTGTATCTCATGCCTCAGATGTTCTGCTCAGAAGCATCTGAGATGTTTTTAATAGCATCTAGACCACTGCCTTTAAATATAAGGACTTGCCTTTGTAATGAAAAGGGGTGGAAAATGCACTCGTCTGTGAATATGATGAGGAAGGGTGTTCGAGAGAGAATCAGAGCAACAGGGACAGATTGTGAGAGACAGACTGCTGAATCATGCTGACATTTTGCTTGGGCCTGTGTGGGAGAAAAAGTGAGAGATTTGGCGCATCAAGTGATGGATAGAAGTATTTATTATGTCTGTCACATCCTTGGAGTTTCTCTCTGTCCCTATTTTATCCATGGACCCATCTTTCTCAGGCGACTCTGTAGTTTGTTAATGATGAGGTGAATGCTGTCCCCTGGTGGTGGACATGCATACATACATACATGTTTACATACACAGTATATTAGGGGTGTAATGCCATGAAACTGTATCTGTTTACTGCTTCAAATCTACTGTATATCTATATTCTGAATTAAACCTGAAGTGGGTGTGACCTAACCTGGAACTTTTTTAAATTAAATATGAACCATACCACTCTAGAAAACACTGGAAACCCCCAGATGTAGGAATGTTAGCAGTATCAGCATGGTGTCTGAATTCTGGCTCTGACAGTTCCTCAGCCTCAGCTACATCATTCCAGTTCAGAATAGGTCTTAACTCCTGACCTTGCTCTTCTTTTTCCCAGTCTGTCATGATCTCACAGCATCTGTCTTTATGATCTCTCTCTATCTCTCTATTTCTCTATCTCTCCCTCTCTTTCTCTCTCTATGTCGTTTAGATTATTCGGCAGTAAATGCAGCAACAGTAAGCCAAGCTCTCCCGACTCCTCTAAGTCCGCTCCCTTCACCTCTCCCCTCGACTCCCCGGGCAGTGGAGGCAACAGAACGCCTGACTCTCTCTCTAACGCCCGTCCCTTCCTCAGCAGCTCATCTGCAGGCAGCAAAGAGACGCTGAGCAGCATTCATACCAGCTCACACACCAGCTTACACACCAGCTCACACACCAGCCTACACACCAGCTCGGAATCCATCGAGCTTCCTGCGCCGCATCATCAACATGCACCAAGGCTCAAATCCACTCTGTCCCAAGGGTATGTATGTGGTGTGTATGTAGACTTGTTGGAATGATTTTCTCACTTTAACACACCTAATTCACTTATCAGCTTGTTTGTGTATAGATGTGTGTGATAGAGAGTAGTAGTATGTTATTGTGCATCTGAGAAGGTTTCTGTGTGGGAGGGATGACATTCCCTGTCAGTTAGAGTGACACTAAACAATCATGGGTGATTCTGAGATGTGTATGTGGAAGAGCGTTATGAGCTTTCAGCTGTGCTTGGTGTAGTATGAGCAGCAGTTCAAAAAGATGTAGTACCTCAATCTGTCTTAGAGGGAGCACGCGTTTACCCTCCCTGCTTGGTAGCTGTTGTGTGATGGGGAGAGCTAGTTAATGGGTGGAGATGACCAAATTGGGAGAAAACATGAACAAAAGATACATACGCTTGATAGCCATTTGATCCTTAGGGCTTTGCTAAGCAGAACAGCGTGACGGTGGACAACCCTGCTAACAAACCAGAAATGCTTTGCCAGTGCTGCAGCAATCTGGGGTTAAAGCTACCAAGGTCTTGGCACAAAATAAACAGAATATCTCAGTCAAGTAGACAAGCTTGAAGGTAGTGGAACAGCTAAGTGGGTAAGGCAACTGACTGGCAGGTTGTGAGTTCAAATCCCAGGACCACCAATCTGCACCTGTTGGATTGAGTTCCTTGAGCTCAACTGCTCAACTGTATCCTGCCTCAATTGTAAGTTGCTATGGATAAAAAGGAGGTAAATGCTTAGAAGAAAATGTAGGGGCTTGAACTAAAGATCACTCCACCCACCTGCACCTGGAACATATGTAGCCAAGCAAGCAAACTGTGATGGAGGAATCTCTGCAGATTGTGAAGAAAGTGGTCCCGTTGTGGTAAGAGCCACCTAACCAAACTGTTTTGTCTCCTTGGTGGTTTGATGGAGATTCAGATAGACCCAAATCTTACTTTGAAGACGGTAGTAGCAGGGTTGCATTTGACTGGAGATATAGAAGAGGCTACCACCTGGCCAGTGTGCTGTGACGTCTTCCCATAATGTGAAGGAACACATGCTAGGAACAGAGCCAAAAAAAGAGGAGCTTATCTCTATTAAAAGACAAAGTGCTAGAACAAATTTGAGTAAGTTTTGAAGATCAGGGTCATAGATCATAACCTCGATGACTATGAGTCTGACAGCATCAGATAGCATTGTTCATGAACCATATAAGCACAAGCGATCTGCCAGAACCTGAGCTGAGATGCATGTGCATTAACAACACACTCCATGGATTGCAGATGACAATAGCAGTAATCAAAAAGAAGCTGCATACCGAAGACCAAAGACAAAGATACCTTTTATATTCCCAATGCATTCCAGACAGGCTACTGCCAAGTAGGAATTACGTGGCATGGAAGGAGGATTGTTGTATGGGAGGGAAAATGGCAGACAGAAGGTCATGTTGAGATTCTCAGACATAAAGGTATCAGTGTATCATTGTACCTTTCCTTGTTGTTGGGATGACACCATCAAGGGTACGTCTTGTGCAATGCTAATGTGTATCTTTTACCTGGGAAGGTTCATAGTTAGCTTTTAGAGTACATCAGTGCTCCTCAAGGTCCAGTTATGTTCCTTAAATTATTTTAGGACTTATCTTACCCTTGATGGTACCATCCTAGCAACAAGGAAAGGTATATTTTGGTATCTTTATGTCTGAGAGTGAATAGTCGTTCACAAATGCACTAAATTATACCTTTCAGGGTAGAAATGCTTATTGCTAGGTTTATTCCTTCAAACAGAGGCTGTAGTGTACAGTATTATTTAAACATAACTAAAACGTATGGAGGTGTGTTGGAGTAACATCTTCAATGTAACTTAAGGTGTTAAATGTTTAACCTTTTCAATTCAATTGTGTGTTGTACCGTGTTCTGGATTTATCGTAATAGTACTTTGTAAGTAGCTTATGTTTTGCATCACTGCTGTTATGATGATGTTGATTTTCTGATAAAGCGGTTAGGAGATTTTATTGATGTTACCATGATGCATTGTGACTAACTGCTAGCGTAGCGGGTCTACCATAAATACACTAACAGATGGACAAAATACATTTAAACTGCTGCAGTAAGTATTTTATAATATGGACAACATGATAACTCTGTGTGTGTGTGTGTGTGTGTGTGTGTATGTGTGTGTGTGTGTGTGTGTGTGTGTGTGTGAATCTCACTCTGCTGTGTTTTCCTTCTGCTTTAACAGCATGACTCTTGACAGAAACACACTACCCAAAAAGGGATTAAGGTACTAATATAATCACCAATTTTTTATATATTTTTTTTTTACTGACAACATCTGTATTTTTTTAAATTAAGCAAATCTTAAGCAGTTTGATGTCAGAAACTAATCCTAACTTATGACGACTTACTGGAATTAATCCAGCTGGTGTGTGCATGTGTGGGTAATGACAGTACTGATGCAGCAATGACGGAGATATTAACGTGTTCTTAATCTACTCCGCTATCAGACATCCTCCTTCCTCCAGACAGATGTCTCATGAAGAAGGTAAAGAATGGCTTCGTTCTCATTCCACTGGAGGACTGCAGGACACGGGGAGTCCCCTGTCCCCCCCAACCGGGAAATACCACTACAGCAACCTACGTGAGTGCTCGGATCATACACCTGTTTACGCTGT
>CM074962.1:895752-905752 GCA_037577455.1 Pangasius macronema
GTGTGTGTGTGTGTGTGTGTGTGTGTGTGTGTGTGTGTGTGTGTGTGTGTGTGTGTGTGTGTGTGTGTGTGTTAGTTCGCCGCCAGCACTCCTCAGAAAGTGTGTCGAGCATTAACAGTGCAGTGAGTCACAGCAGCTTAAACAACAAAGACCCGGATGACAAGAAAAAGAAGAAGAAGAGCTGGGTGAGTAACACACACACACACACACACACACACACACACACACACACGCTCACTGTAACCTTAACTTCAGCAACCAGAAGGAAATTGGTGCTCTTTTAGTTTTTCAAATAAAAGCTGTAAAAAAGACTCCTTTCAAGACCTGGTGATTGTGAGGACATTTGACACTGTCCAATGCTTATGAGGACCTGGTGATTATGAGGACATTTGACACTGTCCAATCATTATGAGGACCTGGTGATTGTGAGGACATTTGACACTGTCCAACTTTTATGAGGACCTGGTGATTAGGAGGACATTTGACACTGTCCAACTTTTATGAGGACCTGGTGATTAGGAGGACATTTGACACTGTCCAATCATTATGAGGACCTGGTGATTGTGAGGACATTTGACACTGTCCAATCATTAGGAGGACCTGGTGATTATGAGGACATTTGACAC
Source organism: Pangasius macronema (assembly GCA_037577455.1). NCBI lineage: Eukaryota > Metazoa > Chordata > Actinopteri > Siluriformes > Pangasiidae > Pangasius > Pangasius macronema. Next base: position 896,379 of record CM074962.1, read on the forward strand.
TGTCCAATCATTATGAGGACCTGGTGATTGTGAGGACATTTGACACTGTCCAATCATTATGAGGACCTGGTGATTGTGAGGACATTTGACACTGTCCAATCATTATGAGGACCTGGTGATTGTGAGGACATTTGACACTGTCCAATCCTTATGAGGACCTGGTGATTGTGAGGACATTTGACACTCTCCAATCATTTCACTTGATTTCATAAGTGCACTGGATAATCTTCACTCCACTACCCTTAAGCATTCTTTGATTTGTCCCTCTAGAGGAACCGTAAATCTTCCATGTAGAACCCTACAACAGAGTGTTTCTCTATCAGGGAGGGTTCCAAGTAGAACCCATTTAGAAAACTGACAACCGTTAACTATCCCCATAAACTCCCAACCACGAGGAATCTCCCAAAACACTTCATTTGTAGTGGATAGAGACAGAGACATTCGCAGCCTGCGGAATAAATAATGATGTCGCTGTTTTACTTCTCAACATTTCACAATATTCAGCTCACAATACTTTGATGACTTTTTCCCTCGCTTCTTTAGGGGAGGGACGGAGGACACAAGGTGAATATTAAAAACTACTTGTAAACCTTCTCTGCATGTATAAATGGATTGTTAAATGATGGAGGCTATAATTCCAATTGAAAGCATGTATCAGTGAAATCTTTCCCTCCTTTGCTGCCCTTTGTTTGATCCCTAATTCTCTGTATTGTGAGACAGATAGATAGATAGATAGATAGATAGATAGATAGAGAGAGAGAGAGAGAGAGAGAGAGAGAGCTAAAGCCAAAGGTATAGTGAGACCCTAAACACACCAACAGCAACTGACAGGGGGGATTGATGTGATCACTGTCCTGCTGCCGTTGCTGTGGGATCTTCCCCTTGCCCTGGCAGATTGTTGTGGTAGGAGCTAGCAACTGTACCACCGGAAATGGTACTGCACTAACACTCCTGAAGTGGGTTCCTTTGGATGTTGGATCATCTTTTGGGATGGCAACCTGCCAAAACAGTAAGAACAACTCATAGAAGAAACCTTCAATGTAACTTTTCTCTTCTCATGAACCTTGAGTTACCAGGTGGCATAGGCCATGATTGTGTAGTTTAAAGTTTATATTTGTGCAGCGTGGCACAACTAGATCTATGCCAGCGTAGTCAAATTGCACGGGTTCCTGTGTGACAGCTTGCAGGGCAAGTTCTGCTACTCAGATATCCATTTTTGGTCCCTGAATATCTTCTCAGAAGGTGCATAACTGCATATGGCCCAGGCACATGGTTGCTTTGCTTTCAGACCAGGGCAGCAGATTTTAATCTTTTATAGATAGCAACTCTTAATGAGGAAATGATGTCTGGGTGGTCCTATCCAAATGGACCAGTCACATCTGTCCACTTCAATCACTGCTCATTTGGCTGAGGCTTTTATCCAAAGCAGCTTACAATGGAGGCAGGATACAGCAAGTCTTGCTGAAGGAACTATCGCTCGATGGTGCTGGGATTTTGAACTTCTGATCTTTAGCTCAAAACCTTAAACACTGAGCCACCACCTCCCTCATTGTGTGCTCTAGAGCCACTAGGTTATGGGTTCATGATGGGTCTCGCTGGTCTTATCCACTACTCAGGCCTTGTCCCAGCCAAGAGAAATGAAACTGATGGTCCCTGAATCTGTACCCAAGTAGATCACAGATTACTATACATATGGTGAATTCAGAGGACTGTGGATCACACCGTATAGATAAAAGTGTAAAAGTAGGTCGCATGTAAAATTTTTCCATCCCTTCTTGCCCTTCGTTTTGCCCCTGATCCTCTGTACCTCTGTAGAAAAAAAAAAGGTTTCGATGTTGTTCTTTCTCCTCACATACTTTTGTATATCACTGGATAACATCATGTCAACTGCAAGATACAGTTAGGTCCCGAAATCCAAAAACTGTTTAGATGTGTGTAATATTTGCAGCTATCTAACAGCCCTGCTGAATGCTGGACTGTGATTGGTCAGAAGGTGTTGCTTAATTTTCTATAACAGAGCTCTGACAGTAGTGCAGCTGCAAATCACAGGTTTATATATGCGTTCGCTCTATTACGTTATCGTTTCTATAGTAACGGCTCGTTCACAGCGACTCGTACAGCGGACACTCCACATAAACCGATTAAAAACATAATGATTGACATGGTGAAGTCTTCTGTAAGGAGATGTTTACTTAACATTTAGGGAAGGAGTCTTCAGTGTCAGCGCTTTGTAGCTGCTGTAACATAAGTGTAAACAGGAACTGGCTTGTTTCACAGAACATTAAATATAACTATAAATTGATAAAAAGTATTATGTGTCATACTTTAATAAAAAAAATGTATAAAATAAAGCGTAATTGTAAAAGTAATTTGTCATCATACTATCCAGACATTTACTGTGTGTATGTGAGCATCAAAGTAAAAGTGTGTGTGTGTGTGTGTGTGTGTGTGTGTGTGTGTGTGTGTGTGTGTGTGTGTGTGTGCGTGTGCGTGTGTGTCCTCAGTTGCGGAGCTCCTTTAAACAGGCTTTTGGGAAGAAGAAAAGCTCAAAGCTGCAGACGTCTCATGACGAGCTGGAGGAAATGACAGACTCGTCCGTTCCAGAATCACCGAAACTGCAACACACACCCATAGACAGCAGCACACAGGCCTTACACACGTCTTCATCCACTACTGAGTGAGTACACACACACACACACACACACACACACACACACACACACACACACACATATTTATATATATTTGCTTTTTACTGTCTTTTGTCTTTTCTAGTCTGTGCTTCCTTTCCATCTTTCAGTGTACATTTAATTTGCCTATGTCCTCTTTTTCTTTTTCTCAACTTTACGCTCTGTGTGCGTGTGCGTGTGTGCGCGCGCGCGTGTGTGTGCGCGCGTGTGTGTGTGTGCGTTCGTGTGTATTAGTAAATCATCCCCCATTTGGGTGCCAAAGAAAAGGCAAAACGGCCATGTCATCTACAAACACAGATCTCGGTAAAAGGAAGAGTGATGCATGATGGGTAAAGGTGAATGTGGTGTGGAGTGATCTTTGCACATGACCCATAGAAAAGAGCTGAGGCTGCAATGCATTATGGGTAATATTATAGTCAATTGTCTAGTGAGAATTTGGACAACCCCACAAACATTAACACCCAAAACAGTGTACAACCTGTCTGCTGTGTGTATATGCTGTGTGTGTGTGTGTGTGTGTGTGTGTGTGTGTGTGTGTGTGTGTGTGTGTATAAAGTGTTTACACAGGGACATATTCAGAGTCGGAGACTTAAGTCCAAACGTACGCAGTCATAAATGCGACCCTTTCAAGGACCATAAGTCTCAGCCCTTACGCAGCTGCTCATGTGGATTTTCTGAGCTCCACATTCAGATTATTGAAATCACCTGCGTGTAGTTCACACCTCTGAGGTAGCCTGAGTCTTTAACAGCGTCTAGACCACCGCCATTTGAAAAAAGAAAAATAAAAGACTAATATATTGATATATGAATGAGAAGATAGCGAGGGTTGAAATAAATCTAACAGGAGTCGCCAGTATATCACTGCATGAATAGAGCTCGCTGTAGTGATCACACTAATCACTGGTTTAATAACAGAATGGCTTCCACACTCATTATTCAGCAGCTCACAGAATAGCACTTGATCCAGCGCAGAGTGTTATAATAGGACTGTAAATTCTCACTGCGCACTGAGCTCTACTCTGAATACGCACCTGTGAGACTGATTCACCCAGCATACAGTTACGTGGTGTAGTGCTGCTGTTGCTAAAAGTTGTTGCACTATGTGACTGTGTGTGTGTGTGTGTGTGTGTGTGTGTGTGTGTGTGTGTGTGTGTTCAGGCTGTGTGAGTGTACTGAGGCCGAAGCGGAGATCATCCTGCAGCTGAAGAACGAGCTGAGAGAGAAGGAGCTGAAACTCACCGACATCCGACTGGAGGCTCTGAGTTCAGCACATCATTTGGACCAGATCAGAGAAGCCATGAACCGCATGCAGGTACATACACACACACACACACACACACACACACACACACACACACACACTGTATATATACACACACACACACACACACAGGCAACACTCACACACACACACTCTCTCTCTCTGACAGAATGAGATCGAGTTGCTGAAGGCGGAGAATGACAGATTAAAGTCCAGTGGAAACTCCACCCCTTCTGCCATATCATCCAAAACGCCCCGCCCCCCATCAGAAACCTCAAGTACCTCCTCCTCGTCCTCCCGCCAATCACTGGGCCTGTCACTCAACAACCTCAACCTCACTGAGACCATCATGTCAGGTGAGGAGAGAGCATTTGCGAAAATTAAAGAAAGAAAAGACAAGCATGGAAAGAGAGAAAAAAAGAAAGAAAGAAAGAAAGAAAGAAAGAAAGAAAGAAAGAAAGAAAGAAAGAAAGAAAGAGAGAATTAGTTAGCTAATAAAGGCATTAGCATGTTACTGAGAGAATTGTACAGTGTGAAGGAAACTGAGGAGGAACTTCCCGTAGCTATTTCCTTGATATGGATAAACATACTTCCTAGCCCTTAAGGGAACGTTCTTTAAGGGAAATTTGCGCATCACTCAGTACTTTCTTGGACTTTCAGATCTGCTGCTGGACGACGGCTACGAGGGAAACTTGCGTAAAGAGGGACGGAGTGTCCGGATAGTCGTCACCATCGCCGGGGGCTCCAACAGGACCAAGGTGAGCGTCACTGTGCTATTAAACTAGATTTGCTGACGATTATTATTTTATGAATATTCACGATGTCAGTATTAAAGTGGAAAGTGTTGAACGCGCAGGGTTTACAGAGTCTGGAGTATCTCATCGGCTCCATCGGCGTCAGTGGAAAAACCAAGTGGGACGTGTTGGATGGTGTAATACGACGACTGTTCAAGGTTAGAGCTTTGGAATTAATACTCACTTCATACTACAGAAAAACTCAGTACTGGTACTTGTTCATGGAGTATGAACTAGTATGCTCGATGTACAGAGCATTAAGTACTGGAAAGTACGAAAAGCACTAAAAATACTCATAAGTATCAATCCTTATTAAGCACTTATTCATGAAACATACTTAAACTTAAGTACTTAAACTCACTCAGTACTTACTACTGATACTACATTTAAAGTACTTCATACTGAGATTATTCACTCAGTAGAGGTGTAGTAGTATATACAGAACTCAGTACTCGATATTTAATAACATTTATGCTATAATTAAATCAATAATTAGTACTTATTCAGTACTATATCTGCATCTTCAGCTATCTATATCTATAACTACATATATATCTCCAGTGTTTATATATGTTTATACATCGCTGCACTATCTATCTGTCAGTACTCAGCACATTAAGTACTGGACAGTGGTATAAGCATTAAAAGTGAGGATCAGTATTTAGTTATCACATTAGCTTGTGTTTATTCAGTACTTAATTTGTATAAACATCATATAACATATTATTTATATAAAATTTGGGACATAAGTCATGTATCATAAATATAATGACATTAATAGACCTTTGCCTGTACGTGTGCTCGTAAACGCCGATTTTTAAAAAAATTAAATGATTACGTAGCTTTTGATGTTAACGTACGCCACTCGATGGTGTGTGTATATCAGGAGTACGTGTTCCGTGTGGATCCTTTAACGAGTCTGGGCCTGAATTCGGACAGTATCGTGAGTTACAGGATGGGGGAAGTGGAGCGCTCTCACCTTGCTGAACTTCCTGAACTTCTGCCCTGTGGATACCTGGTGGGAGAAAACAACATTATCAACATTACGCTGAGAGGTGAGAGGCTTCGTCTTTACCGAGACGCTTTTATTTAACGTGGCTTACAGGTGAGGAAGTCAAGCATAACAACCGTATTCATACTGAAACTTTATAAAAGATAAAATGTTAAATTCTGCCTTTCATTTCTGGCATTAAATAGCGTTTATACTCGGTGAAAGCTTGCACTCGGTACTCCTGAAAGTACTACAGATTTCTTACATAGTATCAGTACTAATGAAGTACTCAGTGTTGCTGTTTTAGTACTGATGCTATATATATGATGCGTATTGAAGCTAAAGTAAGTGCTTGGGTAGTTATGCAGTGAGCAGTAATGCCAGTCAGTACTTTTAGTACCTTTTAGTAGCCTTATATAGTCTTTAAAGTACATAAGAGCTCCCTGCTTATAACTCACTCAGTATGTCCCAATGACAGTATATACAGAAAATTCAGCACTCAGTAGTGAGGATTTGTGAAACAGTATTAATACTACATAAGAATTCAGCACATATTCACTACTTGGTGCATAAGAGGTGCATAAAAGATAAAAAAAATACTTTAAGCAGTAGTTATTAGGTACTTAGTATTTGGAGTAATCAACACTGAATGTATATAGCATTAATACTGTAGTATGTATAAAGTATTAATACTCCAGTATGTATATATTACTAATACTACATAAACCTCAGAGTACTCAGAGCGCTTACCGATGTGGCCGAATCCATTTCGAGTGTTTAGTTGTTTGTATTACAACTTAAAATAATATTTCTAGCCTTGATGTCAGAAGGAAGTCAGGGTCGAATGTTAATTGAACATATTAGTGAAGTTCCACATTCAATAATTAACGTTAAAATACACCTTCAGAATATTCGCAGTAAGCCCGGAGTGTTTTCAGACCGACTGTGTAAAGTATTTGCTGTGGATGAGTGTAAATCAGTCTCCAGATGAGTAACCGGTGTTTCTGTGTGTAGGTGTGAGGGAGAACAGTATAGACGACCTGGTGTTCGATACCTTAATCCCCAAACCCATAATCCAGCGCTACCTGAATCTGCTGATGGAGCATCGCAGGATCATCCTGTCCGGCCCGAGCGGCACGGGGAAGTCCTACCTCGCCAACAAGCTGGCGCATTACATCATCAACAAGAGCGGCCGGGAAGTGAGCGAGTGCAGCCTCGCCTGCTTCAACGTCGACCAGAAATCCAGCAAGGTGGAACGAGCACGTGACATTTCTGCTCCTCATAGCTTCAAGCACAAAAAGAGAGAGAGAGAAACAAAATGTAGTGAAAAATTCAATAGACAAATAATAAAAAAGTCATTACTAACAAACATGTTTTATAGCAGTTAAAATGTGTGGGGAAAAATAACAGCTAATGTAAACGTAGCGTGCTAGTAACAATACGGCCATTTTATCATGCAGTAAATGCTAGATAAAGGCTAAATAAATAATGCTCCCAGGATTTATGAATAATTATACACATTTCATATATTAACATAAATAATGCTTGCTTTATAAATGGTTAATACACAGCTTATAGGCTGCTTATTAATACTGTAATAAATATACACAAAGTGTATAAAGGAATGATAGCGCTGTGTGTATTACTGAAATTCAAAATGTATAATCGTGCTTGTGTGTGTGTGTGTGTGTGTGTGTGTGTGTGTGTGTGTGTGTGTGTGTGTGTGTGTATACAGGATCTGTGTGAGTACCTCTCGGCTCTTGCTGAACGCTGTAACTGTGATGAAGGAGAGCGAGAGCATCAGCTCCCCCTGGTGGTTCTGATCGATAACCTGCACCACATCGGCAACCTGAGCGACATCTTCAACGGCTTCCTCAACTGCAAATACCACAAATGGTGAACACACAAAACACACAAAACACACAAAACACACAAAACACACAAAACATTGAAGTTTCTAAACATTGAAACTCTAAAAAAAAAGACCATTTCTTTCCACTGATGCTGTAAAGATTTGAGATTTATTTATTTTTAAGATTTTTATCTTTACACCGAGGTGACTTTGACATTTCTTATATTAAAGATATGTATATAAATATAAAAATAGAAATATAAAATTCTAAAGATTGAAGCTGAAATGTACATTTCTGTACAGGAAGATTGTAAATATAGTAAAATGATTTACAATGAAATTATAAGTAATAGAAATTAGTGTAGTAATGAAAAGAGTTACGATTAAAGTTAAAATCTCAGGCTTCGTCTCTTTATTATAAACTGCATCAGATTTCATTCAGCAGTAAATTTCTAAATGTAGATGTAAGTAATATAAACTATATTCTGAAAACAATTTCCAAATGATTATTATTATTATTATTATTATTATTATTATTATTATTATTAGTCAGTGTTGAAAGTGTTTAGGCAAAAGAGAAAAACACTAAGAAGAGTAATGAGAAAAGCCGGAGTGTGATCTGTGCACTGACGCGTGAGTGTCGGCTTCAGAAGGAGGCGGAAGGAGGACCTCGAGAGGACCGAAGTCTCACGACTTCCGACGCTAGACTAACCGAGAGCTGACAGAAAACGGAATTTGGGATCTTTTGAAAAGAAGAAGTTCCAAAGTTCTTAAAGAATGTTTTGTTTTGTATTAATCAGCGGTGAGTAAATGAGGTGATCTGTGATTGGTCATCTGCAGGAAGTAGGCGGGGCCTGGCTACGTTTATTAACGAATCATACGAAAGGTTTTGTGAATACTAGAAGTGTGGCTTGTGATACATAAATACTGTAGAGTGCTAGTGTTTAATACAGTCGATTCTTAATACTAATGTTTGTTTAACTGTGTGTGTGTGTGTGTGTGTGTGTGTGTGTGTGTGTGTGTGTGCAGCCCGTATGTGATTGGGACAATGAACCAGGGTGTCTCCTGTTCCCCAAATCTGGAGCTGCACCATAACTTCAGGTACGATGAGCTCTAGATTCTGTATAAGATCTGTATAGATATATATATGTGTGTGCGTATATGTGTGTGTGTGTGTGTGTGTGTGTTTGTGTGTGTGTATGTGTGTGTGTGTGTGTGTGTGTGTATGTGTGTATGTGTGTGTATGTGTGTGTATATGAGTATGTGTGCGTGTGTGTGTATGTGTATATGTGTGTGTATGTGTGTATACATGTGTGTGTATGAGTATGTGTGTGTGTGTGTGTTAAAGGTTTTGGGCTGGACAGTTAGCGGGGTGTGAAATTATCGTACATTATTTGTTAGTGTTTGATTAAAAACATGTTGACTGAAGAGATTTCCAGATGAATGTAAGTGTAAAGAGGGTATGCCGGGACTTTCAGGTGGGTGCTGTGTGCGAATCACACGGAACCGGTTCGGGGTTTTCTGGGTCGGTTTCTGCGCAGGAAGCTGATCGAGATGGAGATCGATAAAAACACGCGCAGTAACGAACTCATCAAGATCATCGACTGGATCCCCAAAACATGGCAACACATCAACACCTTCCTGGAGGCTCACAGCTCGTCTGATGTCACCATCGGTAATGCACAAACACACACACATACACACACGTGTGCGCACACACACGCACACATAAACACACACACACACACACGCACAAACACACACATAAACACACACGCACAAACGC
>CM074962.1:910752-915222 GCA_037577455.1 Pangasius macronema
AGGAACAAAGAAGAAGGTTCAGAGTGCCAATAATCAGATTCAGTAACGATGACATCATCACTACCTCAACCCCACAACCGCCTGCCGCTACCCCACAACCGCCTGCCGCTACCCCACAACCGCCTGCCACTACCCCACAACCCACAACCGCCTGCCACTACCCCACAACCGCCTGCCGCTACCCCACAACCCACAACCGCCTGCCACTACCCCACAACCGCCTGCCGCTACCCCACAACCGCCTGCCACTACCCCACTACCCCACAACCGCCTGCCACTACCCCACAACCGCCTGCCACTACCCCACAACCGCCTGCCGCTACCCCACAACCGCCTGCCACTACCCCACAACCTCCTGCCGCTACCCCACAACCTCCTGCCGCTACCCCACAGCGCTTTACAGAACATACAGCAATGTCCCGCAATTCTACTCAGATTACAGCGACAAATAAACACAAATATCATAAATATCATAAATATGGAGATGAAAGTGTAAAAATGATCTGAGAGGAGAATATGTAAAAAATATTTACATTTTATTTAAAACTACACAAAAATATTTACGCACAAAAGTAAAAAAAAATTTATATTCTTAAGATTTAAAAAAAAAGGTTCTTCAGATTTTCATGAGAGGAAAATTAAACTTCACGGCATGTTGAGAAAATAATGTATTAATAAAAATAAAAATAAAAATCAATTCTATAGATTAAAAAATAAATAAATAAATAAATAAGAATGCTTATGATTTTTCCCTTCTTTTATATTTCCTTTTACACGGTGAGGAAATGAACACAAAGGTTTATTCATGAGAACTGAGGAAACTAATTAGCGCAAAGTTTTAAAGTTTTAACGTTTTAAAGTTTGTTTTTTTTCTTTTTTAAGGAAAAAAAGTGAAATGCTGCCACGTGTTTAACATTTTAACATCCAGGACGTTTAATTCATTCAAATAAATCAAAAGGTTTAAATACAAAAGCAAAAGGTGCTCTCAGTAAGCGTAAAGCTACGCAAATTTACTAGTAAAGTAAAGGTGCTTTCCAGATCAAATTAATTAAATGAATTTTATAATAATAATAATAATAATAATAATAATAATAATAATGCAGTTAAGTAACAGATTTGCTGCTTGCTGGAATTTGACCTAAAACTGGACGATAAAGTTTCTAAAGTTAGAAAGTTTTTTCTTTTCCCCGGATTTGTTTACAAATAAATAAATCTGTAAAGGTGCAGATCTCCAAAATCCTCCAGGTGCTAATGACCTTTGACCTTTCCCACAGTGCTGTTCCCTGAAACATTCGGATCGGTTTGCTGCTCTCCGAAGTTTTGCGCAGCACTGAAAGTGTTTTTACGGTTTAAAGTGAAATCGTAAAGTTTCCTGCAGTGTTTCTGTTTTTGTTTTGCTGCAGTCGAACTCGCTCTCTGATCTGATCTGCTCTGTTCTCTGTACGAATGAAACTCAGAGTTACTTCAGTCGCATATTTTACTGTGATGTCTGCAGAGAGAAATCGCTTTAAATAGTTTGTGTTAAATTTATAATAAAAATAACACAAAGGTGCAAAATGATAGGAAGCATTCCTGCTTTAATTTAATATCATATTTAACGTTTTTCACATTTTTTACTTTCTTTAATTCCTCTTTAATAAAGTCTTTTTAATCCCCGATTTTCATATGAAGCAAAGCAACAAAACTAAAGAAGCTTTTCTTTTTTTAAATGTGATTAAAATTTGCACAACTTTTACATGTTTACTTTCAGATTTGTTCCTAAAAATATAAAATATAAAATCTAAAGTCGAGCCCCTGGATCAAATCTTTATGTTCCAATAGTCTTAAACACTCTGTCATTTTTATTTAAATATTTTTCTCTTTTTTTTATTAATTTGTGGCTGGGTTTTGTAAAAAAAAGTTTATAAATTTTACTTTCTGCTCAAAATTCTACTGAAAATCTTTGTGCCATAAATCAGAGTTTGATTTCTGAAACTATTAAACATTTGTAAAGAAAAATCGAAGTTTTCTTCCCCAGAAAGAAGTTTTTTCTGTTAGGAGAGAGGATATCTGAACTTTAATGTTTAGCTGCTAAATAAAGTCACCTTCAGGAGTTTAAGGAACTGAAACGACAGGAACCTGCTGATTATTCAGTCATTCTTATAGATTCCAGACGATAAAAACATTAAATATCACAAAGCTGTCAGGCGAAAGACCACGTGAAAGACCACGTGAAAGACCAGGCGAAAGACCACATGAAAGACCACGTGAAAGACCAGGAGAAAGACCACGTGAAAGACCACGTGAAAGACCAGGAGTAAGACCACGTGAAAGACCAGGTGAAAGACCACGTGAAAGACCACGTGAAAGACCAGGCGAAAGACCACGTGAAAGACCACGTGAAAGACCACGTGAAAGACCAGGAGAAAGACCACGTGAAAGACCAGGTGAAAGACCAGGAGAAAGAGCACGTGAAAGACCACGTGAAAGACCACGTGAAAGACCAGGAGAAAGACCAGGAGAAAGACCAGGAGAAACTCACTCCATCGTGTTCAGCTCCTCGGCTTTCTCTCGCTCTGTGAGGAATAGATTCCCTGCAATTTCTCTCTAAAAAAGAAAAGAAAGAAAAGAAAAAGAAATCTAAGCTGCCAGAGAAGCTCAAACTGACCTGGATTGGATTTTTTGACCTTTAGTGACCTTTCCAACCTCGAGCCAGTTAAAGTCTCCATCATTTAATAATTTACATCAAAACCTTCAGCTGCTGTGATTATTTCTGTTCCACAAACTTTCTGTCAGTTGAAAAGTCGAGTCTCGTCTAATAATAATAATAATAATAATAATAATAATAATTTAAAAAAAAAATAATAATGATGATGATGATAATAATAATAATAATAATAATAATAATAATAATAATAATAAACGCAGTGTATTGTCCCGATGCTTCTCGTCTTGTTTTGCTGCGTTCGATTCGGTCGCTGAGTCGCGTCTCGTGCGAGTGTCACGTTTATTACAGTTTGTTTTCGGTGCGTAAATGTTTTATATTTTGTACATTTGTAAGTAACATATCATGTAAATAATAAGAGACTGCGGTTTAAAATCATCTGGAGAGTTTTGTAGTCTTTGTAAAATCAGAATAAATGGAGTTTGGTGTCACCTGAAATCTTTCTGCTTCTTTTATTCATTCATTCATTCATTCATTCATTCATTCATTTATTTATTTATTTATTTATTTATTCATTTATTTATTTATTCTTTTACTGAAATCTTCTGCAACACAACAGTTAATGAAAAACGGGTTTAATGGAAACATTTCAATACATTTAAAAAGAATGAAATAAGAAATAAAAAAGGAGGTAAATAAATAAAATCAATACAAGATGAAATTAAAACGTTTTTAGATTTCTGTAATTATTTGTTTTGTGTCTTTTTTTTAATTAAATGAATAAGAACTGATTTCTTTGAGCTGATAATGAAAAGTTATTTAATTTAGATTTATACGGAATTATTGTGTTTGAATTTTAAACATTTTGATTATAAAAAAATCTTATAAATATATAAAATATTGGCAAAAATTTAATTCTGGAACTAAAATTATTGTTCTTTCTTTCTTTCTTTCTTTCTTTCTTTCTTTCTTTCTTTCTTTCGTTCGTTTATTTTTAGACACTGAAAAATGTTGTAACTGCTGTAAATAAACATTTTAAAATTTTAAGAAATAATGTAAAAAGTCAAAAAAATTATTTAATTAAAACTAACTGAAATAATGAAGTAAATAAATAAAATGAGTTAAAAAAAAGTTAATTTTTTCAAATTATCTGAATTTCATTTTTATTTATTAAAAATATCATTTAGGAGTAAAGTGTAAATTTAAGAGAAGTAAAATGTTTGAGTATTTAATTAAGTTGAAAAATCTAAAATAAAATAATTGTAAAAATGTTTATACACATTTGTGCTAAAAATGATTCAAGTTAAAAGTACTACTATTTATTTATTTATTTATTTATTTATTTATTTATTACACTCTTCAGTTCCCTCTCCGGTCCAGCTGATGGCAGTAACACACAGCTTTTCCACCACAACCCGGCGCATACAGAAGAAGAACGTAGTGTGTAAGTTGTGTGAGTGTTTTGTGAAAGTGTGAAAGTGCGTAAGAGAGAGGAAACCGCGTCCTCCGATAGGTCAGTGAGGCGTGGGCTGTGATTGGCTGAGAGATGGCTCCAGGCTCGTGTGTTGACTTTGACGTTAGCGACTGCAGCCGTCAGTCTGTGAGATTTCTGTGGAGGTAAAATCATGAAGGGACAGAAGAGAACCGTGGTGTCGATGTGGGAGAAATCTGATTGGCTGTCGTCATTCTGTCTGGTTGTAATCATCCAATCGAAATACAAACGACACTGAAGACAGTGATTCAGACTCATGATGGTCTGAGAGTCGGACTTGTAACCTGAAGGTGAACCTGAAGGTGGTGGGTTCGAGTCTCGGGTCCGGCAGGGA
>CM074962.1:940521-954715 GCA_037577455.1 Pangasius macronema
TCAGGTGGAACTTGTGAATTCGAGCTCATGACACATGAATTTCTTACTCTTCAGTTAGTCACAGTCATGAGAACACTGTTGCTAGGGAACTGGGAAATACGAAAGCAGATTTTAAGCTAGCTGGTAACTGATGCTAATGCTTTAGCTAGCCAGAACTTAGCCTTCGAGAGTGTGTTACAGTAAATTACTGAGGAAAAAGACTCTAACTCCAGAAATAATGGTTCAGCTAGCTAGCACTTGGCTATCAGCCCTGTTTTAAAAATCAGTATAACTCATTCATGAATTCATGAATGATGAATTATACTGAATTCATTCATCCATCCATTCATTTGGAATGGTAGCTTGATGTTCCTAATGGTTCCTGGTTTGTGTTCCTGGTTTGTGTTCCTAATGGTTCCTGGTTTGTGTTCTGGGTTTGTGTTCCTAATGGTTCCTGTTTTTATTCTGATGGTATCCATATACTCATAAATAAACGTCTTATTGGGTTCTGGTTGTATTTATCCAGAAAATCCCTAATGGATTCCTACTGGAAGCTGATGGACACCATTAAGTCGCTCGCCATTACGAGATGGAAGCCATTACACATTTTCCTAAGGATTTTGTACAGCAATGTAAAGACAGAGGAAAGTAATCAGTTCTCAAGAATATCAACATTTCTCTCAGCTGCATTGGTAAAGATCTTAGTTTACGTGTAGCTGTTAAGTCTTTAATGCTGAAGCGTGAAGACTCGGTGGAAACGAGACAAACCCATCAGCAATATCAGCACAAAGCTTGTGTTTGATGGTGCTGGTTGGTGTTCGGGTCAGAAGACGCAGTTGTGGGTCATAAAAGCTCCATTACTGCGTGTCTGATTTATGTTCCAGTCCCAGACTCTCCGTCTGCCAGTGAAGTGCTTCAAAAAAGCGAGCAGGAAAGGGAGAGCAGGATGAACAGAGGAGCAGGATGACCCGATCTCTGGCCCTCGGTACTCTAGGGTGCGCTGCCGACTGGACTGCTTTTTATATTTCAGTCCCTTTTATTGCCGATTCTCTTTCCGTCTCTCACGCAGCCAGACGGGGTCGAGTTCTTTCTCTTCCACTGTGTGAATAAACGAGGAACGAGCAGAATACTGAAGTCTCATTTAGGGCTGATAGTAGCTCGAGGTCTCTCCTCTTTCACCCGAATCAATCATCCCTCCTCTCCTCCACCGTCGCCTCATTGGTCATTGTTTCAACCTTGAGCTCTTTTTTTCCTCCCGTCTTTTTCATCACAGACATCCATCACTTCTGTGAACGCTTTCCTCCCTCTTTACTTCTCTCTCTCTCTCTCTCTCTCTCTCTCTCTCTCTCTCTGTCTTTCTCATCGCTCCAGTACAGACACTACAGGAGCAGAAACTATTTATTTCCGACGTCCTTCAGTCTCCCTCATGCGTGTGGACTCTATAGGGCTGTGGCGATATATCAGTATCTAATTAAAGCTAAAACGGTTACGGTTACGCATGTAGCCATGAGGCAAATAAAGTTAAGAATATCAGCAGCTTCCTCAGCTGTGTTCACAAATTAATGAAAAATGAGTCAAACGATACGACTTTAACATTTACATAGCTGCCGTATAGCCATGGCGTCTTTTCTATAAACAATGTAAAGGCAAAGAACGATAGAAACAATTCAAACACGCTAGGAAGCATATCAACATTTTCTTCAAAAAAAGGGACGCTAACAAAAATTACATTTCGGTTTAGCTAGCTAGCACATAGCCATGAGGCGAGTAACAGTGGAAACAAGACAAATCTTTCAGGAATATCAACATTTTCCTCAAATATGTTCAGAAATTCATGAAAAAAACACTCTAAGTATTTAAAAAAATAAAAGATTGTGATAGCTAAGCTTGTTTTGTAGACATTCCACAACATTAAATAATGACTATCAACTGGTAGCGTTCTTTAATCTTTTTTTTAATAAATGTAATCGTTAGCAAATTGCTGTGGTATAAGAGGAATAAAACCCTTGGGGAAGTGCTGTTATAGGAAAATAATCAACATCATGTTACAGCAACACACACGGTGTTAATCACTTATTTATGTTAATTATGTCTTTATTTATCCTGCTGCAGTTCTGTCGTTCTCCACATGGAGGCGCTGTGCGAGATGATTTAATGTATTTAAATCCGTTTTTATGTTGAGGTTAACCGGATGTGATCTGTTGCTGAGCTGTAACCTTCTGTTCCCCGTTTGATATTAGCCTCAGTGAAACAAGGGCTACTTCCTGGCACGCTGTAAAGTACAGGGCTCACAGAGGGACAAAAAGGTCAGCGCTGGCCTCCTGTCACTCCGTGTTTCCTGTTTAGAGGTTAAAGCTCTCCGGCACAGAAAAAACCACATTAGCGGTTAAAGAGCGAGCGCCCCTGGCTAGTGCTCCAATAAGCTATCGATTCGCTGTCTTGATGAAAATATAGAGACCTTTAAATCTGCGAAAACACTCGGAACACAGCACTGTTTAAACGGGAACGCGATGACCGGCACCTCACACTGACGCGGCTCCTCCGCTCCTCAGAGTTCCACACAGTGCTGCTGATATGGAAGAGTGGTGGAGTGGGAACGATTACTTCATTCCAATCGAGTCATTCCAAAAAATATGGTCAATTCCTGGGAATGCTACAAATCCCAAATGTCCAATTGTAAACGACTGACATGAAAACTTTGGAATAATTAAATATGCAATATATTCCCTCACAAATAAATGACATACATCAATAGTAGCTTTCCTAGCTCGTTTACGTAATCCCTTCATTTCCAACATTCCGTACTTTTTACTTCTCAGTGTTTGCACTGTTATCTAGTTACCAACATTCCCAAGTTTCCTGGCTCCCAGTTTTCACTTCCTTCATTTCCTTGTTCTGTAGTTTTCTAGGTCTCTTGTTTCCTTGCAAATGACTTCCAGTTTCTGCTCTTTCCTTGCTCCCTAGTTTGCTCGTTCCCTTGTTTCTAGAGTTCCCTCCATGTCTACTTCCTTTACTGACTTATTTCCTGTGTTCTTCATGTTCTCTAGTTTCCACTGTGCCCTGGTTTTATTCTTCCACAGTTCAGTCTTGCTCTTTTTCACAGTGGTTCTAGTTTGTTTAATTCCCAGTTTGTTCACCAGTGTCTGGTGTTCCCTAGTAATCTAGTTCCCTTATTTCCATGTGACCTTGCTTCCGATGCTTGCCGTTATCTCGTCCACTAGACTGCTTATTCTGCCAGTTTCCATGTTCCCTAGGTTCTCTACTTTCCATAATATCCATGTTCCTCGTTTTCTAATGGCTCTATTTTCTTTCATTCCCTAGTTTGCCAATTTTCTTCACTTTTACACGTCTCAATGTTTCCACTGTTTCATGGTCTTTAGTTCCTTTATTTCACTTTCCTGTCAATTTCTAGCCATGTGACTCAGATTACAATGTTTGCTTGATCCCTCGGTTTCCATGTTCTCTGATTTCCAGAGTTCCCTGGCTTTCTACTTCCCAAAAGTCTGCACACACAGGGCACTGCGTACACCGGCACCGCGTGGGGCGTGTCTTCGGCAGTGCGTGGTGGTGGACGTCAGCTTCTCGGTTGGTCCTCAACACTTCCGACAGTGTGACGATGCACTCAACACTTTTCCTGTTAAAGTCCACCGCAACCTTGTGACAGCTTCCTGATTTCAGTACCTTCTTTTGTCAAAGGCGTTCTTAAAGCCTATCTGGAAAAAATATATATAATAGAAACTCAAGATGAAACATTTTGGAAGACATTTTGCTAAAAAGTGTTCATTTCCTCTGTGAGTGGAGACTTTTAGCACACGCTGTAGTTTATTGACTCGTTTCCAATGTTCTCTTAACCCTCTAGTTTCCAGCTATCACTGAGTGGAATTTAAAGTGATTAGTTATAGTTCTGATTGTATAATTGTGAAGGATTTCATCGTAAGTCGTCTTTAATGGCGGATATTTCAGGAACAACTCTAGCTAGACATTGTTGTCATTGTTAGCTAGTTACTAGTTAGCTAGTTAGGAGTTTCCTGAGTCGCAGTGTTTCATAGTTTTTAGTTCTTTTTATTTCCTCGTTCCCTAGTTTCCAGCGTTCTCTCGTTTTCTATTATTTTTTTTTTAGAATTGTCATGTTTATTTTAATGGTGGATATTTCACCAAAAAAACCCACTAGCCAGATGTTTGCGATTCGAGCACTTGGTGTATGTTCAGAGGTAGGTGTAATAACTGCTCAGCTCGGCGCTGGGGTTTTATTCTGTAAAATGAATAAATGGAGTCGTTTTGTTGAAAGACATCTGCTAAATGGTAAAAGGTAAATGTCAGTATTTAATCTGCGGCTGATTAAATCAGCGCTGAACGTCGATGCAGGATCAAAAGATTAATACGGCGAGAGAGGATGTGGAGTGTGTGTCCTCGGCTCGGTCTGATGGTAATTTGATGTTGTTGCTTGTGGTGTTAACGATGCAGTCATTTCGGTGGCAGGGAAACCCCCCCAATTATTTGAAATAAGTTAAGTGAAGTCAAGTTAAGTGAAGTTAAACCCTGCTGAAAGTCACACACCTGAAATAAAGACTTGTGTGAATTGATTGTCGTTGGATAAATGAGAACAGAGGCCGCCGGAGGGCCGTTACACGGGTGGTAATTAAACTCTGTGCCGTAACAGCGCCCCGGCAGCCGAGTCCCGCACTCACACACCCTTACGCCCTTACGCCCTTACGCCCTTACACCCTTACACCCTTACACCCACACACCCTTACACTCACACACCCTTACGCCCTTACGCCCTTACACCCTTACGCCCTTACACCCTTACACTCACACACCCTTACGCCCTTACGCTCTGAACCCAGAGTCTGAACCCGGAGAAAAACAGCCTTAAAACCGCAATCATCCATTTACTCCCGTTAATTATCATTCGAATTTATCTCTGTTTTAGAAAAAAATATCAATGAAACTTCACCAGGTGATTGCTGATGTTGTTTTCCATATGAACATTTTTTATGCAAATGAGGCTTCATCAATTTAAAAAGACACACGTTTGCAAAATAGACTGAAAATCTACTCTTTTACAGAACAGAAGGTCCACACACTGTTACACGGATGCTCATTCCTGTAGTGTCAAATCTGATCAAACTCCAACAATAATGTCTTAAATATTAAATAGTGTTTATTATTCTGACCCGGTGACTGTAGGGCCCTCAGGCTCCGCCCACACCTGCAGTATACAGCTGTGTTGTGTGTCACTGAAAATGAAGCTTTTTGAAAAGGTGAAGAAAGTGTAATACTTGAGTACAGTGTTTATGTAGGCGTGTGTGTGTGTTTCAGTAAGTAACAGTGTGAAGCTATGCATGCGTTTTTCACATTTTGAGTGCGTTTCTTGTGTGTTTTGCGTGTGTTTTGAGTGTTTCGAGTGTGTTTTGAGTGCATTTCGTGTGTGTCTTGTGTGTGTTTTGAGTGCATTTCGTGTGTGTTTTGCGTGTGTTTTGAGTGCATTTCGTGTGTGTTTTGAGTGTTTCGAGTGTGTTTTGAGTGCATTTCATGTGTGTTTTATTTGCTCCTGTAGCCACAGTGTGCACTGAGATTGTGGATAAAACTCTGAACACTTTATGTTCGAGTGTAGCGTTAAGCTCCACCTCATCGTTTCATCTTTTTTCCATCACGCTGGTGTTTTTCTCATTTCTGCTTCTCTGACGTGCAACACGCAGCTCTTAACGTTATTTCTGAGGCGTCTGACGTAACGCTTTATGTAACCACGGAACTGTGATGTTCAGTAGGCCACGCTGCTCTGTGTTGACTGAACGGTGTTGTGTTTTTGGTAGTGAGTTTTTTCACCGTACGCGAGCCTCGCATTAGCAGGCCATTAGGGGAAAAGCTTTGGCTGGAGCTGTGAGGTTTGAGAAAAGCATCTAAACTTTTCATTCACTCTGCTGAAAATCTTTCTCACAGTATCAGTGCAGTACGCTTTCCTTTTACACAAACACATCATTTCTAAACGTTATACCGTTGTAACTTCTTTTAGTTTTTATAATCAAGCATCAGAAGCTCAGTTTTAATCAATTTTCCTCATGTTGTGTTTATATAAACCGCTAATGAGCGCTGTGAAACACTCTGTTTGCTTTGAGTTATATGTTCCGCCTGGCTGGACAAATGGGGTTTTACACACACACACACACACACACACACACACACGCGCGCGCCAATGGCTGGATCCAGAACAGACCAGTTAACCTGATGCAACTGGTGAAGCTTATATAACACACAATAACACACATCCCTGCTGGAGGGAACTGGAGCTGTGTGTGTGTGTGTGTGTGTGTGTGTGTGTGTGTGTGTTTAAATATTTGTAGAATATTAATCTCACATGATGGACAAAGAAAGATACAGTGTTACTTGTATTTTATTTTATATCAAACATTTCTATAATTTATTTTATACAATAAATAAATAAATAAATAAATAAATAAAGCATCATAGTTCCAGAATTAGAAAGTAAATATAATATTAATAAGAGCTGATATTTAATGGTAGATAATCTCCCTTATTAGTGAAATATCATGTTAATTGAGCTTAAGTCATTGAGGAAGCAAATAAAATCATGACTATGATTAAATATAATTTAAAATAACAGCTACACTGAGTGTGTGTACACTTTTTGTAGAGTGTCTTTCTTTTCTTAGGGAATTTCTTGAACTTTTACTTTGTTGGAATAAAATGTGTTTACTATAAGCAGAATAATACAACACACTGTATTTAAAAATAGGCTTTATTGTCATAAAGTTTAAATATTTACAGTAAAATCCAGCTAAAGTCTACGTATTATTCCTGCCGAATGTAAGGCATTGAAGCTCCGCCCACATGTAGACGGATGTTACAGGGATTTTTTTTTAGACATCACGATGATGCAAGTTTATGCTTTAGGACAAACCGCTTGAGACGAACCTCTCGGTTTCCAGCGAGTCCTGACACACACAACAAGCAACAATAAAAACACAATGAAGAGAAAAAACAGAGAAAAGAAAACAAAACAATAATCAACAATGCAACAAACACAGTACAGATTAGATGATCAACACACAGACATAAAAATAATAATAATAATAAAAGTACATTAGTATGAAATTAAATCTGTGCTAAAAGTATATCAGTTTTCTAAGCTTCGTTTTTGCTAATCAGGGTTTATACTATATATATATATATATATATATGTGTGTGTGTGTGTGTGTGTGTGTGTGTGTGTGTGTGTGTGTGTGTGTGTTCTGTCTCATTGTATATTTTTGTTCGTTTCTTGAAAAGTTACGTTCAATAATTTTGGCAGAAATTTAATTCCATGCTAATGTGCTTATTATTATTTTAATGTCTGAATGTTGATTGTTGATTTTGTTTTTTTTGTTTTTCTTATTACTGAACAGTTTTTGTCTTTGTTGCGTTTTTTTTATTTATTTTTGCTTGTTTTGTATGTTAGGACTCCCTGGAAACCGAGATGGTTCATTTCCAGGGGTTTGTCCTAACAAATAAACTTTCATCACCATCATCATCATCATCATCATCATGTCTAAAAATAATTAGCCTCCATATGCATGTGGGCGGGGCTTCAGTGCTTTATGGTGATTAGGCAGGAATAATACACAGACTTCACTCACTTAGATTTTATTGTAAATATTTAAATTGTATGGCATTGAAAGCTAAAATAATTAAATATAATTAAAAGCACATTCATAAACCCTGATTAGCGAAAGCGAAGATTAGAAAGCTGATAATAAATAAAGCTGTTTATCTGAAGTTAAATCTTTGCCACTGAGTTCATTGGTTTCAGTTTCAGTTTGTTTTTCTTCTTTTTTATTGTTTATTTTTTGTTCGTTTCATGAAAAGTTACGTTTAATAATTTTGGCACAAATTTAATTCCATACATTAGTGAACACGAGCATTAAACAGCCACAGAGAGACATTTCCCACATTGTGTGTTACTGGAACATCATTGAAATCAAGAAATTATGAAATTCTGCCCATTTAAATCGATAATAAATCAACAAAATACATAATAATAATAATAATAATAATAATTATTATTATTATTATTATTATTATTATTATTATTATTATTATTGTCAGTAAATTTGATAGGTGAAGTTTTTGGGCTGCTTTAAGATTAAAAAAAAGGGGAAATGAAATAAACATAACTATAAAAATAAAATACTTAACCAGGCCAAATTTAACAAATTCGCTTTGATTTGCATCTGAAATCCTGCACATCTGCGCCGCAGCATACGATAAATGCGTCTAAATGTTTTTACTTTTTGGATGATTACGTTTTCATTAGGCTCTAACGAGCAATCAATATGTGATTTTCCTGACGAGAGCTCCGTCGCGTACCGCTAATTACAGCATCCAAAGTGTGGATATGGAAATGAGGCGCACACACACACACACACACACACACACGGGACCTGTTTATGGAGCAGCCGTAATGAATGTAACGGCGTTTTGAAATTCTAGTCTTTAATTTTGCATTTCCTGTTGGACGTTAAATTCCCGTCACTGATCTTCACTGTGTCTCAAACGCTAGTGTTCAAAATGCTTACTGGCTAATTAGCAGTTAGCATATGAGCTAGCGCTTTACATAAATCAGCACACTCGGCTAAATCCTGACAGAGGGCACGGCGACGCTAAACACCCCTGACCTTTAACACCGTGTTCCAGATAACCGAGCTGTAATTTTACTCTTCATGCTAGCGGCCATTTTCCACCTGATTAGAAATGAAGTTAGCGAAGTGAGAGTCGGAGCTTGTGATGCACTCACCGCTCACGGGTTCGCTAGCTAGCATGTAGGGATTAGATCATTCATATAGACGTTATCTTCAGACGTCAAATTGCTAAGAAAGGAAGAATCAATAACACTTAAAAATGATGATTTAGCTAGCACATGGCTGTTAAGGCTTTAATAGGAACAATGTAAAGGAACCGTGACTGGAAATGAAACAAAAATGTCAGGAATATTAGCAATTCCCTCAGATGTGTTACGATATTCTGATTTAGCTAGCTAGCACATAGCAGTTAAGTCTTTTATAGGAACAAAATTGTTGGGAATATCAACATTTCCCTCAGATCTGTTTGTAAATTCCCAAATAAGGATTGAACTTTAAAAAAAAAAAGGACTTTGTAGCACTTAAAAAGTATGATTTAGCTAGCTTAAACCTAGCTGTCGAGTTCTTTAAAGGGATGATGTAAAGAAACCGTGACTGAAAATGAGTCAAAACTGTCATTAACGTTTCCCTCAGACGTGTCGATGAATTACTAAGAACAAAAATTAACCCTGCTTAAAAATAATCATTTAGCTAGCTAGCGCAAACTTTCGGAAATATCATCATTTCCCTCAGATCTGTCAGTAAATTCCCAATTAAACACTAAAAGTGCTACAAAAACGTGTGACACTGAAGAATGCTGATTTAGCTAGCTAGCATGTAGCTGTGTTTTACAGGGCTAAAACTGTCTGGAATGTCTTCTTCCATGTAACACTATAATGATATGAATTAGCTAGCTAGCACAAAGCCGTGTAATGCTTTTTAGGGACCATGAAAAGACCCTGTGACTGAAAATGATAGAAAATATCAATGTTTCTCTCACAAACATGAAAAGATTCAGTAACACCTAAACATGATGATTTAGCTAGTTAGCACTTGAGTGACGTCTGATAGCAAATCCCTGTGAAATAACACAGTACAACTAAGATGAAAACTATGATTAGACTTAGCATTGATTTGCTAGCTGATCTCCAGTGAGCTATAAACCTCCATTTTGCGATATATATATATATATATATATTTAAGCTTCACTGTTTTTTTTAAAGCTATGCTGCTTAATCCTCAGCTCATTTCCGTGTTAAAGGAGAGAAGGCATTGGTGTGCCCGTTCACAAGCATGGCGCTAAAACCGCTTCGTCCTCAGCCGTGTTAAAGCTGCGGATAGCTCAATCCCTCCCAAAAACATGCAGGACCCCTGCCAGTTAGCAGTGGAGAATGTGATTGCACTGCGGCGGGGGGACGCGGTGTTATTTTTTTTATTTCCCTCGCAGCTGCAGGGGCGAAACGCAGCGGCCTGCCACGCCGTGAAGCGCAATTTCACTGAACACACGCTTGATTAAAATGTCAGAAGTAATAAGAGCGAATGAGAGACGGCACTCGCGGGAGGAGCCTCGCACTCGGCCACCTTATCACTCTGATTGGCTTTAATATGGCCAGGTAATGATGGAATCGTGCGTCACACACACACTCACACAATCAGGTGCGTTATTTTATCCCACAGGCGACAGGAGCGTGTTTCAGAGCGACATGTCGCGTCCAGAGGAACATTTACTGGAGAAAACTGAATTACGCTGCTGATGGATGATCCGAGAGCTGAGGTGGAACTACGCCAGGAACCTACAAGTGCTTCTCAGTACTCGCTGTTCCTCGGAATGCCGGGTTCTGACCTCGGATTTGACCT
This sequence comes from Pangasius macronema, assembly GCA_037577455.1. NCBI lineage: Eukaryota > Metazoa > Chordata > Actinopteri > Siluriformes > Pangasiidae > Pangasius > Pangasius macronema. The sequence continues at coordinate 950,976 of CM074962.1, forward strand.
GTAATATATAACAACGCCGAGCCCCGAACCCTGCCGAGTGCGTGAGAACGTGAGAAGACTCAACTTCGCAGTAAACTAGCTAGCAAAATAGCTACATTCTTCTACAGTCTCCCATCTAGCACCTTAACCATTCATCATAGCCTTCAGGAACTTTTTTAGTGTATCTACAATGGCAAAGGATGCTTTGAAGTGTCCTTTTAGGGTTCTTCTAGGAACGTCACTTTCAGAAACACTACTCGAAACCATTAACCATTCAAAAACAGTGTATCTAAATGGTTCTACTTAGAACCCTAACACACTGTTTCCTTTTTTTTTTTAAAAGGTTCCATGTAGAATGTTTTAAGAAAGCTGGAGCTGAACATGTAACTAAAACCATCAACTATCCACAGAAGGCTTAAGGACAAATGAAAAGGTTCCAAGTAAAAGTTCTTCAGAAAAAACTTAAGGAACTCTTTCTTTCTAAGAGCATATCTACAACCCTAAAGGATTCTTCGGTTTGTCCCTCAGGAGGAACCTTAAAGGTTCTCTGTAGAACTGGACAACGGGTGCTTTGTGTATTCAGTAAATGTTCCAAGTAGAAACTCTTAAGAGATAATCTGAGCACTCTGAATGGCTCTAACCCTTAAAGGTTCTATATAGAACCCTACAGCAGATGGTTTTCCATTCAGATACGCTTCAGAGTAAAACCTCTTCTGAAGCTAGAACCTCAAACTATCCCTAGAAGCCTCAAGGAACCTTTTTTTCTCTGAGTGTGTATCAGGATATCAGTCACCCTAAAGAATACTTTGGTTTGTTCCTCTGGGGAACTTTAAAGTTTCTGTGTAGAACCCTAACTGGGTTCCTGATTCTGTAAAAGTTCATGAGGAACCTGTCGAGAAAACAGAAAACTCTGTAGGTAAAGGTTGTAGGTAGAACCTCTGGAGAAAGCCAAGAATCCTTGTTGAACATTGTTTCTTCTCCAGGATGTGCTGCTTTAGGAAAATAATCAATGATGGGGTCGTGTCCATTGTATGAGTCCCTGTGAATGAGCCGTTGCTATAGAAACGATAACATATCAGAACGAGTGCATTAATATTCGCCTGCGCTGCTGTCAGAGCTGCTGTTATAGAGAATTAATCAACACCTGCTGACCAATCAGAATCCAGCATTCAGCAGCAGTGCTGTGGTGTAAAATGTAAAGTGTGTAATGGGTTTATCTCTCGGGTAAAAGGTGAAGGAAACGGAATTAAGCTATCTCAGTGTGTGTGTGTGTGTGGGGGGGGGGGGGGGGGGGTCAGATATGCATGGTTCAGTGGCTACAAATTGTGTGTGGGGTTGTGTGTGTGTGTGTGATGCGGATTGTGNCCCCCCCCCCCCCCCCCCCCCCCCCCCCCCCCCCCCCCCCCCCCCCCCCCCCCCCCCCCCCCCCCCCCCCCCCCAGATCTGCATGGTTCAGTGGCTACTCAGTGTGAGTGCGAGTGTGTGTGTGTGTGTGATGCGGATGGAGGCTGAAGCTCTAAAAGCAGCAGATTAAAGCAGCTAATCTGAGGCGAGTCAGTGACTCACAGGAATACATGATGCATGAAAAGCACACGGAGCTGACCCGAGGCCAGCTGTTAGCACGTCACGTCACGTCACATCTGGCGACGTGTTCCAGCTGTGTTTCTCTACCGTTCTGTTTGTGTCAGACCTCGGCATCTGTAAAGTGTCATTCTTAAAGTTTGTATTTCTACACAAAGAAAACAAAAGAAACAAGATTCCAGAAATTTCCAGTTTCCAATATACACAACAATAATATGCACGTGGCGTGGTGTAATATACACTACACCACACAGCGGTTTAATATACACTACACCACACTCCGGTTTAATATACGCTATACCACACTACGGTTTAATATACGCTATACCACACTACGGTTTAATATACGCTACACCACACTACGGTTTAATATACACTACACCACACTCCGGTTTAATATACACTACACCACACTACGGTTTAATATACACTACACCACACTCCGGTTTAATATACGCTATACCACACTACGGTTTAATATACGCTACACCACACTCCGGTTTAATATACACTACACCACACAGCGGTTTAATATACGCTATACCACACTACGGTTTAATATACACTACACCACACTACGGTTTAATATACACTACACCACACTCCGGTTTAATATACACTACACCACACTCCGGTTTAATATACACTACACCACNCGGTTTAATATACACACCACCGTCCACTTCTCACATGGTCTCATTTCTCCTCACACGGTCTCATTTCTCGCCACACGGCTGATGTTTCTCCTCACATGGTCTCATTTCTCCTCACACGGCTGATGTTTCTCCTCACATGGTCTCATTTCTCCTCACATGGTCTCATTTCTCCTCACATGGCTGATGTTTCTCCTCACATGTCTGACGTTTCTCCTCACATGGTCTCATTTCTCCTCACACAGCTGATGTTTCTTCTCACACGGTCTCATTTCTCCTCACGCGGCAGACATTTCTCCTCACACAGCAGACGTTTCTCCTCAGTGAGGCAGAAGCGGAGCTCAGGAGGAGATGAGATGGAAAACGCCTCTCTGTTTCCCTCAGTAATGAGTCGGCTGAGTGGTTTTGAAGCGGCGCCCAGCGATGAATGCTGACGTGAGCGATCATTTCTCTGATAAACTCTGTGTCTTCTCCACTGGAAGATGCTCACGCTGCTTTCAGAAGATGGCAGTCACACACAGGCAGTGAGAGGAGCAGCAGGAGAAGTCTGTCTGCACGGAGAACTCCAGCAGCACTGCAGCGCACAGCCCCGAGACCTCATTCCCCAGCTTTACCATGAGAACATCGTACCGTACACACACGCCGGTGGTTTATCCACACGTGCACGTTTACGGCACACTGTACACTGCATTGGACACAACCTGCACCATGAAGTGTGTGTTTGCGTTTGTTTAAAAAAGAAACGCTAATGCTTAGCTCTGAGGCTAAGATTCTGCGCAAATGACCAGATCATTGTGATCACAACTACTTATATTATTATTATTATTATTATTATTATTATTATTGGAGTGGATTCTGGCCCATTTTTAAGGCACATAGTAAGTGGGTAAAAGCATGTGCCAAGTGACTAACTATAAATATAAATATAATAAATGGAAGAAGACGTGTGGATGCCACCCACAGAAAACCTGAACTGAATGGCAGTAATGAAATTGGCAGAAATCTCCTCGGCAAGTCGTCCTACCAAGTGATGCACTTGAAAGGTGGACTATTTTGGGCCCACTTTAGCCCCCTTGCTGAGCTGTGTTTGAGTTCCTGCACTGAGAACCGCTCGGGCTCTGTCTGAATTACACCAGCGTTTCAATGAGAGTTGCCTAGTAACATGGTTTGTAGATGAAGTTAGATACTCTGCTTCTTTTTTTTTTTTTTTTCTTTTTTTTCAAAGCCTGTTTTTTTTTATCTTCTCTCTCCTCTCCTTTCATGTGCCATCTGTCACCATTCACCAATATTCTTCCTTTTTTTTCCCATCTCGCTCTCTCTCTCAAAAGGTCACGTTTCTTCATGCTGCATGAATCGACAGTGAGGCGTGAATCATGCACCGCGTTGCGTGTTTTACGCTGACGAACACGTGCGTAAGACGCTCGGAGCAGCAGCAGATCAGACCCTGACCCAGGCTCTTCAGGGTCACGACTCGGTTCTGTATATAAGTTGATGTTTAGTCATCGGGTGTAGCGTGGCCATAAACTC
>CM074962.1:954761-970186 GCA_037577455.1 Pangasius macronema
ATCGTATGAGTGTATTCAGTATGAATTCAGCACGTGATCGTATGAGTGTATTCAGTATGAATTCAGCACGTGATCGTATGAGTGTATTCAGTATGAATTCAGCACGTGATCGTATGAGTGTATTCAGTATGAGTTTAGCACGTGATCGTATGAGTGTATTCAGTATGAGTGTATTCAGTATGAATTCAGCATGTGATCGTGTGAGTGTATTCACTGTGAATTCAGCATGTGATTGTATGAGTGTATTCAGTATGAATTCAGCACGTGATCGTGAGTGTATTCAGTATGAGTTTAGCACGTGATCGTATGAGTGTATTCAGTATGAATTCAGCATGTGATCGTGTGAGTGTATTCACTGTGAATTCAGCACGTGATTGTATGAGTGTATTCAGTATGAATTCAGCATGTGATTGTATGAGTGTATTCAGTATGAATTCAGCACGTGATCGTGAGTGTATTCAGTATGAATTCAGCATGTGATCGTGTGAGTGTATTCACTGTGAATTCAGCATGTGATTGTATGAGTGTATTCAGTATGAATTCAGCACGTGATCGTGAGTGTATTCAGTATGAGTTTAGCATGTGATCGTATGAGTGTATTCAGTACGAATTCAGCACGTGATTGTGTCGAGCCCTGTTCTGATGGGATTAGCTTTAAATGGGGAAACGTAATCATCACCGGAGCATCGCTGAGATTTCAGTCCTGTCCAGAGCCGTCGTTTTTATGCCGTGCACGTGCACGTGTCTGGAAAGATTATGGTGTGTTTTACTATATTTATTTAAATGAGCAGTAGAAATGACTCCATAATAACCCCATCTGAATTGACATGTTGCTAAAGATTGCATTATGTCCTGTGGGAAAAAGAGGCTTTGCACTTTTTCTTCAGTATAAAAAAGCGCTCGCTCTTTTCTATCGTCTGCAACCAAAACCGCAATATACACGATGTTTAAAAGGACGTGTCAGGGAAGCGACGCTTGCGGGAGATTTAGATAATTTATTAAGTTCCTAACACAGGTACAGGCTACATAAATTTTATGATCATGTGACCTACGAATTCCTTACTGCCACACCCGCTACGACAAGCGCTCATACTAAAGAAGAAAACCATCGGTTTGTATTCAGATGAGGTGTGTGTACACGTGGAGTTTGTAGTAAGGTGAAGACACGCCCATCTCTGTGATGATACAGAGGTCATTTATCCCATGTAAATCCCTCATCCTCCAAAAACATTACTTAACACACACACGGCAGGAAAACTAATCCCATCCGAGTAGTACTTTAGTTATAACTCCGCCCCTCACTCTGATATGAACCAATCAGAACAGCAGAACTTACTGCTGAGGAAGTGAAGTTTTAAATTGATTAAAAACAGCTGATGTGTTTTATACCTACACGAGCATGTGGAGTTTGTGGTGAGATTCTGTTTCTCCTCAGGGGAATTGTGGATAATAAATCTCCTAATTAACCTCTAACACTTGCTACACACCTACTACACGATAATCTCCACCAACACGAGTGTGTGCGAAACCGTCACTGCTTGTTAGCAAGCTGGTGGAAGAACGCTGTTGCAGCGTTTGGCCATTTAATGAGCTAAAAGCAATCCAATTTATCAAAATTCCCATGCATTTAACTTTTTTATACTATGCAAGGGCATAACTTTATCTTTTCCCACCATATACTTCTTATTTATTGTTTTTCATTCATTCATTTGCAATAAGCTAATTATCCCTGGTCGGTGTTGCGGGGGATCCGGAGTCTATCTGAGGAGCCCACATTCACACCTAAGGACAATTTTACAGTTGCCAATCCGGCTGTTTTTTGAGAAGGGAGGAAACCAGAGAATCTGGACTGAGGAGAACATGCAAAATGGGGACGCTAGCACAACTTACCCTACACTCACTCTAGCAAGTGACTAGTCACTTATGTCGCTTGTAATCTGTCCAGAGTTTTGATTTTTTCTTCCAATGTGAAATGGTAGTAGCTGTAGGTAGCTTCTAAGCTAACAAGTTAAACACAAACGAAATAATGCTCTAATCAGTGTGAAAACTGTTACAGGTTTATTTCGTATTAGCTAACTGTAGTAGCTACGTACACTCAGCAGAGGCACCAGCGAGCTCTGCTACTTCCTTGCAAGCTTTATTTTTCTTCGTAATGTCTCCATACAAATTTAATGACAGACTGTGTATGACAGGGTAAGATAAAACCAAGCTTATAATTTTTTTCTTCCATTTTTGTGTTAAACAGTAAATGGGAACTAATTGCAGGTAGGAATTAAAGTTGTGAGTAGGGATCCGGAGAAATGTCGGACCACACATGCCATAGGATTAGTCTGAGGAATCATTCAAGGCAGTTGTTTGGATTTGTCACTTTATCTTGTCATACCTGAGGTAAGAAAATCTCTGTTTGAGTATGAGTTATTGCTGAAATCATGGCTTCACGTTGTGCACATGCATAGAAAATGAAGTTTGCTTGTCACTTTGTCACTTGGGGGTTATTCGACAGTCCTGGGATTTGAACCCCCAACCTTCAGGCCACTATCAGACATTCTTTAAACGCTTAATCAGTGTGCAGGTTTGAGTAAAGACCCAATATAGAGATTTAGTGATCGCTCTTCAGCTGAAAAGTGCTCTGTCACCATGGCTGTAATTACATCTCATCCCATAATATCATCGCATCCCCCATTTCTCTCTCCCCCCTCCTCTCTCTATCTCTGCTCAACATAATCAACGCGTGAATACCGATTTCCATAGAGACGAGCTCGATGGGAATCAATTGAGTACAGTACGCACCTGGAGAAGCCAAATAATGCATTTTGATTGCGTGATTACAGCCGTGCCTGATTCCTCGTGCTGTCATTCTCTCTTAATGGGCTCGTAGAGAGCAGTGACTGGATGAAGATTTAAATCTATCATGGGGCTCGACAGCAGAGCGATAATACACTCAATAATGGAGTCTGCAGCTGCTACAGGCTGAAACACTGGACTGACACTGTGGTTACTTGAAATGCCAACACGAATTGCTTGCTGCAGATTAGTAACATTAGCTTGGTTCGGATTAAGAGCACAAGCCGGAAGCAGTTCAGTAGCGGTGATCGCAATACAGTGGAGGATATTAGCTAGACCAACCCTGTAGCACTTAGTAGGCCATGTGGCATTGAATCGGACTTTAAAAATTTCCGTAATTCAACATTGCCTGTGCTTTTTCATGTGTTTATTTTGTGTCTTTTACAGCTTTCCATTCACATGAGGAGCTTTTACCCTTCGGGGTTTTGTTATCTCTTGTGCGATAGAGAGAAACTAAGATAATTGGGTAGGAACTGGCAAAGCATAAATTGGTAGAAAATAGGGTAAAAAGATATCTAGAGCAAATACAGCCATATTTCCACTTTCAGAACTCTTACTTATGGCTCACCAGGGTTCTATAATTCCAGAGTCAAAGAACCCAAAGGTGTTCTCAGCTGTCAATATCCCAGTTTCCTATGTTTCCAGGAATATTACAAATGCCCTGTGTCCACAAGGTTTAATATTAGAGGGGCTCTATGTTTCCAGGACTATATTTTTTCCAGGACCTGTGTTCCCCATGGACCTGTATTACCAGGGCCTATATTTTCAGAATTCCATGTTTCCAGAGCCCAGTCTTCCCAGAGTTTGGTCCCGTATTCCCAGTGCTTTAAATTCTCAAGGCCCCAGATTCACAGGGTTCCATTCTCCCAGATCCATCTGGCCTTTTATTCCCATGGCCCTATGTCCCTAGGATTCTATATTTCCAAGGTCCTAGGTTCCTAAATATTCATATTCCCAGAGTTCCATGCTCCCAAAGATTTATTTTCCCAAAGGTTCCCAGGGGTCTATATACCCAGGTCCCTGTAGTCCCATGGTTCTACATTTTCTGAGTCCATCCTCCCAGGGTTCTGAATTTCCAAGGCCCTATGCACCCAGGGCCATATGTTTACCCATTTTCCCAGAGTTCAATGTTCCCATGGTTTCCATATTACCAACATAAAGCTCCATATTCCTAGGGCTCCATTTTTCTGGACCTACAGTATATATGCACAATATTCCATGTTCCCAGGGCCTTGTAAATCCAAGGGTTTATGTTCCAATTCCTCTATACTTCCATGTTCTCATATTTCCAGGGCTCCATATTCTCAGGTTTCTAATTACCCAGGGTTATATGTTACCAGGGCCATATAGTCCCATGGTTCCTTGGATTTTGAATTTCCAAAGCCTTAAATCAATATTTTGTGTTCCTGAAACATGCCATATGCTCCTGAAACCCTATATTTCCAGGGTGTCCCCAGTGCCTGATGTTCCCAAGACTCTGTAGTCCCCTGGCCCCATATTTCCAAGGCCCCATATTCTCAGGGCTCTGTTTTCAGGGGCTTACATTCTCAATGCCCTATAATGTCAAAGGCCAAGGCCCTATATTTCAAATGCTGTGTGGGCCTAAAGTCCTATATTCTTTCTTATTTCCAGTGCTATATGTCCAGAGAGGTGCAAGTTCCCAGGACCTATGTTACAAAGAGAATATGTTCCCAAGACCCTTTAATCCCATGGTTCTATTTTTCCAGGGATCTGAATTTCCATAACCCTGTGTTCCCATGGTCTTACAGGGTCCTATATTCCCACGGTTTCATATTCGTCCTGTGTTCCCAAAGGCCAGAATTCCCAGGACCCTATTTTCCCAAGGCTCTGTGTTTTCAGGGTTATAGACACCTAAGGTCCTGTTTCCAGGCCCCTATATATCAAATGCCCTATTTCCCTGAAGCCCCATATTGTTGGAGTTTTCCCAAGGCTGTTTAATCTCATGGTCCCATATTCCCAGAGCTCTATATTCGCAAATGCAGGGCCCAATAGACTGTATTCACAATAGATCTTTGTTGCCAGGGCATTATTTTTTTAAAAGTTCTATGTTTCTAGGGCTGCACATTCCTGGGATCTTCAGTCCAAGACCTGTATGCCTCAGGGTTCCATGTTCCCATGGGACTATATTCTTAGGGCCCCATATTCCTAAGGCCCTGCACCTCATATAAACCCGCAATTCTACCACTGATCATTATAGTAATAGTCTTAATTGAATTTTTTCTCAGACATGAGGATGCTGTACAAAGGAAAGCAAAGTTGATTAAAAACATATAATTAATTCTCCAGATTTCAAAACCAAAGGATTCTCTGTGGTGTTGTGTGGTGTCCCCAATTATTGCACTGTTACTCCAGAGCTAAATAATTAAATCGTTATTTTCTCAGACAAATCAAACTCGCACTTCATTTGGTCCTCTTGTGTACCTTTCGCAATGCGCAGAAAGGGGTGGAAAGCTTTAATTCAGTGTGTGTGGGATGGGGTCAGGGGAAATTTCTGTTTAGACCAAAATATTTCCTAAATGTTATATTCTAGCAGTATAGGTGATGAAATATATTGAAACATGCTACAACAGTTTAAAAGCAAGGCAAGTATACCAGGCATATAATCAGAGAAAACTGTTTCTCTACTGTTTTTAGAAACTTCACAAGGATAGTCGTCCTTTTAATGATCAGACTTTCTGAAATACATAATTGAACCCTGCGACTGTGATTGCTATGTCGTGACGCCTTTACACTCATATTTGTAACCCAAGGTGGCTGGTGTGATTTGTCTAATGTTCCGACTCCGTGCCGTCGTCCATGATTGGTACCTGGAGGAGAAACAGCTGCTTTTTTGATGATCCTCTGTGGGTTTGTTATTGCAGCTTAGCATGCCCGGATCAATCAGAGCGCTATGTCTAACTCCATCTGCTCCTGTTCAAGTATCGGCATTACAAACTGCTGCAAGCAAAAAAATCAAGACTATTAATTCACCCCAGACACTCGTTCCTCTAAATTATGTCACAGTTAAAGTGTGCACCGCACCCCAAGGTTTGTTTGGTGAAGAAAAAAAAATGTATCAATTTATACAACTACAACCAAAATTAGAGATGGTACGATATAAATTATTCTTATTCCAATACTAATAATGCTACTGAAACCTTGAGTATCAGCCTATATAAGGATCCGTTCGAAATCTTCTGCTAGTCTTTAAAATTACTAGTATTATTATTTTTTATTAATAATAATAATAATAATAATAATAATATTAATTAGTCATGAACAAAAATATATAGCTAAAAACATGACTTAAACAAAACATCAGCTTTTTTAAATTCACTTAAAATATTTCATACAAAAATATAAATAAACGATGCAAATGTAAATTAATATAATAAAATCAATCCTAAAAAAAAGACAATCAAATGTCTTTAGATATTACATATTTATGATGATTAAAGCAAATCTGTTTGCTTTGCTGAATAGTGAGCTTAATTAATTTAGGTAGTTAGTCTTCATTCTGCCTTTTTACCTCTCATTTTTTCAGCGTCATTTCCTTCTTTAATTGCATTTAGTTTCATATTAACTTTGAAACTAGTTGATGGAAATCTCCACCACTGTCTTATGATTTAAAAGACCCCTGGTTGTACAGTGCGTACAGCGGTCCAAATGTCTATTTTACAGAATTTTTAAATATTTAAAAGGAAGTAAAAGTCTTAAAGTAAAAATCTTGAATATTTAATACTGAAGATTCGGCACTGTTTCTAGGTCGCTATTTAACTGTAAGCAAGTGTGTGATATTGAGCAGGTTACAAAAGGTACAAGGTCAGATTTTCCTCGTGTCTAATCTCTTCTATTGAAGCGTGTGATCAGACGACACTCCAATGGATTTGATCTAAAATGCATCATAAGATTTTGCACAAACTTGTAGAGCCCAGGCCAGCTCGAGTGCTCACTGTCAGTAAAGCAGAAAGGGGACGAACTGAGTACTACGAAACTCTGACATTCATGTAAATATTTCAAAGATTCTACTTTTCACTCAGGTTTTTGTCAATAATATCATTTTTAAAGGAAACTGTATTTTAACTAGTGCTCTCAGACTTTTGGGCCCCACTGTACATACACAGAACAGAACCCCTGGATAGAAACCCCACAACCCTTGGGGTTCCTCTGTTTCCACTTTAAATACCATGAGTCAGAACCATGGCTTTAAGGAGATGTGTATTGTATAATTTTGTAAACAAAGATACCCACTGCTAGTTTGCGAGCGTACATGCGGTATCGAGAAATGACATTTAGCTTGGTGTTAGTGTGCTGAAAGCAGACTCTGTAATCTTTCTGTGCACATCTGTGCCAAGTTGTCCTGCTGTCAAATGTCACCCTGTTAATATGGACGACGAAGCGCTTTCCAGACAGAGTGTTCGGCGTGTTTGGCTGCGATTCTTTCTCTCTTTCATCTGTAGAGTCCTGATTATCGCTACGTTTTGATGTCGAGGGAAACGAGGCTGTGATTGACAGCTTGGCTGGAGCTGAACAGTTCCTCTTCCTCCTCCACCTATCTGAGTCCGCACAGCCTGAGGAGAGACAGACGAGAGAAACAGACGACAACAAAATAACAATGGTGTGGATCGCATTTAATTATCCTCCTGCCTTCAATAGACTCCAAAGCAGAACTGATGTCTTGCATTTAATTTTCACCACCAAAACAGTGGTGTTCTCGGCGCATTGTTAATAAGCCCTTCCTTTTTTGTGTCGAGATGACAAAGAAAAGGGCATTTGACTCAGGAAAAGTAATTAGGCTGCATTCGCATACCGGTGGATGATAGGAGAACAAAAACCTTCGTTCTGAAGTTAACACAGCATTCCGCAATGGGAACACTCCGATAATATAGAGGGAAGAGGAGCTTTTGCATGTTTAAAGTTCAGGAAGGGTTTATAGCACACACACACACACACACACACACACACACACACACCCCATGGCATTTTTCGTTGGTAGAACGAATGCTAATTCATCGAACTGTGATTACATCTCATTTTCTTGGGAAACAGCATCATATTGAGCTTTGTACAAAAATAAAAATGTTTCTCACTTGGTTGTGCAAAAATTTCCATTTTCAGCCTCCGAGAAAACATCTCACGGTGTCGGAATACCGCTGCAGCCTTCATAACCACGCAAATCATAATTGGCAGGTTTGAGATGCCAGACTAGCCATGCCAAATTCATATCTTCACAGCTCTGGATTTAATCGGCCTGTAATGTTCAGCCCGGCTCCCAGCACGTCACCAGTGTGTGTGTGTGTGTGTGTGTGGGCAGAATGTAATTGTAGGATGAGATTCTGAAGATGTGGTTCCAGATTTTTCACCGTTAATGAAAGTCTGGGGTAATATCTGAGCAGCGGATATTACAGCTACTTTCTGCTCCCATTGTCCAACGTGCGAGAGCTTTATTGAATAGATGTGAAATATCTTTATCACGTTCATCCGTTATGAAGGGCTGTGTGTCTGCTCGCTGCTGTTTGTGTTTGTTGGAGTGGTTCAATAGTTGCAGACACGAAACAGGAAATAAAGGAAATAAAGAGGCTTCGCCTTGCTGAAGGATGACTCCTGTTTGAGAGCGTTGTTTTTGCTAAGCTTCTCCACACTGTTACTAATGAACATTAATTTAGCTTCTCCGCGGTTCCCATGATCACTCTTCTGCTGTCTTTTGGAAGAAATGCAAGACTTAAAGGCTGTTTGAAATCTAGACTCTCTAGACCAGGGGTCCTATTTTGCCANTGCTGTAGAAGAGTCGATAAACGTATGAAAAACAATTGTCTGTAGTTCAGCAACTCTAATTTTCTGAACATGGCCCAGCATGGCTTCTGTAGCAGATCTTCAGTTGTCTAATCACATGCATTTATGTAAATAATTTATCTTAAGGAAGCTCATCAGACTTGACACTAGCTACAGAGAGATCTAGAGAGGTCTGAAGGTTTTTCATTTATGTTTAAAGACGAATGGACAGAGATGCGTTTTTTAGATATAATAAGTTTGGCAGAAAATATCACAGGGAGGTGCCATCAAAAATAGTAGCTGTGGGAGCTTGAAGGATTGGTGAAGCTTTCGGCTGGAGTGGGCGGAGTCTAAATGTGGTAACATGAAGACAAAATAAAACCCATGAACCAATCATTCATTAATCACTAATCATTAAAAGGTAACTTTCATCACCATTCAGTCATGTTAGCCAATTATCTGGATCTTTGTAAGTAGGATCTTTTATGTAACTGGAAATTTATGAATTTCAGCTGATCTATACCCCACTCCAGGAAGCTCCAGCTCATTCTGAGCTCCTTTAAGTAATTGAGCTCGTCACTGAAGGGCATCCTACGGCTCCTCCTTTCCACCTCACCAACACTGCTTTGAAGTCTGGAGTAATTAACCCCCCGCCTGAGAAGCTTCAGCGTTAACCTCAATGTGTGTTACGACTGTTTTCACACATAATGAGCCTCAATCTTCCAAAGAAAGGCTTTAAACATAAAAACATGACCGATCTAATCTCCTGACTGTCCTCAAGGCATCGGTATAGCACTGCAAAAAAGAGATATCTTAGCAAGCTTATGTAATATTTCTTATAATAAGATATGAAGCAAATACATCTTTATTTTCAAGCTTTAGATTTTCTTATTCTATTCGTGGATCATTTTGCTTCTAGAAATAAAGACTTAAAATGAGAAAAATGATCTGCCACTAGAACAAGACTATTTCAACCTGGAAAAAGAGAAAATGTCTAGAAACATGTTTAATAATCTTAGATTTGGTTCACTGTGATCTTATAACAAGAAATATGAGATACATTTAACAATATTTGAAATATTTGTACCTGCTAACATGTGAAATATAACAGGGAGGACAAAATGTGTAAACCCTTAACCCCTAACCCTTAACCCTAACCCTAACCCTTAACCCTAACCCTTAACCTTAACCCCTAACCCTTAACCCTAACCCCTAACCCCTAACCCTTAACCCTAACCCTAACCCTTAACCCTAACCCTAACCCTTAACCCTAACCCTTAACCCTAACCCTAACCCTTAACCCTAACCCCTAACCCCTAACCCTTATCCGTAACACCTAAGCCTTAACATTAACCGTAACCCTTAACCTTAACCACCTAACCGTTAACCCTAACCCTTAATCCTAACCCCTAACCCTTACCCTTAACACCTAAGCCTTAACATTAACCCTAACCCTTAAGCTTAACCCCTAACCCTTATCCGTAACACCTAAGCCTTAACATTAACCCTAACCCTTAAGCTTAACCCCTAACCCTTAATCCTAACCCCTAACCCTTGCCCATAACACCTAAGCCTTAACATTAACCCTAACCCTTAACCTTAACCCCTAATCCTTAACCCTAACCCTTAATTCTAACCCCTAACCCTTACCCTTAACACCTAAGCCTTAACATTAACCCTACCCCTTAACCTTAACCCCTAACCCTTAACCCTAACCTTTAATCCTAACCCCTAACCCTTACCCTTAACACCTAAGCCTTAACATTAACCCTAACCCTTAACCTTAACCCCTAACCCTTAACCCTAACCCTTAATCCTAGCCCCTAACCCTTAACCTTAACCCCTAACCCTTAACCCTAACCCTTAATCCTAGCCCCTAACCCTTACCCTTAACACCTAAGCCTTAACATTAAGCCTAACCCCTAACCCCTAACCCTCAGAATATATACAATATACAAAGAACATTGAATTGAAGCACTAACCCTAAGACCTAACCTGTAGTCCACACAATGGTGTGCAACACTAAACAACACACTTAACACACTTATCAAGACTGAATCACACTGAGCTGTCTCCACTCCATGGACTTTTGGCTTGACTCCACCCAGGTGGGAGGAGCTGGATCAAGTCTGACTCCACCGTATGTCTGCAGTAACTGGAGTCAGCTTTTTCATGTTCGTCATCTCTGGTAAAATATTTTTTCAAGTACTCGGTCTGGAATAGTGAAGTACTTTCCTGGGTCCACCAGTTGATGACTCTAGCTGTAGGCCCTCCAGAAGGTGACTCGACATTTTGATTTTCCAAATTTACATTCTTTTCCTGATCCACTCTGATTGACAGTAGTATGGGCTATCAAACCTCTTAAAAAGCGTGCTTCACGTAAGATATCTAATCTAATCCATCCCTGCTGATGTTTAGAACTCACTCGTCCAACACATCCAGCAATACAAACTAGCACTAGAACAGTAAGTCCAGATTGACCACTGTCTTTCACTTGCCTTTCAATTTCCACTGAAAATTGTAGCTATTGCATTCGCTCTGTCTCAGCAGCACTTCAAAGCTTTCAGCTTTGGGGACTTTGATCTTTTCTTTGAACTTTACCCAGAATTGCAGCACGCTTAAATTTTCACCTGCACTGCTCGAATGAAAATCCGAGCAAACAGAGATGCCGCTGTAATACCCCGAACTGAGGCCAAAGATATATTTATTCCCTTTTTCTTGTGAGTGACAGCAGGACAAAAAAGCAATAAAACTTCCACAGCTCTCTGTGTCTCATCCCCAATCTGACAGTTCTGCATCTTTCTCTAACTCAGCTGTCTGTTCCGACAAGACTCTCATCATCTCTGGCTGCCACTTCCTGTTTGTAGTTTTGTTTGGTCCTCTGGGAATGAGGGAGTGTTGAGATGCCTGCTGGATCCTGATGATGAGTTTGCATTTCATCACTTGTTGGCCTTACTGTGAACTTTACACTCTAAGTGCTGCTGATCTTGAATCTTTAGCTAGTCAGTTTTCTCTGGGAAAATGAGCTATCTACATTAGTTAGTGAGATTAATCTAAAAAGAAAACATGCAAGCTATAAAAACTCAAACTGGGAGCCCTTAACATCTATCCAATTATTGATATCTGTTAAAGGTTCAATTCAATTCAATTCAGTTTTATTTGTATAGNTATCACTGTGAATTTATCCCTAATGAGCAAGCCAGTGGTGACGGTGGCGACGGTGGCAAGGAAAAACTCCCTGAGATCATATGAGGAAGAAACCTTGAGAGGAACCAGGCAAGGTTCCCAGCTTGGAGTTTAACTTCTCCCTCTCTCTTAGGGAAACATTATTTTGTAGGGTTCTTTAGAGCAGTGCTTCTCATGGGTGTCTGTATTGTATTATATACTATACTATATTATATTCTAAAGGTATTATATTTAGGGGTCCAACCACTGCTAGTTTTTTTTTTTGTTCAAGTTCTTCTTCTTCCTGAAGAACTGAGACATGAAACCTTGTTATTCAGTAGTATCCTTTCCTCTACTCAGGCAAGAGAGACTGGCCCAGTGATGGCCCCAAAGTGAAGTTTGGCCTATATCTTGTGAGCCATATGTCATACTGTGAATTTTTTTGGCTGATTACATGGGCTCTGCAAAACCAAAAGCCTCAAGAACCAAGCTCTAACTAATGATTAGGACAAGGTTCTGCAGCTGTGTGCCATGGGTAACTGTAAGTCACACAAAATTTGAAAGGTGCTTTCAGGATTAGATTTTGAGGCTGTGCGCTAAGGTTGGGGCGAGCTCATCTATATGCGCCGTTGTTAAGTTCAAACATGTTTCCCAGGAACTGCAAGACAAGTCGAGCTGATATTTGGTATGCTACACTGTCATGGCAATGTGTAAATTATATTTCTAATGATGACTGTGGTACTGAAAAACAACCCTGTCAGCCAATCAGCTTTTATCAATCATTTTAAAGGGTTACAAAAAGCTTAATATTATTTTCATCTTTATTGTTTCACATTGCACTCAAAAACAAGTCAGCTTATAATTATTGTAAACTCTAATGTGTTAGTGTCAGTGGAACGCTCAAGTATAGAAAGCTCTATTGATCTAATAAATAGAGTAGGACTTACTGTACGCATTTAAATAATGTTCATGAAAGACAGTCTGTTCTGAAGGGGTGTTTATATAACTACCGATTATAGTTAAATGGGTCCCTAGTATGTGCTTTAGTGTGGATATTAATAGTGGAAATGCCAGGAAATGTCTGGCCAGCCAGCGGGTTGATGGTGAAACTTAGACAATTACAGGTTTCTTGAGGTTCCTCAAAGGTTTATTGGATAATTAAGGGTTCCCAGCTTGGGGTTGTACTTGGAACCCTCATTTCAGTAAGGGAACATTAGGCCTTGTTGATCTTTATGGGTTTTCCTCAAAGGAACAGAGCTGAGCTGGCTGAGCAGAGCTTTTGTTCTAGACTGGAGTTGGGAACCACAGGAGTATTCGGTAATTAAGATATTATCCTGTTGGCATTGTTCACGCAGGAATGCATTACTTCTGCCCTCTTGACCTTAATGAAAAGAACATAATATGTCAGAAACCTTCTTCACATCATGGCTCTTTGTAGCGCTCAGTAAAGAGATGAAAGAGGAATGTCAATTAAAACCTGAGATTCATGAAAAGACAGTGCAAAAGTGGAGACATGGATACATCCAGGCATTCATCTTCTCCACTAATGAAGCATAGCACGCTCTGTTCTTCAGGAACCCAGGAGTCCATCTTGCCATGACTGGCTTGACTCTCTAATTGGTGAAAATTCATTGTACGTGTCAGAGATGTGGTCACTGCTTGAAGAGCTTCTTAAATGTCACTTCCGCATACCGGGAGAGAACAATGGCGCCTGGCCTTGATGTAATTAGAGACATGAAAGGTAGCGTAACATTCTGTGAGTGATGCACAAAGGTTACGGAGGTGTGCTGAAGCTGGTGATGAAGCTGATGCGTAAGAGCAGCTGGAACCGTGGCTGAGAGTCTAAAGATTAAAAAAAAAATTAAGTTTTAACCCCCATACACCTCCATAAAACTATTCTTAAAGATACCCCTAAGAGCGGAAGAGGAAAAAAAGAAAACAATTCATTCATTAATTCATTCATTAAAGTTGTATAATTATAAAAATAAAAATTGAAATAATTGAATAATCTAAAATAAATGTAAACAAAGAGATAAATATAAATAAAAGCATAATTATAAAAATAAAAAATAGAAAATAAATGAGCAAAATAAATGCCTAAATAAATAAATAAATAAATAAAAGCATTATAAATAAAGTAAGGAATAAGAACTTTGCAATATATTTTTTCATAATTTTTGGATTATGAAAGAGAAACAAGAACAAGTAAGAAAAGGAAAAGAAAAATGCAAAATAAATACACACATACATGATAAATGAACAAAAATCAGAATTTTTTTTATTAAATTTTTAAAAAATATGAATATGAAAATGGAGAAAGAACTGCTAATGACACGTGCATGAGCCCATGTGAGTAACGTGAGTAACGTGAATAACGTGAATAACGTGAGTACTGCACAATACGAGCGATGGAGGTAAACAGTGAAGCTCATTTCATCTACATCAGTGCTTTGTTAGAACATCAAAGCTTTGTTTAATCATGAATCAAAAAAATGTGTTTTTGTGAAAATCTTTGCTCTTGTGATTTCCAAAGTGATTCAGCTGAGAGGAAAATCAGAGGGACGTCGATAAACATGTGTTAAAAATAATATGCAAATTCAGCATGACTCTTTCTGAGGAAATCTTTCTCATGTTGCAAAGTTTCTTCCTCTAATTTCGCCCTGCTGAGAGAACGATCCAGACAGATGGCTTAGTCAGAGTGACGCTCGGTCCTAAAGCCCTCCAGACACACAGCACACCTGAGCTCACACACCTGAGTCCAAATATCACTTACAGCACCTTTCAGGCTGGAACACACGAGAGAAAAGGAAGAAAACAGAAAAGTTATTTTAAATTCATTTATCTAAATTTGTTTATTTTTTAAATTACACACATCAATTATTTAAAAGATACTAAATAATTTAAAAAATAACACTTCAATGTCTTAATTTTCTTTAAAAAATAACTTCATTTTCTCTTGCAGGTTCCAACTTCAAAGATAAAGAAAGTAATTTTAACATTTTAGAGAAAGAAAGAAATGGGTTTTCCCGCAGAAATGCGTTTACTTTGTTATTTTTTGAATGAGGTGTTTTTGTTTTACAGATTTATTATTATTAATGAAGTCAGGACGTGACAGCGTACACTCCAGCGTACACTCCTGTTTTAGCGTGTTGAGCAGTTTGTATAATAAATGTTATTTGATTTGTTGTTTTTTTTTACAGTTTGACAAATGTGCACATTTTCCTTGAGTAAGACTGCAATGAATCAACATGACATGGCTAAAGACGCACTAAATGGATCAAAGCGATGAATTAGCGCTGAAGTGCGATTCAGAAGTAAATACGACGCTGCGCCTGGTTCTGATCTTAGTGAACTGTGAGGAAATAAAAACCCTGTAGCTGCACTGACAAAGCCGAGTGAATCCACTTCCACCTCCTCACTTTATAAATCCACTCGCTCCCTCGACGCTGACCTCCAATCGGGTCCTGGACAGTTTCGGGTTGAGACTGTGTTCCTGTGAGGAACATCGCTGAGGGACTCTGATTGGTCAGAAGGGGTTGATTAATTCTCTGACAGCAGCGCAGGTTTATGAAGTGAAGTGAAGTGACTTTGTGGCCAAGTGTGGTGAGCCATACTCGGAATTTGTGCTCTGCATTTAACCCATC
>CM074962.1:982288-998994 GCA_037577455.1 Pangasius macronema
ACTAAGAGATGGTACAGGGTATTAGGGGTAGGTGTAGGGGATAGGTTTTGTGTAGGGTATTAGGACTAAGAGATGGTGTAGAGTCGCAGGGGTAGGTGTAGGGGATAGGTTTTGTGTAGGGTATTAGGACTAAGAGATGGTACAGGGTATTAGGAGTAGGTGTAGGGGATAGGTTTTGTGTAGGGTATTAGGACTAAGAGATGGTGTAGGGTATTAGGAGTAGGTGTAGGGGATAGGTTTTGTGTTGGGTATTAGGACTAAGAGATGGTGTAGAGTCGTAGGGGATAGGTTATGTGTAGGGTCCTAGGGTTAGGGCAGGTGTAGGGTATTGAGTTTGAAGGTAGCTTGTGTGAAATGTATTAAGGTTAGAGATGGTTGTATGGTTATACAGTATCACTGCAAGTTTGAAACTGTAGCCCCAGGGGATTATGGGAAATAAGTTTGAGCATGAGCGATTGTCTCGACTTCCTGCTGCCTTCTGCATCACTCATTATTCTTTATTAATTGCTTCCCTGCTGAATTAATAAAACACATTCACCCTCGTCCTAAAAGGAAGCCGTCATAAATTCACTTGGAGGCGAGGTCACCTTGTGGTGGTCTCCCCGGCGACCGCTTTGATTGACAAGCCACTCAGCCAATTACTGCTAATCAGAGCTCCCGTCGGGAGAAACAGGCAGGCCTCGAGTAGCTCAGTGAAACGAGCAGGGATTGTTATGCAAAGCAGATCCTCAACAGCGAACAATCAGAGGAACAGAGATGAAATGAACTCCATCTGTGCTCGAACGCTTCCATGGACAATCTTCAGTTTTCCAAACAGATGAACCAAATTTAAGCTCAGAATAGCTGCAAGCTGTGAAGGCTAATAATAACGGAAATGGAAACAGTGCATCAGGGGTATAGGGAGGCTCTTATGGGGCTCATTGCAGGAATTAGCCTCATGTTCAGTGCTATACCAGGCTTTATATCTCCTCTCTTCAGAGTACATTAGCAGCACTCTGTAGGAGCTTTTAGGACCCTCTTTCATTCTCTCTATCGTATTAGCCTCGCTAAACACACTTCCTCATTCTCATTGTCTGTGTAGATAAAGATGTGTTTATTTATTTATTTTTTTGCCATCTAAAGAGACAGGCTATGCTCAATGTTCCTCTTTTAATCCTGCACATTATACTATTTCATTTCCTCTATAATTCTGTAATCATCACAGCCGCGCAGCGCTACAACACGACTCCATGTTACACTAGAACCAATTTCACATCCGAGATGTGCCTCTCCGAATTTCCCGATTATTCTGTTAATAAGCCATCATGGACATCTCATGACACTGAAATGAATATCTAATGCATCCATTGGGGGGACATTATACGGAGATTAGTACTCGGATCCTGAGCATTTCATCTTCAGTGCCATCGTCAGAGCAGGATGAGTTTATAAATAAATATTCCCACTTTAACGTCGAGCTACATATGTATAAAAGCGTAAAATCTCTGTAATATGTTTGAACTTATGTAATAAACTATTTACATAATGGAAGACAGAAAAAAAAAGCAGGAGCAGCCAGCAGTGACTCATCACTCATGCAAATCAAGACCGAGAGTCCAAATCCAGCCTATTAAAGAGTACATTAGGGAGTCCATTAGTAACAGAGCACAAACAAATACCAACAAAACCCAGGTATTGTGGTACGTTTCTAGAACATTCTCCCTCACTCACGATGAGTCAGTTACTGAATATTATAAGGCCAAGGGACCCCATTAGAATGATGGAGTGTGATAAGGGACACTGGTGTTTGATGGAGACTTTTGGTATCTGATGGTGTTTGTAGGTGTTTAATATTTCAGGAAAAACGTCAGTGTTGGATGATGTTTGCTGTTTGATAGCATTAGGAGAAGTGGACATGGTTTATTATTTGCTGCTTTGCAGTATTTGAGAGGAAGTGGTGCTGGTGGTGGATGAAATTTGTAATGCTTTAATAGAATTTGAGGAAAACTTCAGTGTTGGGTGGTGTTTGTTTAATAGTTAATCAAGAAAATGGTAGGGTCGGGTGGTGTAACTGTATTTTCGGGGAAATAAAACTGTTAGTGTTGTTATTTAATAATATTTGATGAAGCCTGCTGGTGTTGGATGGTGTTTGCTGTTTAATAGCATTTAAAGACTGTATCAGTGTTCAATGGTGTTTGTTGGTGTTTAATGCCATTTTAGGAAAACTACTGGGTTTGGGTGGTGGTTGATATTGGATGGTGTATGTTATTGTTTAATGGTATTTGATGGAAAATGGATTGTTGGATGATGTTTCTCGCTGATTAAAAGTATCTGAGGTAAGATATTGGTGTTGGATGGCATTTGTTGTTGTTTAATAGTATTTGAGTAAAATGGTGGTATTGGAAGGCAGTTGTTCATAGTTATTAATATTTTAGCAAAATGGTGCGGAATGGTGTTTGTTGGTGAACATTTGCATCTGATTGTAAACAATAATGTTTGAAGAAGAATAGTGAAGGAAAAACATGGTACATTTTGGCTGAAAATTGGTGTTGTATGGGGAGCATTGGTATTTGTTGGTGGTGTTTGGTTTTTTTGTTGGTGTTTGATGTTTGTGCTTAACAGAGATTTCATTGAGATGTTTCTGTTTTTTTTTTTTTATGTTTTAGGGGTTTGACTTGTTGGGTTTTAATGGAGAACACCGTTGATGGTTTTTGATGGAGATTTGATGGAGTATGTTGGTGCTTCTTGGGCTTTGATGGAGAAAATTTGTTTGACTGTTGGTGTTTGATGGAGAATGATGGTATGTTTAATGTTTTATGGTAAATGAAATCACGTGACGGTAATTGTTGATGTCCGATGTAGATTATTTGGCCTCATTATTAACATACAGAAGATCTATTATATTTATTTTACTCATTATTGTGGTTTAGCCAGGTTGTGTTCTTCATATTATATATTATTTATGAGTAGTACTTGTTATGAAGGATAAGTATTATGTATTTATTAATGTCAGAGTAGTAGCAGTATGTGTTTTATAGTAAAAGATATCTAGTAAAAATTTATTTGTTTATTTTCCCATCTGGCAAATGTGTGCCCTCAGTTTAAAAATTGATAATGGCTTTTCTGGTACTCAAGCTAAAAGAGTTGGTGTCAAACAGATAATTTAAAGTTGTGAGCAAATCAATCAGGAAGTGAGTGCTCCAGTTAATATAGCTACTCCATCAGAGTTTCATCAGCTCGGTGCACCGAGGTAAACCCGACAGCTCACTGTACACAGTAATTGTGTTCATCTCCTGCAGGCCATGAGGTGACAGGAAGACGTTTGGAGATGCAGTGAGCTGTACAGCGAGTGTGTTTGCTGTGTCATCGCTGTATCATGATCTTTATCCACACAGAAACTCCAGCTCTGCAGGGAGGATTTACACTGCAAATAAAAATACAAATACAGTCCCCTCCAAAAGTATTGGAACAGCAAGGCCAAATCCATTGTTTTTGCTATACGTTGATGACATTTGAGTTTGAGTTCAAAAGATGAATATGAGACGATAGATCAGAATTTCAGCTTTAATTTCCTGATATTTGCATCTAGACGTGTTAAACAATTTAGAACATGGCACCTTTTGTTTACAGACCAAATGTGTAGGAACAGATAGTCTTAAAGTAAATAACACTTAGTATTTGGTTGCATATCCCTTGCAATGGATTCTGATCATCGTCTCATATTCATCGTTTAATCTCAAACCCAAATGTCCTCAGTGTTTAGCAAAAACAAAAGAACTGGCCTTGATGTTCCAATACTTTTGTAGGGGACTGTATTTCAATACATCAATAATTTAATTTGTTAAAATATCACAAGTAATATCAGAAAAACAAGCCTTTCCATGCAGCTGTTTGGCTAGCAACCAAAAACTGTTCAGGAAAATACACAATGCATCTTTTGTTACACACATAAATAAGGCTTATATTGATTTTTTTTTTAAATTCTGAACTTCTGTTGTGCATTAGAAACGTACAAAAACATCAGACAAAGAGCAGAAATCCACTAAAGTGTTATCAGGTATGAGTTTTCTGTGTCACCTCCCCAAACCTGGTCTTCTTAAAAGAGCTTTCAGACCTCGCACATTCTCCAAAAGGCCCTGAAGAGGCAGCCGAGGATGAGTCACGAAGCAAGGCCATTTTATCTTTTAGCAGTGGGCAGAGGCCGCTTCACGCTCCACGCTAGCATGCTCGTGATGAATGCCAAGCAGCCTCAGGGGCTTTTTGATAACAGATGCTAGCATTGATCTCAGGAGCTGTCCATCATACAAATACCCAAGGCTGTAGAGTACTGTCCATCAGCGAGCGGAGCTAGAGGAGAAACTGACCAAACCTTACAATCAACACCTGCTGAAAAAGTGCCTTCTGAAATCTTGAAGCACGCGCTCACTTCAAATCCATTAGCACAAAGCACTCAGTAACCCCAAAACAC
Organism: Pangasius macronema; assembly: GCA_037577455.1. Classification (NCBI taxonomy): domain Eukaryota; kingdom Metazoa; phylum Chordata; class Actinopteri; order Siluriformes; family Pangasiidae; genus Pangasius; species Pangasius macronema. The sequence continues at coordinate 986,736 of CM074962.1, forward strand.
ATTACAGAGTAAACCAGCACTCCGATAAACCACACAGTTAATGTAGCAAACCAGCAAATAGCACTCTGTTCTCAAGCTAAACTAGCATGCACTTAAATCACAAGCTAAACTAGCATGCACTTAAATCACAAACTAAACTAGCATGCACTTAAATCACAAGCTAAACTAGCATGCACTTAAATCACAAACTAAACTAGCACACACTCAATTGCCAAACAAAAATCTAAGTAGCACTAGCATGCACTTGCTGTCTCATTTTGCATCTCAGCAGGGAAACAGGATGGGCTGAAAGAAGCAGAAGAGCAGCATTAGCGACACCCCCTGCTTTGCTAGCGAGCTGACCTTAATCGCTTTTTACACACTGCAGCGTAGCGGAAACTCTTTCTGTGAACTGCATTAGCAAGATAAAAGTGAGAGCACTCTTCATCCTGTTCCTTGATGTGTGCAAAATGTCTGTGGCGGGTTGACTGAACTGCATGCAAACAAATACCAACAAACCCCAGGTATTGAATTCCTAGAATGTGTTTCTTCATTCACAATGAGTGATTTACTGAACACTCTAAAGCCAAAGAACAATGTTAGGGTGATGGAGTGTGACAGTGAAGATTGGTGTTCGATGGTGGGGGATGGTGTTTGTTGGTGTTTGTTGGTGTTAATGGTATTGATAATGTTAATAGTAATAGAATTAATAGTATTGGAGGAAAACTGTTGGTCTTGGATAGTGTTTATTAATGTTGCATGGTGTTGGTTGGTTAAAAGTATTGGAGGAAAACTCTTCATTTTCTCCAACAAACAACAAAAGACTGTTGGTGTTAGCAGCATTAATAAAGTTAACCATATTTGAGAAGAACTGTTGGTGTTTGTTGGTTTAAAGGCACTTAGGAAAGACTGTTGGTGTTGAATGGTGTTTGTTGGTGTTTGTTGGTTTAAAGGCACTTAGGAAAGACTGTTGGTGTTGAATGGTGTTTCTTGGTATCGAATGGTGTTTGTTGGTTTAAAGGTTTAGGGTAGACTGTCTGTATTGAATGGTGGTTGTTGTGCTTAATATAGAATAAAATAGAATGTGTTGGTTGGATGGTGTTTGTTGGTTTAATGGAATTTAGGAGAGACTGTTGGTGTTGAATAGTGGTTGTTGGTGTTAAATTGTGTTTGCTGGTTTAAAGGTTTAGGGTAGACTGTCGGTATTGAATGGTGGTTGTTGGTGTTAAATTGTGTTTGCTGGTTTAAAGGTTTAGGGTAGACTGTCGGTATTGAATGGTGGTTGTTGGTGTTGAATGGTGTTTGTTGGTGTTGAATTGTGTTTGTTGGTTTAAAGGTTTAGGGTAGACTGTCGGTATTGAATGGTAGTTGTTGGTGTTGAATGGTGTTTGTTGGTGTTGAATTGTGTTTGTTGGTTTAAAGGTTTAGGGTAGACTGTCGGTATTGAATGGTGGTTGTTGGTGTTTGTTGGGCTTAATATAGAATAATATAGAATGTGATGGGGTTGAATCGTGTTTGTTGGTTAATTGTATTTGATGAAAACTGTTGCTGTTGGATGGTGTTTGGAAATGTTTAATGGAATCTGTTGGCATTTGATGAAGAATGTTGGTGGATGGAGGATATTGGGTCAGTCTATATTAGTATTAAGATTCGATTTTGCAAAAAAAAAAAAGACATCTTGAAGGTTGCATGTTTGCAGGATTTAATTGGAATTATCACTGTAACCAGCAGATGAACTGATTAGATTTTGGAGTTGATCCAAACAGGGTCAAGGTCACAGCAAGGTCAAATCTCTGAAAGGACTAGAGCTGTTGGTGCTGGCCGTTGTTCATGTGGTGTTTGAATGCACTATAAAAGCGAGAGCAATCTTTAACCTGTCTTTTGATGTGTGCAAAATATCTGTGGCAGGTTTTCTTGTACAGATTCCAGATGAGGCAGCGGTGAGTCATCCAACACGCTAGTCACGGCGCTTCACCGAGCAGCATGTTGCTAACACTAAGTAAAACTCAGCTAGTGTGAAATCACAGAGGAGAGACGGAAATAGCGTCTGCGCTCATACAGATTGTGTCTGATTTGTGTGTTAGAAGCTGTGCTTACTTCGTTTTACTTACAAGAATCCATGTTTTTCTTCCATAAGGCAAGTGTTTGATGTTTGGATTGTCCTTCAAATCCCTTTTCCTCTCTCTTTAATATGCAGTGTGAGGAGATTAAATGTTTTTCTGCACCAGACCGACTCCCACAGAGGCATTTTTTCTATTTTTTACAGTCTTTTTCACTGCTTTCCGGTGGAATGAGGAATGAGGCAAGCGTCTGAGCTCCTCTATTCATCCTCCCTGGAAAAAATCAATAGAAATGATGAGGATGATAGCGAAGTCCTGAGTCAAAACAGCGCATTGAAAACCTAAATGTCACCATGTGGAGAGGAAGAATTATTTGATGGCACTTAAAATTCGACTCATTCGCTGCGCCGGAAAAGTGGAGTCTATACATTCAGCTGATAACAGCTTTGATAAAGTTGAAGGTGGCAGCCATGTTGTTCTCACATGAAGGAGGAGCGAAGACAGCAAACAAGAAAATAGGTCCAGAAGTCTACGATAGAGCTGCGTTGATTGACAAACCAAGATCTGTTACGAATCAACAAGGAAAACTGTTTAAAACAACAATATTTACATTGAAAAGTCTGTGTCTGTGNCGTATCGAGATGTGTATCGTATCGTACACTACGTATCGAGATGTGTATCGTATCGTACACTACGTATCGAGATGTGTATCGTATCGTACACTACGTATCGAGATGTGTATCGTATCGTACACTACGTATCGAGATGTGTATCGTATCGTACACTACGTATCGAGATGTGTATCGTATCGTACACTACGTATCGAGATGTGTATCGTATCGTACACTACGTATCGAGATGTCTATCGTATCGTACACTACGTATCGAGATGTGTATCGTATCGTACACTACGTATCGAGATGTGTATCTTATCGTACACTACGTATCGAGATGTGTATCGTATCGTATACTATGTATCGAGATGTGTTACGTATCGAGATGTGTATCGTATCATATACTATGTATCGAGATGTGTATCATATCTTATACTATGTATTATACACTGTGTATCCAGATGTGTATCATATCATACCCTGTGTATAAAGATGTGTATCGTATCATACACTGTGTATCCAGATGTGTATTGTATCATACACTGTGCATCGAGATGTGTATCGTTTTGTACACTACCTATCGAGATGTGTATCCAGATGTGTATCGTACACTACATATCGAGATTGTATCATATGCTGGGTATCCAGATGTGTATCATATCATACACTGTGTATCCAGATGTGTATCATATCATACACTGTGTATCCAGATGTGTATCGTATCATGCACTGTGTATCCAGATGTGTATGGTATAGTTTTAAAGAAGGAGATTCACACCCCTCGGGGCAAGTTTTAGCATGTTAAAGGAAATATGTAAAAGGAAGTGAGAGCTGAATCCAGTGGTCCTAATTCTTCTTGACGGTACACGGTTTTCAGCGGAGGAAGGCGAGTTCCAGGAAGGAGTGCGCTGAGGTAATTACAGGCTCAGCTGGTGAGCACGGAGCTCAGCCCAGCTTGACCCAAAATGTTCAGTAAACCAGCATCCATTATTCATTTAAAAACACAGCATCTCTCAGCTCTATGGCAATCTGTCAACATGTCGCAGTCTATTTCCCATTAGCTTCCTGCCATGAAGTTATTGATTTCTGAGACCTCTCTGAAATGGTGTCTTTTATCTGCTCTTCGTTTCCAATAACAAAAACATCCATCTTTGTTTAGCAGCAAAAATTACTACGCATTTGCAAGCTGCATTCAAAACCTTGCATTCCATATCATACACTTCACACCACAGCGCTGCTGAGTTCTGCGTTCTGATTGGTCGGAAGGTGTCGAATAATTCTCCAGCACAGCAGCTCTGACAGTAGCACAGGTTTATATTAACACACTCGTTCGAATACTTTATCGTTTCTATAGCAACAGCTCATTCACAGAGACGTGTATGGCAAACAAGCACATGATATGATTGATAATTTTTTTTTTTTTTTAAGACATTTAACAGTTATGGAAGATTATAGAAACTGCTGTGGTATAAAAGGAATAAAGCACTTGGGGATGTGCTGTTACAGGAAAACTCTGCTTCATCACACCACCCTGTCAGCCAGAATTCCCAAAATTCATCAAGAAAACCTGAGTTTTGTTAATGCAATATAGATCTCACTATCTGTGAATGAAACGCTGGAAGCTAATGCAGGTTCAGGAGTAATGGCCCCTGAAAGCTGGGTGTAAATAGCCACCATGGCAGTGTGAGTGTTTCACATGGTTTCAGCTCAATAATTGGCAGCTAGGTGTTTTTATATGATTTTTTCCTCTATAGGCAGTGGTTCTAACATCGCTAACCTCCTCTTTATAGCAGAAAGCAGGAATTTTGAAGTCTGCGTGATTTTCAGTCGAGATTTCCTGGAAAGCTTTATTCCACTGTTGAGTTTTTCAACTGTTTTTATTTTATTTTATTTTATTTTATATATAGCACAGTGAACTTTGCATGCCTTTCGATTTCGATATAACCAGTAGGTCAAGTGGCTTTTCAGTGGTGCAATAGCATCAACACATTTGATTAAGAGTTATTTAAGACTATTTATATGTGGAAACGTCTCTTTGAGAAATGTTCTTACAGCGTGTGGTATTTTTATTCTACACGGCGTTCATGATTTCCTGTGAGCCAGACACCTCTGAACGAATCACAATTAGTACGGCAGATTTAAGGACCTGAGGACAGGATTGTCCTGTGTGATATTTCTCCTCTTTCACACTAATTAAATTATGCTTATCAGAGCTTTTCTTCAGTTTTTTGCAGCCAAGCCACCAGCTACAGCCAACGAGACGGATATTCTGAAGAATGTCCTGTGTAAAGAACTATGAAAGTGACCACCAAGATGATGTGCAGGCGTAACAACCCAGTCATCACATGCAGAAGTTATAGGAGTAACAACAATCATTTTGCAGCAACAAGAACAATTTTGTTGGCTTTCATAATCCATAATAATTAAAGCTATGACTGCTAACCCCGCCCTCATCCCAACCTTCTACATGTCCCAAAAGTCTCCACACACAAGGGGACTATGTATGTCAGCACCACGTGGGCTGTGCCTTTCGTCAGTGGATGTTCGTGGACGTCCACTTCACACTTTTTAGCCTTTAAGAACGCCTTTGAGAAAAGAAGAAGGTATTGAAATCATTCTCATGGCTGGGACAGGAAATTGTCGCAAGGTTGCGGTGGACTTTAACAGGAAGCGTGGCGAGCACATCACACACCACACTGTCACCAAACTTATTAACAGATTCAGAAAGACTNAACCGAGAAGCGGCCGTCCACCAACGCTTTGGGGACTTTTGGGACCCCCTGCCTATGCTTTCAGTGGTATGTGCTGTTGAGTAGGTCTCCAAGCCACCAGGAGAACTTTTCTTCTAACTAAATTTTCTAGTGTCTACACGTTAGCTAACACAGACAAGCAGCAGCTTTGCCCCCCTAAGTGCCTGGTGGTACCATAAAACCTCATAACTACATGCGGAAAATACCTTACGAAACTGCCCAGGTCCACACCTCGGAGTCCTCACAGCTCATTTTGAGTGAGATCTGGTCATTTTCAGTCACTTCTAACTTTCATGGCTAATTTCCCACCAAACGCTGCCCTTCTTCCTCTTTAATGAGCATCATTCATCCATGCAATCTCCACCTGCAGATCTTTTGATTTTTCTTTTTCCATCACGGCTTTCTGCAGATGAAGCCAAAACACCCAGATGCACGAGTAATGCAGCTCTGGCTTGTAACCAGCCATCAAATGAACATCAGGAAAATATGGAGCGTCTGTTGCTTGCGTTCAAACACAGGAAGACCGTCTGCTTCAGAGAAGCCTTTCAGGGACTCATCTCCTGGTTTTAATTTTTTTCTTTGTGTCAGGTGCTTTCCTGCTTTGAGTAATCAATACAAGCATAGCTGCAGAGCTCCTTCAGCCAGTAAACACTTCAGATGGAAAATGATATGTTTCCACTACAAAGACATTGTCCATGAACCATTAGACTAGCTAGGAAAAGCACACAATGGAAAACATGTGGCATGCAATTTTACACAATTAGTCTTGAACATTAGTGCATTTGTCCTGCTTTAGCCTACCTAATGACTGCACTTGTCCAAAAATAAACGCAATCCCAGTTAGATTTTGAGTTTAATCCCAGTTTGAGATTTTGATGCACCTGTAAAGGTTTTTCAGCTATGTGTTGAGCTATTTGTTATTTCAGCTGTACATTGACTGGAGTTGGCGTATAATCTTGAAGATATTTTGCCATTTATTCAACAGCGTTCACCAATTTACGCGGTTAGTAATTTCATCTAGAACAATGCAAGCCTATGATGTCAAAAGCCCTGTTGCTATTCTGTGCTTCTTCTTCGCAACCTATCATCTTTTGTGCCATTTTCACAGCTCTGTGTCTCTGAGAGGTGTTGCTGTATCAGATGCTAATCCTATATGTTACAGCAGCAGGAAGGGGTTTCTAATACCCGTTCAGCCATCACACCATAGCTTAAGACTTTCTCAGAAAGTCAGGGTGTTGGGAGACATTTTCCAGGATGATGCTGTTGTCAAACTTGCAGCTTTGTGTATATTTACATTTACATTCACAGATGCTCTATATGCTAATGCACAGGCTGAGCCTAAAGATAGCTACACATTTAAGCACCGCCAGGAATATTGCTAGCCGTCCATTCTGATTTAAGTGCATCATTAATATTCATGCAGGTGCTTATTGAAGAAGCTGAGCTTGAAGACAGTTTAGAAGTCCAGGAGACCCATCATTCCACAGCCTGATGGGTCAAGCTGAGCCGTTCTTGTAGCTTAGAGGGCTTGAAGTATGATGAGGTATGTGCTCTGCCGGATTAGTCATCAGGTTATTCAGGTCAGTGGATGGAGATTGGTCTGTTTTGGCTTTGTATGTGAGAATCAGGGCTTTAAAGCAACTAGACTTTGATTACTGGCTGTTTAGCTGTGAAGACATGAGTAAAAAATTAACACAGTCATATGAAAAGATTAGACTAAGGTTGGGGTCAGGGGCGGGATTAGCATGTGCGAGATTAACAGTGACATCACAGTACCTGCTTCCCATTTTCATAAAGCGTGTCCATTAGGAACACTGTAACATTGTTTAATCAGTCCTTCAGGAGTCGATCACGACAATGTAGCACCACAATATTCTGAGCTCTTCTTCTTCTTCTTCTTTCGGCTTTTCCCTTCAGGGGTCTCCACAGCGAATCATCACTCTCCACCTATCCCTANGCTTCATATCCTCATTTATTACCTCCATATACCTCCTCTTTGGCCTTCCTCTTCACCTCCTGCCTGGCAGCTCCATGATGCTTCTTCTTCCCTAGTTACGTCAGGATTTTGTGGGGTAAAGAATGGCATTAACTCCAGATTTCCTCATCATGGTACACGGTGACATTACTAACATTACCTGCATTAAATATCGGCTTTCTTCCACTCGGCAGTGTGTACAGATTAAATCTGTGTGTAGTACAGCGTACAGGATGCACAGACCATAGCATATTGAAAGTATGAGTAATGTTTGTGAGTAGGAACCACTCAGCAGCCACCCGTGTTGCTTGTCTGAAACCTTTCCACTTTGACTGACAGGCTGAAGTTTAGTGTGCATCAGGATGAAACGGAGTTTCTGCTCTATGTGTCCTTTGGGACAACGATTGAAAAATCTCAGTGGCTTAAAATGACAGTGAGAGCACATGGGCCTAATTAGTCAGAAAAGCAGATAGCATCCGTCGTGACTGAAAGCCCACACAATAGCAACGACACACACAAAAAGATCCCTTCACACAAAGCACAGCATGGCCACGAGTCCTGAACGGTCTGGGGTTGAAACGCCTGTGGAGGTTATCAGAGAGCTCCGAAAGGCGCTTTTATATGTGTTCCCCAGAGCTCCCAGGGTGCCTTGTCTATTCCCTGACCTTGGAATGACCTGCTTGTGTCCTGTGGGATTTCGTGCCTAAGGAGCTGGACTGTCCTGATAAGGTCTCGCACCACCCCAAGCTCTGTCCAAGAATAGTAAATCAAACTGACTGGACTGCGGTGAGGTTTTGTTAACATTTTGTCTGTTCTGTGGAACGGTGGAGGATTTTCCAATTTTTAAACCTCTGTGTGTGATTCAGAGCTGCAATATTGAAAAAAATATTTAAGGTCAGTTAATGGTGTGTTCTGTTGAGGTAAAGTGTTAGGATAGAACTATACACAGAAACGTTTAGCCAGAGATTGCCACTGTGTGAATAGTTAATGCGTAATCACGTCCCATTTCGCATAGACACATCTGGATATTTATCGAGTTGCTGGCTGTGTTATCTCACAAATCGATGCTACAATTGATCTACAGCAGATGCAATGTTTATCATTTCATTTGGAACAACGTCATGAGATCACAATACCAAGAAAAGGAGATGATCATGGACCAGGAAGAGAGGGCGGAGCAGCACACACCGCTATTCATATTCCTCAAGTTCCTCGGCAGCTACATCAGCAATTTAATGTAATTGTGTTCAATTGTAATAATAATAGACATGGTCACAAATCAGCTTTAGAGAAATCCGGATGAAGATTTAGATCCCTAATGAGCAAGTCAGACAAACTCCCTGAGAGGACATGAGGAGGAAACCTTGAGAGGAAGCAGACGAGAGAAATGATCTCACCTGCTCACTAAAGAAACGTGGCATGTCAGTCAGAACAAGATGGAATACGTACAAATTAGTGATAGTTCTGGAGTGAATTAGCTTCTGCGTTTGGCCGAACCTGAAGTAATCGACCACGCTTTAACCTAATAACTAATCCTGCTTATAGCCATGGCTATGTTTATTATTGCTGTTGAGTGTTGTGCTTCACTGACGTGTGAATCTGGGCTGTGACATGACCAATCCAGGGTATTAATTTCAGTAAATAGCCCATAAAATCCCATCCAGGAGGCTGGCCTGGAGTAGTGTTGCATTTTTTTAAAAAGTGTGGACTTATTATAGTCCTTTAAATCCATCTATCGAGACCTGAAATGAAAATCCCAGTGCAGAAGCAAACACTCGTGACATTTCAGAAAACCCTGTTCACCCCCGGCCCAGACTGCAAACCCTCTATACGTCTTTGGATGAGCAAAACCGATCAGTGTGGATCTCAAACTATTCCACATTATTCCTACTAGAATTTCTCCTGTACACTATTTCGTAAGTCTTGCATTATTTTAGTCATTTTGACTTAACAGAGAAAATAAGTACTCTCAGAGCTATTATAGAAAATGAATCAACACCTTCTGACCAATCACGATCCAGAACTCAGGAATTGCTATGTACAGGAGTAGCAGAGTGAATTCTCTAACTCTAGGATCTATGGTCTATGTATCGGGCGAGTACCAGCTCTCAATACTGGCATTAACGTGACTCTGCTAGAGCAGGTTTCACCGAGGTTGCTAAGGAACAAACCGGGCCCCTGGTGTTATTTCTGAATTTCACATCCCGGCGTTTGGACGTTCAGGAGAAAGTGCCGAAAAGGAGAGATGAAAGAATGTGAGCTGCTTCCTCTCAAGCCTTAACCCTGCTGATATGTTCCCGAGTTCTCTTCCATTCCCATGCCATCCCTGAAGATTTTACACCACAAAAGCCCAATCTGTCATCTTCATCATCTCTATATAAACATTCCTGATGGAAGCGGAGGCCAGGAGTCGCTCCCTCATGCTCGGGCTCCATCTGATGGCAGGGACGGAAAATAAAATGTGACAAAAACAGACTTGGCTAGTTTGAATCCATCATTCAAATATGATGGCTTATGGGATTATGGCTGAAGAAAGCTGACACTGCATCTGTTTCTCTCTCTATCTCTCTCTCCCTCTCTCTCTCTCTCTCTCTCCCTCTCTGGCTGTCACTTTCCCCAGAGTGAGAACGTAGCACATCGAAAATGTCAAATTCTGCTCCACGTTAGCATTTTACCCGAGGACACATTAGCATGTCCAGGTCATTGCTGAGCACTGCATATCTTCATGCATTTCCTCTCCCTAACACACAAGCGAACACTACTGTCAGTTTAGCTGCACTTGCAGTACATGCATGTAGGGTCAGTCTTACCATGGTTACCATAACAACGACACATTTACAAATGTAACGAATAGCTAATGTTAGCTTAGCCTGTTACAGGGTGTTCAATAGGTAGTACACTAAATAAGGGTGCTAAACTACTCTTTAGTTTTAACATAACAAGCTAACTAACTAGCACTGACTGTCACATTAGCTGCTTGTTGGCTAAGCTGTGAAGTCACAGCTCGTTAATGATCTCTAGCAAAGAAAATCCGACTGTTAGCTCAGGTGGGTGCGTCATTTCCATTTCTAAAGGACTCCTCAGGCAGAGCGGTGGATTTTTCTGCTTGGCCATGTTTGCTGAAAACTTTCATGTTACAGAATTATAGGATTTCCTACATCATGAAGGATGCAAGCTCTGAAATTTCTCCAAAATACAGAGCTTAGAGAGAGAGAGAGAGAGAGAGAGAGAGAGAGAGAGAGAGAGAGAGAGATGGCTTCTGAGTAGGATGGTCTTTTATGCTAATGCAGCCTAAACATGACGCCCAACAAGGGGTCGCTGGACTCGTGAGTTGCTTTAGTGCCTCTGACTGGAAAGCTGGAAAGGCTTCTGAACATTTTTACATGTTCTGTTCTGATACCAACACACACACACACACACACACACACACACACACACACACAGACACGCAAACTACCGAAGAGGAATAATGGCCGCCTCCATTTTGTGGCCTTCATCCTTGGCTCTTATGTTCTGTGAGTTTGTGTGTGTGTGTGTGTGTGTGTGTGTGTGTGTGTGTGTGTGTGTGTGTGTTTGTGTTTGTGTGTGAGAGAGGGAGCGAGAGAGAGAGAGAGCTCACAGAGACAATAGGAGAACGTGAGTGCTGCGATGAGTCAGCTTAACCTCGTTAAATTGCGCAGTAACAAACACTCCACATGCAGTGACTGTCAGCACACTGTCCTTCTCCTGTGTGTGTGTGTGTGTGTGTGTGTGTGTGTGTGTGTGTGTGTGTGTGTGTGTGTGTGTTTCAGCATCTGATGTGTGTGTCGCTTTAGCGCTGAGACCTATGCATGTTCACTTCCCATGTAAGAAAGTGTATGTCGACACAATTTAGCATCTAAACTCAGTTACAGTCCTGCAGAACATTTGAGCTTTAGTGTGTGGTACAGTGTATATTAGTGTGTGTGACTGTTTATTATTTTGTATTACAGTGTATTAGTGTGTGTTACAGTGTGAATTGAAGTGTGTAACCAACAAAATGAGTGTATGATTAACCGTCACTATTAACACTATGCCCAAGTTGCTACCATGGAGACCTCTGAGCCAACTGGAATTATATGCATTTGCACACACATACACACATGAATGTTCACATAAACACACAAAATAACACACACACACACACACACACACACACACTTGACATCGGAGAGCCCTGGTGACTTGTGGACCACTTGCAACTGGTCTTCCAGTCTTAATTACAGCCCCATTTTGTGCGCACACACACACACTTACCCCAAGCTCCACATCACTCCATGTGTTCATCATTGCTGTAAGGAATCTCAGGAATGGTTAATTGTGTTGTTTTATATGACATCTCATTAGTCTCATTTTCTAACTTATAAGAGAGAGAAAAAGAGAGAGAAAGAACTAGGAGGCAAATGGGAAAAAGAGAAAACAGTCTCCACTGTCCTATTGTTTTTGCTGTCTTCTCATCCCAATTATTCCCTAGTTCCCACTGTCTTTAAGTCTCAACTGTCCTCAAGTCTCCATTGGCCTCTAGTCTCCACTGGCCTCTAGTCTCCATTGGCCTCTAGTCTCCACTGTCTTTTAGTCTCCACTGGCCTCTAGTCTCCACTGTCTTTTAGTCTCCACTGGCCTCTAGTCTCCATTGGCCTCTAGTCTCCATTGGCCTCTAGTCTCCACTGTCTTTTAGTCTCCACTGGCCTCTAGTCTCCACTGGCCTCTAGTCTCCATTGGCCTCTAGTCTCCGCTGGCCTCAAGTCTCCACTGGCCTCTAGTCTCCATTGGCCTCAAGTCTCCGCTGGCCTCAAGTCTCCACTGGCCTCAAGTCTCCATTGGCCTCAAGTCTCCACTGGCCTCTAGTCTCCGGTGGCCACT
>CM074962.1:1028835-1033835 GCA_037577455.1 Pangasius macronema
AGTGGAAAGCTTCCCAGAAGAGTGGAGCTCATTATAACAGCACACACAGGGGGAATAAATCTGGAATGAGACGTTCAGCAAGCATATATAGGTGTGATGGTCAGGGGTGCACATACTTTTAGCCATATCGCATATAGTGGACACTTGGAGAAACCTGGGAACTAGAAGACTTTGGGAGCTACAAGATTAGTGGAAACTTTGGGATTATATTTTATAAGAAATTTCTATCTTTCAAAATAATGTTTTGGAATGTTCATTTTACAAATTTAGTGTGATTTTGGAATTTTATTGTAAAATATAGATAATCTCATTACTGTTAAATGCACTGGTATTTTACAACAAGATTATATTTATTTTATTCTTGCAAAATCAAACCATGAAATGCTTGAATTATTTCTTGATTTATATGTTCATGTAGTTTATTGAGCACTTTCATCCTCTACACTTTCATTCTCGACCTTCATTAGGCAATAAAACGTTTTCTTCTTGTCGGGTTTTAAACTCACATGCATGAGCAATTTCCTAAACTTACCCGAGACATGAGCCGTTCATTTCTGCTCCATGATTGGTTGGACGTACATCTGCTGTGATTGGTCGGAGTAATGAGGGTGTAAGAGACTCGCTATCTGATTGGCTGGAGCAGAGTGAGTGAAAAACAAAACTATATTCATGGATTGAGCTGCACGAGTCAACGTGAAAAATGTTTCAGTAATCCGCAAATAAATGCTGATCTTTATCTTTCCACAAATAAACAAGGGAAGCTGTGTGTTCCGAAAATATTTGCGAACCCAATATTTATTTGTGAATTACAAAAATATTGATTTACTTGTGAATCACTTTCTGTTTATTTGTGGAGTTTGTGTATTTATCTGCAAATGATGCAACAAAAACCGTCCCATAGAAATGTATTCTGTACCTCGTTCATAGGGTAATTTACTGGGATTTTAATGAGTGCACTTAGTACTCTTCAAATGACTAGAGCTAGTGAACACGATCTAGTGAACTTGGTGTGGATTGGGACACAAGGCTGAAGGAGTTTTAACCTCTGCTCTCTGTCTTCCAGATCAGAAGCACAACTTGCCATCGATTGGAGCGAGAGGGAATTCCAGCGGCAGACGCTGTTGAGTTAAAGGTTAGTCTCTGTTCTCTGGCTTCAAAGACTCAACACACACACACACACACACACACACACACACACACACACACACACACACACACACACACAGATTCATTAGAAATGCCAAAGGCTGGAGAGTTGCCTCAGCCATTCATTGCCCAACACCTGCACAGCTTTCATCCTCGCTTTGGCTGTCACTCGGTTATGACACAAACACACACACACACACACACACACACACACAGCAAACAACATGCACAACCCTACAGGAAATCAATATCTATTCCACTACACTGATATGTATTTATATAATTCTGTTCATTCAGTACATCAGGTCAATTTCTTTCCCTTTCTGTCTCTCACACACTCGCGCACACACACACACACACACACACACACACACACACACACACACACACACACACACACACACACACACACACTCCTTTTTTGCATGACCAAACACATACCCTTAATGTGTACACCGTCTCGGGGTGTGAAAGAGGAAAATAAGAAGATTTGCGAGTCCGAGCGTCTCCTCTCTCCTTCATGCATTGAAGAGTTCAACTAATGAAATATTGATTTTGTCTTCCTGCAAAGATACAAACACGCCGTGCTGAAATATGACGAGAAGGGGACAGAATAAATTTCAGCTGCGGTGTTCGATGGGAAAAAAATATGGCAAGGACATTTTGTTAAAACGTTCTTTGAATCTTGTATTCATAACACGTTAAACTCTAATTTCACTTTAGGAGAAGAAGCTGTAAGCCGCTATGAGCTGAGGATTAGCTCTGATTGTCCAGACGATCGTCAGGAAACAGCTAAAACATAGGGAACTGGAAACATAGGGCTGCTTTATAGAACATTAAAAGAGGGAATACTGGGGAAAATAAAAGATGTTTCCTAGAAATTTAAATAAGGGGTCATTGGAACTGGTGAACATAGGGTGCTGGGTAAGGATCGTGTCTTAGAAAATCTCTGAGAGGAAACATACAATCCTGAAAACATAAAGCTCTGGGAACACAGGACTTTGGGATTGTTTGACTTTGGGAAGATAAGCCCATGGAAAATAGGAGTGTAGAGTTATGGAGACATGGGGATCTGGGAGTGTAGAGTTATGGAGGCATAGGGATCTGGGAGTGTAGAGTTATGGAGGCATAGGCATCTGGGAGGGTAGAGTTATGGAGACATGGGGATCAGGGAGTGTAGAGTTATGGAGGCATAGGGATCTGGGAGTGTAGAGTTATGGAGACATTGGGCTCTGGGAGTGTAGAGTTATGGAGACATGGGGATCTGGGAGTATAGAGTTATGGAGACATTGGGATCTGGTGTTGTAGCAGTTACCGAAGCCTGTCCAAAGGTGTAAAGATCACTGAGCAGGGGTGCTGAGGCCAGTAGACGTTATTCTTTCATGAATCCAGCCGAGCACGTCTCTGCAGAGAAAACGCTGCTCATCTTTTCAGACATGCATTTATTATACATTTACACGAAAAGACTTCCACATCCTGTTTTTACCAAGACACATATTCCTGTACATGTATATCCTGTTCTAACATTAGCCCTTATCCTTATCTTATTGTTTACATTTACAGCTGAAATGTACAGCTTGTTCCTGTTTCCCACTTTACACAGGATTCCCATGCATATGTAAGGTCATATAGGTCATATTCCACTTCCACTTCCACTTCCACTTCCATTTAGGCCTCAGTCTCTCAGCACACACTTCCTGTTCCATACACTAGTCACTAAGCCTTTTACTGAGATGCTGGGTACAATGATATATTTTGCACTACACCAGTTCCATACCTCTATAACATTGAAGATTAAACATTATCAAATATGAGTGTATATTTTCCTGTAAGAGTGGGCGGGATTGATCAGAATTCCATCAGTACTGGTGGGAATAAGAATAAGAACTGGCCCATGGACACCTGTACCATGGGATTGTAGGAATTTGGGAGCACTGAGCCTGTGGTGGTCGAGCCCTCTAAACACAGGGCTGGGATGAGAGAATACAGGAACATGGGGATTGAAAAATGCTCTTTTGTGTTTGATGACATCTTAATACTGCTGTTTGAGAGGCTGAGAGTGTGTGTGTGTGTGTGTGTGTGTGTGTGTGTGTGTGTGTGTGTGTGTGTGTGTGTTTTCTTCGGGTGTTTCCCGCAGTGCATTCGGCCATTCAGGCCCCGTTAAAATGCCATTTTTGTGTCGAGCGCGATGAGACTCGGAGCTCAGACTCTGGAGAAAACAGAGCCAATTTTTCATCATTATTGGATGTGACATATCCAAAACGGCCGAGCGGCGAGAGCCAAGAGAGAGAGAGGGACGGAGGAGAAACTCTCGTCCTGATTCATCCCTCTGAAAAACAGACGCAAAACAAAGCAATTCACCTTTAACAGGGTTAAAGTGAGGAATGGACGCCGCACTCGTCCCTCACTTACTCTCTATTGTACTGAGGGAAAGGAGGAAAGAAAGAGAGAGAGAGAGAGAGAGTATCCTGCCGTCATCTCTCTATATTCAGTCGTTCAGTATAACTTTACTGTGTTAGTAGTAAAATGTTAGTATGACGTACTCACTAGCACTCACTAGCATCGCAGTTTAGATAATATCACAGCTAGCGTGTTTAAAATAAAGCTGGATAATCTCAGTGTGCTAGTTTAAACACGCTAATGACTTCTGCCATTAAACAAACACAAGTACGAGGGTTGATCACCACGGTAAATAGTTATGAAACAGAAGCTACCATTTTAAAATAAGGACTTTCTGAAGGTGTCTGTGTGTGTGTGTGTGTGTGTGTGTGTGTGTGTGTGTGTGTGTGTGTGTGTGTGTGTGTGTGTGTTGAGAGTTTCTCAGCATGAGCAGCAAGCTGTACCACAGAATGTACACATTGAAATCTGATATTACAATGACTGAAGTGTGTGTGTGTGTGTGTGTGTGTGTGTGTGTGTGTGTGTGTGTGTATGTGTGTGTGCGCGTGTTTGCAAGAGAAGGAGAAGCTAATTAAGCCCATTAAACGTTCTAATCAGGGTTTTCTGAATCGTAGCCGCTAACAGACGTATCCCTGCTGATAACTAGCGCTCAGTTGAGTTCGGCTCGGTGATTGACACTCCATCAAAACACACAGTCCTGTTTGTTCTCTCGGCTTTCTGGGCTCTTATTTATTTTCTTATTCCTGCTCTGTCTATCTCTCTACCTGTTCCTTATACTACCGTCTCTGTTAGCTTGTCTGATATCCTGATAATCACTCACAGCTACTTTCAGTGCACAAACAGACAAACTGGAGCTCAGCTATATTTTGATATATATGATAACTTTATCTCTAATGAGTAGAAGATTAGAAACATTTCAATATGAGCTGAGCCGCTAGCTCAATGTTTATCCTCAGTCTAAACTAGCTTTATCAGTCTAACTAATGTTTATCCTCAGACTAAACTAGTAAACTAGCTAGCTAACTTTAGAAACCCTTTCATTACTGTGTGAATGGCTCAAGTGCTTAGTGCTGGTGTATCTTGTTGCTCGTTTCTTGTTTTACTTTTTACTTTGTGGGAATTTGAGACACATTGTGTAGTGATTCTGCAGTGTGTGTGTGTGTGTGTGTGTGTGTGTGTGTAGTATTAATAGTCCACAGTGATTATAATGATTAGGAACAGGTGTGTTCAGTATCGATGGTGTTCACGCTGAGCATCACATTATATAGAGTCGACAGAGCAACAAGTCTGAGTGAGCGACTGAGACCCGCTTTCACTTGAACATGTGTCACTGAGGTTGTTCATGCTACACACTATATTCTTACACTACACACTGCTGTATGGATATGTCAAGTAAAGCGATGAGTGTAGTGTAGGAAAAATACATCACGTCACTGAGTCACCAGAACAGCTGA
>CM074962.1:1038835-1042750 GCA_037577455.1 Pangasius macronema
TTACTCCTTGGGTTAGCTTTTACTCCTTGGGTTAGCTTTTACTCCTTGGGTTAGCTTTTACTCCTTGGGTTAGCTTTTATCAGGATATAATTTATCAGGATATTATTAAAGTCAAATATCACGGCTTCCGTAGGCAGTTTATATGGCTAGTTAATTATAGTTATCTGTTATAGCTATGTTACTGAGTAGCTAATAGATACATTCTGATGTGTATGGTATAATTGCAGTGTGTGTGTGTGTGTGTGTGTGTGTGTGTGTGTGTGTTTGTATTCCGGGATCACCGGGATAAATTCAGCAGCATTCACTCTAATATCGCTCTCTGTTCGAGCGTGAAGAGCTCTCGACCTTTTATTTTGCTGAGAGTGTCCTCTTCTTCTGAAGACTGACTTTCATCATCATCGTCCCTCTGTCCCTCAATTCCCTTCTCTCTCTCTCTCTCTCTCTCTCTCTCTCTCTCTGTCCTCTTTCTGTCTCTCTTGGCCTCGTACATCCCTCTGGACTGTAGTTTACTTTATGACTGCAGTGGTTTAAAGCTCTGTTCTTCATGTTTTCTCCTTCCTCAGCTGATGCGATGCCCGGGGCACTGGTGCGTCTGCTAATAGAGGATTAACGACCGTCCAGCTGACAATCTTTCAAAACAAGTGTATAAACTGTGCACTGAAAACATCACTGATTTTGTCCTAGAAGTTGAGCCACGGAAGCTTCCAGAACAAATCCCTGCCTGTCAGAAGATGAATGAAATGTCCATTAAACACATGAACGATTCCATTTCATTCAAATTCAGAATTTTGTTTATTCACCAAATATAAAGAGCGCACAGGCAAATTCTCTATTCATTTAAAATATTATTATAAATTATTTACAATATTATAAATATTACTACAGCATTAGACCTGAGTGTCTAATAAATATCCAGCAAAGTCTGTATAAATAAACAAGACATAAATGTGATAAACTTTAAAACAGCCCCTTAACTTATTGCATAGATTCATCTAAGAACAGTCCTAATGGGTGTGGCCTAATATGCTAATGAACACACTTGATTGACAGCCTTCTGTCTGACAGTCCGCCTGTGATGTCACGCAAATGACTAAATCTTAGATCAGACAGGCTTATCGAGTCTAATTACCTAACGATTTTCTAACCTGTAATAAGACATAAAACTATTTATATATCTGACTCATTAACCTTCCAGCATGTCTTCCAACCTAAACTCAGAGGTCGAGTAATTTACACTAATTACCAACAAACTGTCTAATCTAATGTCAGATTCTGGATCAACTGCAATAAAACATCAAGACCAGGATTAAATATTAGACAAGAAACATTAAATGCTACAAACTAGAGAACAGTCTAGATCAGAGGATTACTAGAGAAGCTGATTCTGATATCTGACTCTAAATGACTGAGTATGATCTCGAACCTTAGATCAGACAGAGAGCAATTCTAATTGCAAGATCAGACACTGTCAATTACCAGTCATTTTTATTGCAAGATCAGAAACTATGTAGTTCACCAGTCATTTTCATCCTGAGATCAGACACTATGTAGTTTATCAGCCATTTTCATTTAGAGATTAGACACTGTGTACTTTACCAGGCATTTTTATTCCAAGATCAGACACTATGTAGTTTACCAAACATTTTCACTCAGAGATTAGACAGTCATTTACCAGTCATTTTCATCCTGAGATCAGACACTATGTAGTTTACCAGTCATTTCTATTGAGATTAGACACTGTGTACTTTACCTGTCATTTTCATTCAAAGATCAGACACTAGGTAGTTTACCTGTCATTTTCATTCAAAGATCAGAAACTATGTAGTTTACCAAACATTTTCATTCAGAGATTAGACACTGTGTACTTTACCAGTCATTTTTATTCCAATATCAGTGTGATACAAGGGTAAGTAAACATTGGGTTTTAGCCAGGATCCAATCGATGACCCCATTAGCGATAGGACTCTAGTCTCAATAAATGCTAGCGCATTGCTTATATCACAGAACTATTCCAGCACTAGCATAGCCTCAGGGTTGTTTTTCTGAGTAAATGGGGATCATCTTTGCTGGCCATTTTCACACAGCAGGTGAAGAGTCATTTGCAGCTGAATAGCGGAAACGCCTGAGCGTGCAGTGTACCGAGCGCACTCCGTCTAATCATCAGCTACCTGTTTTAGGAGAATGGCGCTAAAATGTCCATCATGACTTGAGCTCTGGCTAAAAGGTTTTTAAATCGTCTTCTGTTATTTCAGCTCTGTAAAGATGCATTAGCGCTGTGTTGGACAGCAGCACACAGAGTATTATTGTACAGCCAATTGTGTAGCAGCCATTTTCTAAATAGAAAGGCTTTACTTTACCCCCTGAGGCACACTAAGTGTGTGTGTGTGTGTGTGTGTGTGTGTGTGTGTGTGTGTGTGTGGGGAGATGGAGAACCAGCTCTAAGCATTGTACGTCTTGGTGATCAGTGGAAAAAGGAAAATAATGACAATGTCCTTTAGAGAGTGTTTATAACAGATATGAAAATAATATGACGTGAAGAAAAAAATAAAAAACATGACAATACTTCAGATTCTCTTTAAGGCCAACGAATCAGCATAAGCAGAGCTACAGTGCACCTCAGCACAGACTGTAAACGTACGTGGAACTGGACTAAAGCGATGGAGAACCATTCATCTCTCAGGTGGTGCTGTGATGATGGAGCAGAACGCTGTCCAACACGTCCCTCGTGACTGAGAAGGCCACAGCATGAGATCTGCATCATCAAGCCATTCATTAAGCCATTGTGTGCAATGGATGGGGGCGGGGTCATCCTGGAGAAGACTGCACCCATCGGGATAGAAATGTCTCACTGCATTCACGCCATATCAGAATTACCGTAATTACTAGGATAAGGATTTCGCTAACATGAGCTAACCTGACAGGATTTCACTAACAGTCCATGTTAGCTCATGTTAGTGTAATTCATTCAGGTTAGCGCATGTTAGCGAAATCCTTTTACGTTAGCTCATATTAGCAAAATCCTGTCAGGCTAGCTAATGTTAGTGAAATCGTGTCAGGTTAGCGCATGTTAGCGAGTGAAATCCTGTGAGCTCATGCTAGTGAGCGAAATCCTGTCAGATTAGCTCATATTAATGAATTCCAATCAGACTAAAACAATTTAGCTTTATTCTCATCATACAGACATAGGGGTGTATAATGTATACACTATAAATCATACACTATACACTGTACAGTATGCACTATACACTGTACATTATGTTCAATTAAATTTTATTTGTATAGCGCTTTTAACAATGGACATTGTCAGAAAGCAGCTTTATAGAAATAAGTGGATTCAAAAATTATATTGTAAATATGTGAATTTATCCCTAATGAGCGAGCCAGTGGTGAAGGTGGCAAGGAAAAACTCCCTGAGGCAATATGAGGAAGAAGCCTTGAGAGGAACCAGGCAGTCGTGGCCTAATGGTCTGAGAGTCAGAAGTGTAACCCGAAGGTGAACCTGAAGGTGGTGGGTTCGAGTCTCGGGTCCGGCAGGGATTGTAGGTGGGGGAGTGAATNTGGATGGGTTAAATGCAGAGCACAAATTCCGAGTATGGGTCACCATACTTGGCCACAAAGTCACTTCACTTCACTAAGACTAGCTCTGACAGCATAACTAAAATGGAGAGCCAGAAGCTAACACAGACATGAGGGCATCCTGGGACATGAGGCAGCAGCCAGTCCACCATCGACAAACCTGATGCGTGTTTTCAGCCGAGACTTAAACTTAAACGAGACTTAAAGACATAGTGTACACACTGAGACTGTGTCTGAGCCCCGAACACTAAGTGGAAGGCTCTTCCATAACTGTGGGGCTTTGTAAGAGAAAGCTCTACCCCCAGCTGTAGCACACACTATTCAAGGTACCAACAAAGA
>CM074962.1:1081744-1099838 GCA_037577455.1 Pangasius macronema
TCAGTCCTTCCTTTTCTTATTAAAGTTTATTTGAGGAGGGCAGATAGGTTACCTGTCCCTCTCTCTCTCTCTCTCTCTCTCTCTCTCTCTCTCTCCCTCTCTCCCTCTCTCTCTCTCCCTCTCTCTCTCTCTCTCTCTCTCTCTCCCTCTGTTCATCTCTGCGTGTTGTATAACACGTCGTCGTGCCGGGGTTAATTGACCAACAACAATCTGTCACAACAAATTAGCCCGAGTTGAGGCACATTACTCCGCTGGATCATTTCACGCCGCCTGACTGACTTTTTTCTTCTTTATTTTCTCTCTTTCAAGCAGCAACTCATGTCTTTTAGGGTTTATTTTTGTTCTTCCTTTCACAAAAAAAAAAAAAAAATCATACACTGTTGATGTTAAGGAGCTTTACGTCAAATCTTCAGCATCATTTTTGTCTTAAGACGTCAAAAACGTTTTTCAGACAGACGTCAAATCTGAGAAAAGGGAGGATCATCTTCTTTTGTTCAGCCATCACATCCAATCAGAGAAACGAGATAAACCAGAATACCACACTGTTCNTGTGTGTGTGTGTGTGTGTGTGTGTGTGTGTGTGTGTGTGTCCTTGAGGACACGAGTGGAGAGTTATTTGGGACGCAGCAGGAAGATGTTTTAGTGAGACGCTTCAAGTTGGCCAAGGATGCGGATCCAGCTGTGAAACACATCTACCCATTCCCACTGCGTGTGTGTGTGTGTGTGTGTGTGTAAAAGAGTGTGTATAAAACTGTGTATGAGTGTGTGTGGTTGAGCAAGAGATAAGCGACGTTTCAGATGGAAGCGCATGCTTGCGTGCTGCTCTCTCGGGAGAACACACACTCGCACAATGGAGTTAATTAGCAAACGCTTCAGTAGCTTTCAGGGACTCGGGCGCTTTTAATTAAGAAACACAAAAGTGTCTTTATGAGTGACACGTTTGTGATGAAGGAGATACTCCGAATTTTACGGCACTACAATGCAAACTATTCCGCTGGAGAAGTTATGAAACAATCGTCTTAATGGGCAAAGCATTAAAACAATTTAATTTCCTTTGGCAGCAAATATAATCAACTTGGAATGAAGCAATTTGGATCATTAGAAAAAGAAATGGCAAATGTTCTCACCCACTCATCATCCCACTGCAATTATTCCAAATATGATTCCAAATATGATTCCAAATATGATTCCATCGTTTATCCTAAAGGTGTCTGTGCGTCACTCGGCATTGTGTTTGTTGGTTTTGTTTTGTTTTCTTTTCTCTTTGATTAACCCCATAGTTCTCAAGCCCAGTCTTTATTTCCTTGTGTGTCCTGCTCTGAAATGCAGCATATTCTGCGTTTTTAAAAGGGTCTACATCCCACACAGGTCAATTGTAGATGTAGTGCTACTCACCATAGTCCATCTTTTCCTCCACACAAAGTATTGGCACTCCTCTACCCTGTCCATCACTGGAAATGACCCACCACTGGAGCTCCACTGAGCGGATATAATTTGGCTGCTGGTTTATTCTCAGTACAGCCATGACTCTGAGACGGTAGTGTTCATTGTGGAGGTGTGGCAGGGGGTTTAAACACTTCAGTGTCACTACACAAACCTCCTCCAACAGCCAATCAGAAGCTAACTGAGCTGTCATCCCACACCCTAATGCATTGCTCCTCGGTGAGTGCTTTCACATCTGCAGTGTTTATTCTGCTTGAATGGAGCTCTGGTGTGTTCTCCCTCTCAGTGCAGGTCTTTAGGCGCGTGACAACACAGCAATCACACCCGGGTCCGAGAGCGTTAGAGTGAAGTGCCTGCTTCCAAGTGAAGTCAGGTGTGATAGCGATTTGACTCAGCTGCAAAAAGTGAATCAGACAGTGTTTACTCACTAATGCTAATATACTGTAATGCTAGCCACATGAGCAAACTCACTTTAACGGTTATTTAATGCACGGAAGAAGAACTTACACAGATAGCAAAATTGGTTGTGGGCCTTATCTGGGTGAATTTAGGCCCACATACCACCATGGCCCACTTCCCTCGAATGGCCCTTAAGCTGCAAACTCATGCCAGAGCTCAGCCTAATGCAGTTTCACACAAGACTGTGGAAAAAAAACGTGCAGAATGAAACCAGAAGGGCCTAAAGTAAGCCAGATCTCGCCCAGATTATTTGCTATCAGGGTATGGAGGGAAAGACAAAGCTAGTCAGCAGAAAAGAACGTTAGTTAGCAAAATAGAAATCACAAAGCTAGCAAGGAGAAGACAAAACTGGTGAGAGACCGAAAAGCTAGAGAGCAAAGCTAAACCTAGCAAGTGAATCAGAAAAGCAGATGAAAACTTTAAAAGTGTACGGAAGACAAAGCTAGCATTCGAAACAAAAAACTAGCAACTGAATGACAAAATTAGTGAGCAACGTTAAAAAGCCTGGTGAGTGGAGGATAAAGATAGTGAACAGAAGATAAACAAAGCAGGAAGAAACAAAGCTAGTGAGCAAAATAAAAACAAGCGAAATGCTAGCAGGCTGAATGCACCTCGGCATAAAGGTTAAATACCGTGTTTCATAACCCATGTTTATGATAATATATAATATTAATGCATGATATTAATCATAATTAATACATAATTACACAAAGCAAAACACCAACTGTTCTACATACTAAGTGTTTTTTTTTTTTTTTGCTTTTTTGGGCGGATGGGAGGCTAATCAGATTTCTTTTAAAAAAAACCTCAGAAAAAGCTCAAGTTTAATGTGTATCTAATGTCTATCTGTGGTTTCTGAGCATTAAAGAGCAGTGGTGGAAATGAGAACATGTCAGAGTGGAAATAAAAGCCCTTGGGACTGGGTGATTACCGGCGGCCGGTGGTGAGCGCGGGGGCAGCTGTGTGATGGTGGATCGGTGGCGTGAGAGAAAGAGAGGTGAGAGCGATGAATCAGAGGGACAGATGGGTAATTATGGACTGAGGAACTGCTTCTCTAAGGAAATCCGCTGATTGACAGGAGTGACATTCAGAATGGCTCCTGATTTCCAGCTGTTAGAGCGATTGGTGTGTGATTCTGGCTTTTTTTAAACCCAGGGACGGACAGGACAGCACCACAGGCTGAAAACCAACCCCGCTGCTTTGTTTTTCTTTACTTCAGGTTTAAAATCAGAAGAAAGTACGTACATTACTGAATATTTCTAAATAATTCCATATAAAGCTGATTTTAGGAGGAAGAAGGACGTTTTATATGCTGATGATTCTGCTGTTTTAATGTCACTAACGGATAAAGCAGTGTTCGTTTGGATGAATCTTCCTTTATGTAGGTAAAACTGAAGTTATGCCTTTTTCTCTTTAGGAAAAATACATTTAAAACAGAATCTTTGTCAGTATGAAACTGAGCTACGCACAGGCTCAGTTTGTGATGGTGAGCAGCGGATAAAGCTAGCTAGCGGAAGGCAAGCCTCGCATGTGCGAGACAAACCTAGCAAGTGAACTAAAAACTTAACCAGCAGAAGATGAACTTCATAAACAAAAACAAAACCTAGCAAGAGAAATAAAAAGTGAGGGAGACAAAGAAAAACCTAGTGAGTGAAAACGAGTGGAAGACAAAACTAGCAAGCTAAATTTAACACACACACAAAAACCCTGCAGACTGGAAGATAAAGCTAGCAAACAGAAGACGAACCTGGTGAGCCAAAGAACCGAAAGCTAGCAAAAGAAAAAAATGCTAGCAGGCCAAGTTAAACCCAGGATTGTTCTACACGTTTTATTTACTTATTTATTTATTTCATGTTCAGTGTGGAACCTTCAGTGGTGCAGAAACCTTTTATGACCTTTAAAACCTTAAAAAGAGAAGTGGTGCTAGCGGTTTTTACCAACTGATTGTTGATTATTATCTCCCACCAAAACATTTTTGTCTTGAGCAGGTCTCAAATTCCTCATCAGCTCCAGTGCTAAGTCTATTTTAATGTTATGAACCCCATTAGCAGGAGAAGACTGAGTGCACCAGCACTGCCTCTTCCCTCATCCATCACGGGGCCGATGCTGACATCCAGGCACTGCGACGTTACTTTAGCCCATCGCTCACTGTTTTTCCTCGCAGGAGAGCTCGCATCGATTTTGTCAACAGTGCATTGATTTTTCTTTTTTTTCCCCCTCTTTCTCTCCTTGCAAGAGCTGTCTAAGGGAAACACTAGCAAAGCTCATCCTCCCGAGACCACGCTCACTTATTTTCCTGATGTCAAAAATATATCAGGTTTCTAAAATTGGAAAAACTAAAAAGTTTCTACCTCCAAATAACAAAGAAAAACTTTTCAGGCTAGTCGTGTCTGATTCTGCTAGGTCATCGTGCCCTATATTGTTTATGTATCACAGTGCACTGTTGAATCCTGGATTCTGATTGGTCAGATGGTGTTGATTAATTTTCTATAAAGTAGTGCAAATGTAAATCACAGGTTTATATTAATGCGCTTGTTCTAATACGTTATCGTTTCTCTGCTGCAACGTAAGCGACAACAGGAACTAACTTGTTTCATGGATGTTCCACAACATTAAGTGTAACTATAAATGGATAAAAGTGCATAATGTTCTTTAGTAAATTTTTAAAAATGTAACTGTTGAAAAATGCAGTAGCTCTGCTTAATCACACCTCACCTTCACGCAGTATTTTACCATAACAGCAGCGTTTAACGGAGTTAATATATAAGCTCATATAGACACTCCCACTGATCTGCAGTCTACAAACAAGCCATCCTTTTTACCTCTCTGATGTGTGTCACTTCCGAAGCAAAATGGGTGAAATTTGGCACGATTGTTCGTATTAACTTGTACTATCCATCTTTGTGTAAAGATGACACCTTGATCATTAGGTGCTTGGTGTTTCGAGAGCAGAAGATGTAATTACTGTACGCTTCTGTAAAAGGATTTTTCTTATCATGGAAAAAATCTCCTGCACACGAGGAGGCGTGTCTCGAGTGTCTACAGCGTGTTGGGCCGTATAACATGGCTGGTTTTAGCTCAGACGTGTCTCCTGCGTTTGGCAGGAGGCTGTTAGTCCTGTCTCTGTGCAGAGGAGGACATCAGCGTGTCTTCGCCTGTCAGCGCAAACTAAAGCTGTAAGCTGTATTTAGTCAAAGACGGACTCTGAAAAGTGTTTACTTCCTGTCTGGAGTCGATGGTTCTATTGTTATACGGTGGTGAGGGGTGTGGAAAAGCAGAACTTTCTCTCCTGTGTGGGCTTCATTCTTGTCTGAATGACATTTTTGGATATTTTCTTACCTCAAGAGGAAAGACTCATTTAGGACAAATACCTTAGTCGCTGATTAAATAAACCCTCCACCGCTGGTGATTGGCACAATAGTGTCAGGATCCTGAAAAGGTTCTTCCTGGCCAAAGCAGAACGCCGGCATTTGTTATGCTCACTAAATTGGCCGAGGGCACTCACTCGAGTGTTTAAACGTCTCTGTTCGTGTCGAGATCATTAAGCGGCCCCTGTCTAGACAGCAACGTCTTCTCTTTTTATTGATCAAAGTGCTGTTCGCGGCAGCTGGAACACCGCTTCCTCTCTGACTCAGTAACGATGCGGCTTTACAAAGCACAAATAATGCAGCTTAGGAAAAATGCTCTTTAAGAAAATAATGCAGAGCGGTATTGCTATACTGCTTACAATTTTATAATGGCAGCTATCTTGGTTAAAATTCAGGGCACTTAATGCTAAAACTATTCCAAACAAACTCGATTAAGCAAGCAAATAAAGCAGCCCAGGAAGGAACCGACATAAAACACTGTGGCTCCGGCTCCAGTGCTAGTCACTTAATGGAAATGCTAATTTTATTGGACATTATGCTACTCATCCTGATACGTACAGCTACATATATTCATCCAAAGCTAAACCTTATACAAAAATAACCATGCAATTTAATTATGGCAGCCGTTTTGGCTCAGGTTCTGTTGCTAGGTGCTAAACTGAAATACTTGTGCTAGTGGAGATTATGCTACTCATCCTCAGAGGTACAGCTATATTAGGCCAAAACTAAACTTTACCCAAACATGTACAGTGTTCTTCACAAAGCCTGTGGAAGTATTATTACTTATTCCCATGTGTGAGAGTTGATTAACAGACTAATTTTGGGAGCTAGAATTAAACTTTATCTCAAGTAAGTGTAAGTTATAAAAGCAAATTTTATAAGCTAAATGCTACCAACAAAGGGAGTCATCCATATGTCCCCAGGTCCCATGTTCCAAGAACCCTACAAGTACTACAACAACAAAAAGTAAAATTTGACTCTGGCAACATGGAACCCTGAGAATGTAGGAATGTAGGACAAGCTGAGTGTTGGTAATATAATGCTGTGGGAACATCTGACCCTAAAAGATAAACTGCAGGGATTCAAATTTTTTTAAGAGTATAGGATTATAGGACTGGGAACAGAATCTTGAGAACATAGGAATTCTGGGAATGAAGGACATCCTGGGAACAAGATGACCCTGAGAAACTAGTGGCCTCGTGACAGGATCTTGAGAATCTAGTAACCTGGGGACATAGGACCTTCTGATCATGGAACCCTGGCAATGTAGGAACCTGGGAAAAGTATTCCGAGAACCTAGTGGACTGGGAACATACAGCCCTGGGGATTCTGGGAATGTAGTTCCTGGGGACATCAGAATGTCTGAACTTAATCCTTAGAACCTAGGGGCCTGGGAACAACCCTGGGGACATAGGAAATTGGAAACAAGACTCCAAGAACCTTGTGGCCTGAAAACATAAGTAATTGGAATCATAGAGGCCTGGGAACATAGGACCCTGAAAAACTAGCAGTCTTGGAACAAAGGACCCTAAAATCATAGAACCTTCTGAACACAGAGCCCTGGGTACATATGAACTTAGGAACAGGCTCCTGAAAACCTAGTGGACTGGGAACATAGGAACTTGGGAACAGAACCCTGAGAAGCTAATGTGTTTAAATATAGGAACTTGGGGAAACGACCATGAGAACCTAGTGGTTTGGAAACAAAGGAACCTAGGGACATAGCTACTTGGGAAGAGGAGCCTTAGAACCTCATAGTTGGGGAATCTGAGATCCTTGTGGACTGAGAACACAGATACGGTCCCAGCCAATACTAACGTAGATACTTTTTTCCGTTGCAGTGCCATCATGGGCCATCGTGGCCATTGCGTTCGTGGCCGTGGTTCTCGTCGTGTCCTGCTGCTTCTGCATCTGCAAAAAGTGGATATTCAAGAAGAAGAACAAGAAAAAGGGCAAGGACAAGGGCAAGAACGCCATCAACATGAAGGACGTGATAGACGGAGCCAAGACGGAGGTAAACACATGTTAGAACCGCTGTGCATTCAGCTTTGCCTTGCTTTAATCAGTGGAGAATGCATGAGAACACTGATGCTGAATTTATTCTAGCATTTTCTATCACTGACCTGCATTGTAATGCTATTTGGCTAAAAGTATTTAAATTAAATCTGCTCTCAGAAATGCACTGATAAATTAAAATGTCTGTTAATGCTGTTGCTTGACTGCTGACTTTAATTACAGGATTGAAAACCTGGCATGGTAAATGGCACAAAAGCGTAACAAGCCTGCTTTCTGTTAGCTAAACATATACATTTTTACGTTCTGTACGTTTCTGTTGTGTTTTATTTCCTTTATTTGTAGTGCTGCATATTATTATTATTGCTATACTATGACGTGGGATCGACCCAGAGAAATGACAGTAGCTAATTAGCGCTGAGGAGCCAGAGCAATAACGAGGCTCGCCCCTTTTTTTAACAACGCACCCACAAATTATAGCGCAAATTGTAACAGCAGCACTCTGACCTCGCTTTGCATATTAATTGACATATAACACACACTACGACACTTTTAAATGAATAATTGACAAAGTCGTCCTTAATTTGCCGTGTAAGGAGTCGGAAGGCCGGAAACACTTTAATTCAGATCCGCAATTGAAGACACACTTTCAAAGTCTCACACACACACACACACACAGAAATAAAATGCCGACATGTACATTAGTAGCATTGATGTTATTTAATTAAACCTGTATTCATCAAGAAAATGAAGAGAGTTCCAATACTGGTGTAAACACATCCTAGGACTCTGGGAATCTAGTATCCTTGGACCCTGGAAAGATACAGGACTTTGATGATTTAGGGCTTTGGGAATTAGAGGATTTGGGGAATTTAAGGCTTTGTAAATTCAGGCCAGGAATTTAGGATTTTGGGAGTTTAGGATTTGGGAGTTTAGGATTTTGGGAATTTAGGATTTTGGCTATTTCGGCTGAGGGGAAGTCAGCAAGTCCGTGTTAAAGATGGTATTGGAACAAAACCTACATTGTGCCAGAGGTAGAGTTACATTATTAACATTTACATCTTCTACGTCTTCGACCAATAGTAGCCCAATTTCCACTGGCGCCCTGTAGGTCAGCGGCGCCGATGGCGGTCGTTGTTATCCCGGGCCCCGACAGATCCGGTATGAAATTCGGAGTACTGACGATTCACATGATTAAATTTGGCAACACTTTACACCGGATGCCCTTCCGGACGCAACCCTCTCTATTTATCCGGGCTTGGGACCGGCGCAGACGTCACTGGACTGTGACCCCCAGGGCTAGATTCCTATTAACATTTACATCATTAGCCATAATCTTCACTCAGAACCTTCGCAACGGTAATATGATATAAAAAGAGCTTTGAGTCTGTGATTGGTCATTTCTCCCGGTGCGCCCATACACATGTGTTTGCCCTGTGTGTTTGTGCAGTGTGTTTTAATTTGTGTTTCTTCCTTCTATGTCCTTCCTTATCTGTGTTTTGATGACTTTTCGGGATTGGCACTGGCGGTAGGTTCCTAATTGCTGTTGGATCTTCTTTAGCCTGCTGCGATGATGTTGTTTAGCCTCTTGACTTAAAGCCTTAGAGAGAAATGTGTAATTCTGCATACTGTACATGTCTATCTACACTATATATGTGTGTAACGCTGGGTATGCACATATATGTGTATAAATATATACACATGAATGAATATAAAGCACTTGGGTTACGCTTGAACGAGGCTGAACCACATTGATTTCTGATTGTTTTTGACTGAGAGCGTTTGGAGCTGTGGAGATGTCCGGTTTGTAGTCACAGCCCCTCATTTCAGCCACTTGAACTTTCGACTCTGACAATTCGTCCAGCAGGAAAATACCACTCGACTCATTAGCCGTACAAATTATGCAAAAAGCTTTTTCAGAATGACCGACATGATCTTTGAATCCTCGAGACACGCTTTTTTAAAATCACACTTCTTTCTCGAGGCTTTCAAAAGGTCAAGGAGAAGATCACTGCAGATGATCAGGCAGCATTTTTAAAATCTTTTATTCCATTTCATCTAATAACGGTCTTATTATGCACGAGGACGTGGTGATCCTTCACCAGATTATTGTTTAT
Organism: Pangasius macronema; assembly: GCA_037577455.1. NCBI lineage: Eukaryota > Metazoa > Chordata > Actinopteri > Siluriformes > Pangasiidae > Pangasius > Pangasius macronema. The sequence goes on from CM074962.1 coordinate 1,091,145, forward strand.
TTGGCAGATGCTTTTATCCAAAGTGACCTACAAGTGAGGACAAAACCAATCCAAACCAAAATGTTTCCTTTCCCCCATATGTAGTCGAATAGCCTTTCAACCGAGCGTGTTGAAAAGAAAGTTCCTGAGTTTAGGCTGAAGGTCTTCCTCATCCTCTAACAGTGGCTCTCTGGTAGTCCTGGGATTTGGACCAGCTGATTGCTAGCAGAGAATCTTAACTGCTAAGCTCCTTGTACTGTGTCAACATTTGGCCATGTTAATGAGCTAACATCTCACATGATTGGATTGTTCAGTTTGCTGCACTTTTTTACTTGTTAGAGGTGAGCTAATCAAGATTTTCCTTGTCTTATCAAAAATCACAAACAGGAAATCAATGTGCTAAGCAACCCACTTCATAAATAACGCAAAATGTATTAAAAAAATTGTAGCTCAAACATCCGAGCGCTTGAAGTCTTGAAGGAAAATCTTAATTAGCTTTTAAGGTCAAACCTGAAGAACAGAAATCAATTTTGTTCAGCCTTTTGCGCTCACAAAATATTAACCTGACAGCTGATAGGACAGGCCCCATGTTCGTTCCCGGCCCTTTTGTTTTGTTTTTCTGTATTTTCTTTTTTACCTCTTCCTGCTAGCATGATGCAAAGGGTTCAGGGGTCACTGAAAAACCTGTTTTGGGGAACGAGAATGCCATGCATGCTTTACTGACAAATCCAGCCTAAGATAGAGATGTTTTACACACTGAATGAGAGTTTGAGCACGTTTGAGCCCTCGCACTTCTTTCAGACTAGCCAGAAATGAACGAACGCACACTTACACCACACTCCACATCCCTCCTTCTGATTTTCTTCCATGCCTGAAACATTCACGAAAATGATTCTGATCTGCTTCTGAGAAGCTCGATTTCCCAAAATGCTTGCGCCCCTCATTACACTCATCCTCTTTGCAAATCATTTGGTGATTGATTTTATATGGACTACACTGTAGAGGCACCCAAAAAAAACCTGCTGATGGGGATGGGATGGGGGTCCACGGTTTGGGGTTGAACTCCATCACCGAGCATGTCGTGGTGGTGATCACTGTGGTGTTTTTAGTGCTCGATCCCTTTAAAAGAGGTTTATACAGGAGACGATGGCTTGGCGGCTCAGCTTCAGGAAATGGGGCCAAGCGGACTGACTCTTGGTGGATGTCTCCTTCAGGCTCTGAAGGACGAAGACGAAGTGGAGACCGGACTCTCGGAGGGTGAAAAGGAAGCCGAGCCTAAGGAGCAAGAAAAACTGGGCAAATTACAATACTCACTGGATTACAATTTCACCGAGAATACGGTAAGGATCCGGAGTGTGTCGTGCTGTGTGTGTGTGTGTGTGTGTGTGTGTGTGTGTGTGCGGTTAGTGGTGTTTGATGTCCCATGTGTCATCATGAAGGGACTTTGGAGCTCACCTTACACCGGTATTGTTTAAATGATCGCAAAGATCACAGAAAAACCGAATCAAAAGCTATTCTGAAAGATTTTTAAGAAAACTAGGTCCATACAGCATCTAGCACATATAGAGCACTTAAAGCCTGATCGGTTTTTATCACTTCCTGGAATAGATAATAATCTTAGTCATAATGTCAGTGAATTTTGCAAAAGCATCCCAGCTTTAAGTTGTCAAACAGGACTGGGGTTTCAGAAGACTGCTGCGTTGTTGACGGACTGCGCTGAAAGCCTGTTATTGGTTGTTTGCTCTGTCAATCAAACAGCAGTGGAAGCTTATTCGAACCCGCCGAACACAAGATGTTCTGATAATAGTTCTCTGACTTTACTCCTCACACTGATCAATCTCATTAAAAACCCATCTCATTAATTATGCTTGGAATTGTAATTATAATTAAGCCATAATTATAAATATCTGCTCAATCAACTTGCTATAAATTTGTCATTTTAATTTTCAGTCAAACGTCCAGTAAAATGAAAGTGCATAATTAGCGAGACTGATTATTTAATGACATTAATGACATTATCAGTCTGTACGTTAGCCAGTGACGCAGCACGGCCGGCGGATGTCATCTAATCCTGAGGTTTTTGCTCCAAGCGGCTCTATGAAGAGACGTTATTTTAATAACCGTACAGTCTACTGTTATCAGAAGCCGCTGAAAACATTGCTGACGTCCTGGTAACGTTTTCAGGGTTGGTGTTTGTGAGCGCTCGTGAGTGTTTTCAGGGTTGGTGTTTGTGAGCGCTCGTCCCTGCATGAATGCCCAAGCTGAAAGTGCGACGGTTTCTGTTTCCTTGTGTGTAATTTGTGTGGTTTGGGATAGACTGCAGTGAAAAGCCCTGAAAAGCCTTCAGTCAAAGGTTTAGTAAATATTTTTCTTTTTAAAGACTTTTCTTCTAAAGTCCCGGAATGTTAAACCGCAGTGAGAAATAAATTAATAAAATTCACCTTGTGAAAAAGGTCATTCATTCATTCATTCATTCATGGAATCAGGAAGGACACAGTACAGAGAATTTGAAACTGAATTTGATTCCAGTTACGGTCAATTTTGCGATGAGATTTGATCTGTGAATTTGCAGCCCTTGAGAGCATGAGCTGATGAAGATGAAGAGCGGATGAGCTGTGGTGGCGTCTCTGTGGTGGCGTCGCTGTGGTGACATCGCTGTGGTGGCGTCGGTGTGGTAGCATTGCTGTGTAGCAGCTAGCTAGCCTTACTGCTACGAGTGTGCAATCAAACTAAGCGTAAACTTAAATAGTTTATCTGTAGCGCAGAGCTAGACCGTCCTAATCATTATCATTACTGTTACATTCCCATCACATAATGGAAACCATTACGCAATTCCCATTAGGAAAGTAGTTTTTTTTCCCGCTAGTGCAGTCTGATTATCTGAGTGTATGACATCACTACTGAAAAGTCCTAAAGACTGTAATAAGTTTTAAGGTTTTGAACAGGATTAGTATGCTTTCCCAGGAGTGGGGTTTTTATGGAGAGTGTGGAGCTGAAGGTGATGCGATACACACCGACTGAACGAGGACGCGTGCTTAGCTGCTGTCTGAAGCGACTGCAGGAAGTTTAATGGCCTTAAGAAACTCTTATCGCTGTCATCACTCATGGACGGTGAGAAATCTGGGTTCTGAATCAGCATCCGTAATGGACTGAGCCTTCCTCCTCATCCTTTAATAAAGTGAAGTTTATATCAGACTGTCGTTCCTCCGTCTTTCTCTGGAGCTGATGAATGTCCTCGTAGCTGACGGCAGTTAATTGAGGGGTAAAAGTGCAGCAGCTAAGCTTCATAAACAAACCTGACAGGACGAGATGATGGACTCTCAGCCATCACACAAACAAGTTAACCTTTACAAAACTATCAATTCTGCTTTTGTCTGAGTGTATAGTCAGCTCTAAACACAGGTCCACTGCTGAGAGCTGTCTCTAAACTCAATCAGGTCTAAACACTCAGAGCTGCATTTCACCAGCAGGACTTCACAACAAGTCTCCACTGCATTAGACCACTCAGTGCATGTGTACTGTTCCTCTGAGTGTTTACCTTCTGTCAATACATGGATGGATGGGTCAGTGGATGGATGGGTCAGTGGATGGATGGATGGACGGACGGACGGACGGATGAATGGTGCTATATATTAAGATATGAATCGACACAAAATGAATGGATGAAAGGATCTGTTGAATGGGTGAAGACGGATGTATGGATGGATCAGTAGATAAATGATTTAAATGAGTTGGATCAATTGATGGAAGGATCAGTGGATGTGTTGAATGGATGAAGAAGAATGGATGGATGGATGAATGGATGGATGGATGAATGGATGGATGGATGGATGGATGGATGGATGGATGGATGAATAAATGAATGAATGGTGCTATAGATGAATGGATGGGCACACATTGAATGTATAAAAGCATCTGTTGAGTGGATGGATGGATGGATGGATGGATGGATGGATGGATGGATGAATAAATGGTGCTAGAGATGAATGGATGGACACACACTGAATGAATAACAAGATGTGTTGAATGGATGAAGAAGGATGGATGGATGAATAAATGAATGAATGGTGCTATAGATGAATAGATGGGCACACATTGAATGGATAAAAGCATCTGTTGAGTGGATGGATGGATGGATGGATGGATGGATGGATGGATCAGTAGATAAATAATGGAAGAATGAATGAATGGTGCTATAAATGAATGGATGGACACAATGTGTTGAATGGATGAGGACAGTTGGATTGAGTGATGGAAGGATCAGTGGATGTGTTGAATGGATGAAGATGGATGGATGGATGGATGGATGGATGGATGGATGGATGGATGGATGAATGAATGGTGCTATAGATGAATGGATGGACACAGTGTGTTGAATGGATGAGGAGAGTTGGATCGATTGATGGAAGGATGAGTGGATGGATGGATGAACCTGATGCATGGACAGATGGAAGGATGAACACATGGATCAGTGGATAGTGGGATGAGTATAGATGTACTTTATTGATTATAATGAAACAGTGTGATCTCAGGGACACTCACATGCCAGAATGCAGCACACACACTTTCATGTTCATTTCATTTCAGTCATTTCTGGTTAAACACCAAACAGAAGCAGACGACTCATCCTGCACTCGGGGACGTGTCCCAAATCAGGGCTTAATTCATCTTCTGACCATAAAAATTCACTCTGAAGCTTCCAGATGATTTTTTTTAATTAATGAAAAACATCAACATTTAAAATGAAATGATGATCTAAAAGCCATTTCATACATGCAGTGGAAAAATCATTCCCAGAATAGTGATCCGAGTCGGGATTTTAAAGGGTTAAAGCCCTTGAATTCCAGGATTATTATTCCGTTGTTCTCACGACGCTGAGGAAACCCTGCAGGAGGAAACAGTAATTATTTTTTTTTTCGTGCTGGTGTGCACAGCTCCGAGCTCCAAGTTCAGTGAAGCAGCATCAGCATGACCCAGATTCATCTCACAACAGATACACACTATAACACACACACACACACACACACACACACACACACACTCTCTATAATGCTGCAGTCAAACTTTTTTATAACTTCCGACCTGCTACTAGGGAAAAGCCAAAGAAAACTCCCCCTCAGCTCGGGAACTCGGGATGGTTCTCTTCAACCCCGACTTCAGCAAGTGACATCAAATCAACATGGCCGCTCACGGTGGCAACAGTAAACGCAGCAGCACCTCTTAGCTTTAACTGACTTATCATGTTGATACAGGTTTTAGCTTTAGCTCTACAGTGTGCTGTTTAGAGGAGCAGAATACTGTACACATCAGTCATCACACTTAGCTGGCTAGCTTGTGGCTAGCAAAAGACGAACATGGAGGTGTCTGTCGTTTTTTTTTTTTTTTTTGCCACTTTGTAACTCAAAATCAGGGAGGTAGAAAATGAGGTAATACTGAATGCCAACTTCCCTCTGCGTACCACACACACACACACACACACACACACACACACACACACACACACACACAGGAACTGAGCTGTTTCTCCAGTGTACAGATAGATAGATAGATAGATAGATAGATAGATAGATAGATAGATAGATAGATAGACAACGTTTCCAGAGAAGCAGAGCAGATGCCCTTCATCAGCTGTACCAGTAAAGTGCTTCTGAAGCTGCAGGAGGTAACAGCAGTAGCGATTCCTAATGGTTGCTGTGGTTAAGCTGCTGTCAGACCATGACTTTCCCTCCCTGGGGTTCAGAGAGCTGTTTATATCTCCGTTTCCTCACGTCATGGCTCCGGGAACAACAGCTAGTGATGTAAACAGAGATGCTGAAACAATGCTGGAGTGTCACACCACTGGAAAGGAGAAACCTGATGGAAGGAAGGAGCTCAGCAGGACCATCAGCCAGTCCTCTCTTGGTTTCTCTGATGCTCAGCTGATGGCAGTGCTCTTACATGAAAGAGAGTACAGAACTCCTGTGGTGATGCACAATGAGTGATGAGTGAGTGATGAGTGAGTGATGAGTGAGTGATGAGTGAGTGATGAGTGATGATCCTTTAGCGTATGTGATTTTAGTGATTTTAGTCGCTAATATGAATACGTTTATATGTGGAACATCTGGAGTGGCTGCATGCAGAAGGATCACCATTCACTCCCTGTAAGCAGCTCTTCAGTGCCGTGTCTTTGTGCCGTCTGGAGGAAATGAGTGGAGGTTTGGAGAAGAGGGAAGCTGTTGCAGGAAGTATAATTTAAGCCACTCTTTTATTAGCGGGATGATAAGTGAGCACGCAGTGAATTCTCTCTTTCCCAGCAGTGGAGCGAGTAGAGGTCAGTGCGTCTGTTCTCTCAGTAGCGCTAACACGGGCCACGACACGACTCTTAGGGCATCCACACACTTTTCCTCACTTTTCAGGATCAAATATTCATTCGCACTGCACATGGGTTTACGAGAATAACTCTTAGAATGGGATTTTCGCAGCTTTTGGGACAGAAAGAGTTGCACAGGAAGAAGGAATGAGAGGCTGGGGGTTTATAATGGTGAAGGATTCAAGGAAAAGTTGAAAAACCTTCTGGAACTCAGGTCCTTATGAGGTAAATATCTATCTATCTATCTATCTATCTATCTATCTATCTATCTATCTATCTATCTTAGATAGATAGCATCCTTTGTGGATGCTCTATGAGAAATTATGTTATTGATTGATGCATGGTTAGAAGAAAGGATGCACAGATCGATGGATGGATGGCAAATGGATAGATGAATAAATAGATAGAAGGCTAGATGGATAAATCGATGAAGACGTAGATGGAATGCTGGATGGACAGGACGGTTTATGAATGGAAGGGAGGTTGGATGGAAGGATGGATGGATAGACAGACAAATGAAAGTACCTACTTACCTGTCTGTTTTCCCCACTGATCTTCCTACAGCTAACTACTTATCTACCTGTTTATCTATATAGGAAAATTGATGCTCAAAGCGGCACTGCCTTTATGGATAGAGATGAAGTGATAGATAGATAGATAGATAGATAGATAGATAGATAGATAGATAGATAGATAGATAGACAGACAGACAGATGTGTGTGGAGCAGATAAATGCTGTTTGCGGAGAGGATGGAGTGGATTAGTGTATGTTGAGAGGAGGAGTGAGAGTGAGCTCAGATCCACTAATGACCTGTATGTGGGTTTGTTTATTAGCTCGCTAATGCCTAGCGAAACGTAGCAGGACTGAACCTCCGCACCGATTACGCCGCGCCGCCAACGAGAAATAAATTGTTTTCCACCCAAAAGTTCCTTCCACTGTGAAAAATGTCTCGCCGCTAGTAATTTCAGCCGACAGCCTCCAACATTCTGTGGACAAATTGAGCAGCGCTCTCCCGCTGAGAAAAAGAAATGCAGTCATGTCTCTTGTTTCTGAGTGTGTGCTACTTTCACTGCCTGCAGAGTCGGAGCAGGGGATTATGGGTAAAAATCTCATCATCTGAATCTCACACACACACAAAAGATGAGAATTTCACTGTCTGTAGATATATGAAAGAAATTTGCAACAGATAGGATGGATGGGATGGATGGATAAATGGGACGAGTGGATCAGTGTTTGGACAGATGGATGGATAGAAGGATGAGTGAAAGGATGGATGGACANGGATTGATGGAAGGATGAGTTGGTAGAAGTATGGACAGAAAGAAAGGTGGATAGACTGATGAGTCAAAGAATGGATGGACAGACAGAAGGGTGGATGGTTGGATGCATTGATGGATGGATAGAAGGATGGGTTGATGGATGGAAGGGAGAGTTGAAGAATAGATGGGAGGGTGAGTGGATGGATGGATGGATGGATGGATGGATGGTTAAAAGGATGAGTCGATGTACAAATGAAATGGTAGAAAGTCCTGAGAGTTTTCTTTCTCACACATTTTTCTCCTGCTCTTTGAAGCACTACACCGGCGTCTCCACTAGAGGGCGCTCCCAGTGCAGTCACGTGCACTCAGAGCCACAGGCCACTTCATTTTTCCTCTTTAGCATAACCAACAGCCGCTCATCCTGCTAGCGCTGCTTACACACTCCATAAACATTCAGAAGACGTACGTTCAGCAGCGTACGCATCGATTTACAGAGACACGTTTCACGTGCCAGAAGAAAATTAAAAGAGTTCTTGGTGCACTCAGACGTTACTTGGACCGACACTTACTAAATACTTTATAAATTATTGTTGTAAAGTCGACTTGACAATCACACTAACACAGACATTTGATAAACTACAGCTGCACTATAGGACCATAACATGCTGCAGAACCATAAACAGCACAGAACCATAAACAGCACAGAACCATAAACAGCCCAGAACCATAAACAGCACAGAACCATAAACAGCGCAGAACCATAAACAGCACAGAGCCACAGAGGGCTAGCAGTAGGACAGAGCCATACAGTAAGATCCACACTGACGGAGAACTGATGGAGTCTGATCTGGCAGCATTGTTACTGAACAGTCCTGACATTCAGAGAGAGAGAGAGAGACAGACAGGACTGACAGATAGATAGGGAGAGACAAAGAGAGAGAAAGACAGACAGAGAGAGAGACAGAGAGCTGATTTAGGCTGATGGTGAGTGAGTGGGTGACAGAGAGACTGAGAGACAGACAGAGAGAGAGAGAGAGAGACAGTTGTACTATCAGGTTGATGTTGAGTGATTGAGTACGTGAGAGAGAGAGAGATTGAGAGAGAGA
>CM074962.1:1099938-1112490 GCA_037577455.1 Pangasius macronema
GAACCTGGCTGTGAATGATTTATGAAATATTTAATAACAACATTTCAGCTGAACTGTTAGTGTGATTGTGTCTGTAACGATAAACTACAGCTGCACTATAGGACCATAACATGCTGCAGAACCATAAACAGCCCAGAACCATAAACAGCCCAGAACCATAAACAGCACAGAGCCATAAACAGCACAGAACCATAAACAGCACAGAGCCATAAACAGCACAGAACCATAAACAGCACAGAGCCATAAACAGCACAGAGCCATAAACAGCACAGAACCATAAACAGCACAGAACCATAAACAGCACAGAACCATAAACAGCACAGAACCATAAACAGCACAGAACCATAAAGAGCACAGAGCCACAGAGGGCTAGCAGTAGGATAGAGCCATACAGTAAGATCCACACTGAGGGAGAACTGATGGAGTCTGATCTGGCAGCATTGTTACTGAACAGTCCTGACATTCAGAGAGAGAGAGAGAGAGAGAGAGAGAGAGCCAGACAGATAGAGAGAGAGACAGGACAGGGAGATCAGGGGGAGAAGAAGGACAGAGAGTTAAATACAGACAGAGACAGAAGGACTGACAGATAGATAGGGAGAGACAAAGAGAGAGAAAGACAGACAGTGTGTGTGAGAGAGAGACTGAGAGACAGACAGAGAGAGAGAGAGAGAGAGAGAGAGAGAGACAGTTGTGATATCAGGTTGATGTTGAGTGATTGAGTACGTGAGAGAGAGAGAGAGAGAGAGAGAGAGAGAGAGAGAGCTGATTTAGGCTGATGGTGAGTGAGTAGGTGACAGAGAGACTGAGAGACAGACAGAGAGAGAGAGAGAGAGAGAGAGAGAGAGAGAGACAGTTGTGATATCAGGTTGATGTTGAGTGATTGAGTACGAGAGAGAGAGAGAGAGAGAGAGAGAGAGAAAGAGAGAGAGATGATTTAGGCTGATGGTGAGTGAGTGGGTGACAGAGAGACTGAGAGACAGACAGAGAGAGAGACAGTTGTACTATCAGGTTGATGTTGAGTGATTGAGTACGTGAGAGAGAGAGAGATTGAGAGAGAGAGATTGAGAGAGAGAGAGAGAGAGAGAGAGAGAGAGAGAGAGCTGTGTGAGTGGCAGGTCAATCTGAGCTTCACTTTCAGCCTGATGATCAATCACGCCTGTAATGAGTGTGTATGTGACCCTTATCACCGTGTTAACCCTTAGAACCCGATGTGTTTTCACACGTGGTTTTCTCGGGTTCTGGAGTTCAGAACTCATTACAGTCTCCATGATTTAACATTTTCCTCCATCAGCGTGACACGGAACAACGAGAGAACCTTCAGCTGGGTGAGCTCACACTCAGACTGCTGCACGGTGTACTCCATTTATTCTAGACGAGTCTATCACATCACAATACAGACTTTAAGCGGCGATGGCTGTAGCGTTGCTACGGCAACCGGAAACTAATCCGCATTAACTATTTACAGTCGCTAAGCAACAACTCTGACAAGATGGTGAAACGGAGTGTCCGACATTTCATACTCATTACAAAAAAGATGTCATGTTTAAAAAAAAAAAAAAAAAAAAAAGCAGAAGAGTTTCTTCGTTAGCCGGAAGATGAGCTGATCTCCTGTAGTGCTAGAGGAAAAAACGGAAAATTAAATTTTTTTTTTAATTACATTAAAAAGTAGAACATAAAATCAACATTTTAAAAATGTATTAAAAATTATGTTAAAAATTTAAATAAAAAAATGAATAATTACACAATGATTGTAGGATTATAGGATGATAAGTTAGTAAACTTAGTAAGTTTTTAAAAACATTAAAAATAACAAACTAAATAAAAAAAAATAATTAAATATTTAATAAAAAAGAAAAATAATCGGGGTGTGCACGAGCGTTTAAACATGCTGGGATTTAGGTATTTTTTGTAATTTAAAGACTGGAACATCTGGGAAATCTGCCTTTCTCCTTCACAAGTGCTTAAGTGCTCATTTTACAGGCCCACTGCCTAAAACTCCACAAGCTTTAATGACAACACTAATCTGTTTCCGCCTGCTCTGATGAGCGCTGATTTAAATCTCTAGTCACATAGCAGCTCCTGACCGATCCTCGCGCCGGGCAGTCACGGCCGAGCCACAGCGAGCTCGTGATCCTGACTGCCTGATTTCAGCTTCCCGGCTCTTTCAGGTAAAAACCCGCATTGTGTTTCAGTCCACAGTTTCTCACACCGAGGGTTTTTAGCCTAAGGCTCGATGCCATTTCGCTCTGAAGCTGAGATTTGCACGTTCTAAACCCCACGTGTCAAACTCAGGACCCGCGGGGGATCCAGCCCGCTGTCTCGCTTCATTCAACCTGCACGACCTTGCGAGAAAATTATATTACTACATACTACACTGCAAAAAAATTACATCAGCTAAAAAAAATATCCTGATTTTAATCAATTTATATAATATTTATCCAGTGTTTCCTATTCTAACATTAAAATAAACCAAATACAAGATTATTAAACCTGTTTCCAGCTTGAAATAGTTTCGTTCTATTGGTAGATCATTGGTAGATTCAGGAAGTAACTCCAAATCCTAAAATATCATCACGCAGTGTAGAGAACTGAAATACATTTAAAGAAAAGAGGAGTTGATGGAGTGTGAAGACGAGAGACGAGAGAATAAGGACGTGTTGTTAGCAGAGATAAGTGTGATCCAGTGTGAGTTTTAACTCAGTGATATCTGTATGGGCCCTGAATAATTATATTATAATAATTAGATAAATAAATATTAATTACAACATAAATTAAAAATTAAATTTAATTAGAGTCAGAAGGCTGAGACAGATGCAACTGCAGTTAAGCACCTTTTAACGAGAGATAGGCAGATAAATCCAAAATGAAAGACAAGATCAAGGTCAAAAACAGGCTTAGGTCACGTGACCATCAAACAGGATATACTGGGCAAAGGCAGAGCACGAAAACCAGGAAACAAAGTCAGAATCAAACCAGAGTAGCAATAGCATGAAGTAACAACCGTTAACAGGCGGTAAAAGGCAATAACAGGCGGTACCAGGTGGTCACAAGAGGTAACAGGTGGTAACAGTCAGTAACAGGTTGCCACAAGAGGTAACAGGCAGTAACAGGTGGTCACTGCAGTAACAGGCGGTAACAGGCAGTAACAGGTGGTCACAGGCAGTAACAGGTGGTCACAGGCGGTAACAGGTGGTAACAGGTAGTCACAGGCGGTAACAGGTAGTCATAGGTGGTAACAGGTGGTACCAGGTGGTCACACGCGATCACAGGTGGTAACAGGCAGTAACAGGTGGTCACAGGCAGTAACAGGTAGTCATAGGTGGTAACAGGTGGTACCAGGTGGTCACACGCGATCACAGGTGGTAACAGGCAGTAACAGGTGGTCACAGGCGGTAACAGGTGGTCACAGGCAGTAACAGGTGGTAACAGGTAGTCACAGGCGGTAACAGGTAGTCATAGGTGGTAACAGGTGGTACCAGGTGGTCACAGGCAGTAACAGGCGATCACAGGTGGTAACAGGCAGTAACAGGTGGTCACAGTCAGTAACAGGCGGTAACAGGTAGTCACAGGCGGTAACAGGTGGTACCAGGTGGTCACAGGCAGTAGCAGGTGGTACCAGGTGGTCACAGGCAGTAACAGGCGGTAACAGGTGGTCACAGGCAGTAATGGGCTTGGTAATGGAAAATAACAGGCAATAACAGGTGGTAACAGGTGGTAAGAGGTGGTAACAGGTAATAATGGGCGGTAACAGGCGGTAACAGGCAGTAACAGGAAATAATGGGCGGTAACGGGCGGTAAAAGGCGGTAACAGGAAATAATGGGCAGTAACGGGCTTGGTAACAGGCAGTAACAGGTAATAATGGGCGGTAACGGGCTTGGTAACAGGCAGTAACAGGTGGTCACAGGCAGTAACAGGTGGTAACAGGTGGTAACAGGAAATAATGGGTGGTAACGGGCTTGGTAACAGGCGGTAACAGGTGGTAACAGGAAATAATGGGTGGTAACAGGCGGTAACAGGAAATAATGGGCGGTAACGGGCTTGGTAACAGGCGGTAACAGGTGGTAACAGGAAATAATGGGTGGTAACGGGCTTGGTAACAGGTGGTAACAGGAAATTATGGGCAGTAACAGGCTTGGTAACAGGTGGTAACAGGTAATAATGGGCGGTAACGGGCTTGGTAACAGGCGGTAACAGGTGGTCACAGGCAGTAACAGGTGGTAACAGACGGTAACAGGCAGTAACAGGCTGGAACAGGCAGTAACAGGTGGTAACAGATGGTAACAGGTGGTAACAGGTAATAATGGGCAGTAACAGGCGGTAACAGGCTTGGTAACATCAGGTGAACAAACAAACCAAGCGTAAACGTCACTATGAGGCCTTGGTGAGAGTCCGTATATACAGGGTGTGAGTGTGATTGGGAACAGGTGTGCATGATCAGAAATCTGCTGACTGTGAACGTGACTGTTATGGGAAGTGTAGTCCGGGGCGGCCATGTTTGTAGGCTGCAGTGTGTTCTGGGGAATGGAGTTCGCTGACCTGCCAATAAGGGTCAATACATACTGAATGAAACAAACAATAAAAACACTCACTTTCTCCAGATGAGTTTTAACCTGTAATGAGCAGAAAAAACTGGAGAATTAAAACATAAAAAAAATTACCTTTAAAAAGTGAACAATACTGTAGATATTTTTTAAATGTTTTATTAAAATATTTTTTAAAAAATGTATAAATGCTTTTTTTCATTTAATTTATCTAAGTGTGATTATAATTTCGTCGCAACACGGAATAAAAACTTGCAGCTAACCGAAGCCATCTATGCAAACTCCCTCATGCTAATGCTAATTACTATTAATTGCTAGTTTTTGATGAAGTGCTAAGACACTGCTGGAGAGTTGATTAAATCCTCAGACATTAAAAAGATATTAAAACCTTCTCCAGTGCCAGAACACGGAATTAATTCTAACGAGATTTCCTGATAGCTATCTGTTATACTTTATGTAGTGAGGTCGGTTTACAGACCAGTTTAACGTTTATTATCTGTAACGGAGCTGGAAGTTACAGGAGCTCATGTTTTACGGCTCTTATTGTAACTTCGTCCCAAACCACAGGTACTCTCGATCTGAGCCATCTCTGATCTCTGATCTCTGATCTCCAGCTCATAGTGGGGATCATCCAGGCCGCCGAGCTGCCCGCCATGGACATGGGCGGGACTTCTGACCCCTACGTGAAGGTTTACCTCCTTCCCGACAAGAAGAAGAAGTTTGAGACCAAAGTGCACAGGAAGACTCTAAATCCGACCTTCAACGAGCAGTTCACCTTCAAGGTAAGACGCGAGATTCTTCTCCCGAGGCAGAAGCACAGCATGTAGCATTTCTGTTGTCGTGTTTTCATCTGAATTAGTAGGCAGAAGCTTTCAGCGCAGTTTGTGCTCCGGGGATGCAGCCTGTCCTGCGCGCTCGGCAGAATGAGGACAGCTGTCTCCTCAGCTAAAGATGAAAAGCTAAAGACGGAGGAACGCTGTTCGAGCGACACGGTGCACTTATACAGTTCTGACATCCTCAGTGTAACTCATTAGCATTTCCAGAGTTTTCTTTTTTCTCCCCCTCCAAAATAACCCAAAGGATAAAGCTGGAATGATTGACAGTTGCGTAGATGATATTATAACTTTCCCCCCCTTTGAAGCCCCGCCCCCTTCACACTATCTCACGTTAGATGATATATGCGCTTCGCTCACTGTGAAAACGTGTTCACTATACTGACGATCACCGCGAGGTTGAAGCGATGCTACGTCATCGAGGCGCGTTTGAAAACATTTACAGAGCTAGCCCACTGCGCATGATTCAGTCTCAGAGGAGAAAAGGATCTGATCATCCTAAAAAAAATGCAAAGAAACATGAAGGGCGAGAAAACATCAACACAAACCTGACAGAGGCACACAAATAATTCGCTGCTCCTTCGTAGTAACTAGCGAGTCACGTCTTTACTACATCTAATACGAGGCTCATCTTATGTTTGAAGAACTTAGCGTTCACTGCCTTGTACGCTGCCTTAGCAACGTTTTAGCCGGTGCTCAGCTAACATCACGTGTGTAGCTAGCATCAGGTAGCTAGATTCATCAGAGACACCGCGAAATAATTTGCCTGAAAATTCAAACCTCAAATCACTTTACGCAAAGTTTTAATGAAACCTTCCACGCTTTCTACAAGAGACATTAGACACACGATTTGTAAAAGGTCTATATCGAAAATGTCACGGTTTTTACTGTTTGCTACTTTTTAACTCCGCCCCCTTTCAGGAGAAAATGCATTAATAATTTTATTATAATTAGTAGTAGTGGTATTAAATGAATAATAAAATAATAAAATGAAACATGCTGATACCGATAAGAATCCATCCAGGTGTGTGTGTGTGTGTGTGTGTGTGTGTGTGTGTGTGCGTGTGTGCGTGTGTGTGTGTGTGTGTGTGTGTGTGTGTGCGTGTGTGCGTGTGTGCGTGTGTGTGTGTGTGTGTGTGTGTGTGTGTGTGTGTGTGTTAGCGTTAGCATCAAGGACAAACTAGCCACCCCGCTCTGTGTGTTATCTCTCTTCTGGACTATGAAGCCGTTTGTCACCGTGTTGAAACAGTCGCCTTTTATAATGAGTTTGGTCTGACAAACAGCTCAATTGGAGGCAATCAACTATCTCTCTCACACACACACACACACACACACAGCGTAAACTCTTCTATCCTTGAAGTAGAAAAGGTCAGTGACTGAGTGACAAAGTTTACAGTATGATTAGTGTGTAATGTCATGGAGCAGGTAGGTTCATCTTCTACACACACACACACACACACACACACTACACACTACACACACACACACACACTACACATTACACACACTACACACACACACACACACACACATACTACTAAGGTGTTGACCTGGAAATGAGCACTCCTCACTTTTCTATGAATACTGATGTGGGAATGAGATGATTTAACGTTGATTGCGTTCACCGATGAGCCGTGTGTGTGTGTGTGTGTGTGTGTGTGTGTGTGTCTCTCTCTCTCTCTCTCTCTCTCTCTCACACACACACACACACACACACACACACACACACACACACACACACANTCTCTCTCTCTCTCTCTCTCTCTCTCTCACACACACACACACACACACACACACACACGCACACACACACACACACAGGGACTTTATGGTCATTTTCCCTGACTCTGAAATGCAATCATGTTGGTCTGACTGCACCTGCTGCGCCTCTGATTACGCCACACAACACGTTAAAGGGGAAAAATCATCCGAGTTCACACACGATCGCTTTAAATCTTTTCTCTTTTCCGAATCAGAGTCTTTTTTGTATAAAATAAATGTTGCGTATGTTGAACAGATTTGGGTTTTAATTTTCCACACTGATCAGGTGTCTCACTTTGATTTGATTTAATTTAAAAATATATCAGTTTAACTTCATTAATTCAGTGGATCTTCATTTTAAATCTGCTTAAAGAAAACGTTTAATAATCCACCTGAAATATTCAGTTTAAATGAAAAGATAAAAGTTAAAAATAGCTTAATGTGTTACTTATATTAGAAATTATTTTTTATTATTATTTAATATTCTGTGGCTCCATGTGTGTAAAAATGTGTAAACTTGATAAACACCTCAATTAAAAAAAGAAACTGAAAATAAGCTGATTTCCTTTAATAACATCAGTTCAATTTCTTCAATTTCTTACGGAAAAATCACATTTAATTCAGCATTTCACACGTGAGCGATATGTGATCAGACGTGAAATTGAATTACAACATGTTCTGCTCCGGAAGTGCACGTGTGTGTTCAAGTAAAGAGTCATTTGTGATCACGTGAAAAACGTGGAAATAAAGTTATTGTGTAAACAACACATCAGAAAATACTTTTTTTTCAGTTGAAATTGAAAACATTTAAAAATTACATGAAAATAAATGAATTGAGTAAAAATAGATAGATAGATAGATAGATAGATAGATAGATAGATAGATAGATAGATAGATAGATAGATAGATAGATAGATGGTGCAAAAAGACTCGAAAGTTGAGTAAATAGATAAAAATAAATAGATACATTTTCTATGAAAATCACATGAAAATAAATAAATAAATAAATAAATAAATAAATTGTCTATAATTAATTATTTAAAATTAATTAATTAATTAATAATTAATAAAATATCTCATATTAAAATAAACAAATATTTTAAAAATCCTATGAAAATGAAGCAGTCGATTGTTGAGTGAATCTGCTGTTGTGAATCATCGATTACTTTTGGTAAATTTACTTTTACAAGTTTTGTAAACATTTAATGAGTCGAGTAAATAAGCAGCTGTGCTAATTAGGAAATGTTAAGTGTTTACACACAATTACAGAATGTTCAGGTTTATGCTGTAGATGTAAAGAAATATTTATATTATATTTTCTATATTAATCCTCATGAACTTGTGAAAACTGCTGAATAATAATAATAATAATAATAATAATAATAATAATNTCTGAAAGCAGCGATTCGACACCTTTACAGCTTCATTAATACACAAACACCTTTAACTGAAGACTTCATGCAGGAGTTCAGCAGCTGCTCTCACTGTTTCTTTACTGTTATCTTCGTTGCTGAAGGTGAAACTGTCTCTGCAGGTTCCGTACGCAGAGCTGGGAGGAAAGACTCTGCTCATGACCGTGTATGATTTTGATCGTTTCTCCAAACACGACGCCATCGGAGCTGTAAGAGTGCCGATGAACCGCGTCGATTTCAGTCATGTGACCGAGGAATGGCGAGAACTGCAGAAGGCGGAACACGAAGAGGTACGAGGACAGGATGTGTTCATTTAACAATTATGGAAGGAGTCTCCAGTGTCGGAGGTAAAGCTGTAACTAAGTTTTCCAGCATCTTCAGGACAGAGGAGTTCGCTCCGTCAGACACGCTTAAATTACTTCCTTTTTGTTGTGAATCTCTGACGTCATCTGTCTCAGGTGCATGAAGTAACTCTGTGTATGTGACACTGTGTATAATGTAAACTGCATTCACCAGAGATGTTCGCCTCCTCGTTCAGGTGTTCAGTGACGTTAGTGTTTTTCTTTGCAGCAGGAGAAGTTAGGTGACGTCTGTCTGTCCCTGCGCTACGTCCCCACTGCCGGGAAGCTCACCATCGTCATCCTGGAGGCCAAAAACCTCAAGAAAATGGATGTAGGCGGTCTCTCAGGTGCGTGAACAAAAACAATCGATTTTTTAGCATTAAAATATAGTTTTTCAAAAAAATTTCACAAATCATGAGATTCACACAAACTCAACATGTGAACTTTCCATTTTCGATTTCCAGTTTTCCACACGCTTTATTCACAATTTATTTTCAAATAACTCATTTTTATGTAAATTTTCCCACATATAGTATGTTTTATTTTTCATGTTTTTTTTCTCCACATGACTAATTTATTTACATCTACATGTAGGGCAAGGTGACTCATTTATTTTCACATGTACAGCATGGGATTTTGTTTCCACGTGATGAATTTGATTAGATGAATCTGATGTGCCATTTCAAGGCGAAATCACACGTGAAAAACGCATAATCACATATGACACGTATGTGTTTTACTGTGTCGGATTCTTTAGATCCTTATGTGAAGATCCACCTGATGCAGAACGGCAAAAGACTGAAGAAGAAGAAGACGACGATAAAGAAAAACACCCTGAACCCATATTACAACGAATCGTTCAGCTTTGAGGTTTCATCTGAACAGATTCAGGTACCGAGTAAAGGAAGCAGAAACGATCATTTATTCCGTATCTGTCATAATTAAAGCGTAACAGTGCATCAGGAGTGTGTTACGTGCTTTTCCACAGAATGTTCAGATCATAGTGACCGTCCTGGACTATGATAAGATCGGTAAGAACGACACCATCGGGAAGATCCTGGTGGGAATGAAGAGCTCGGGGACGGAGCGGCGGCACTGGGAGGACATGCTGGCCAGTCCGAGGAGACCCATCGCTCAGTGGCACGCGCTCAGACCTGACGAAGACGTGGACGCTGAGCTCAAAACGAAATGAAGCTTCATATCGTGATCGATCATCTGTAACGCAAAGCTCAGCTCTGAATTTTATCCAAGTTTACTGTGGAAATTTAATGATTAATGAAACGTGTCGAAGTCAGTGATGGAATTCCGTCTCTTTTCAATAAGAGTCGACTCCTAAACGACTCCTTACTGTTCCGTTTTCCCCCAAAACTTCTGTTCATCTGTTGCTTTAACTGTTGAATAAAATCTTCCTCTACATTCTGATTAACAGCAGAACAATCTGCAGTGTCTGAGTTATATAGTTTATTTAAATAAATGTAAAGCAATCATTTTCTGTTTTTGGGGGAAAATAGCACTCTTTAATATTGTGAATATTACAGTAATGTTTTATTTTCTTCATTTTTTTGTTTACACATGAACACTTTTAATGTAGTTAAACACACTGCAAAGACATCATCTTACTCTAGGGAGTGAAATGACTTAGAATATTGTCAGCACTGTATATTTCCTATTTCCAAATATAAGATCATTAAACCTTTTTCTAGACAGTTTTACTAATTTCAAGCTTTTACCTCTTTTCTTACTGTATTGGTAGACAAGTTTGTTATTTGAAGCATTTATTTCAGGATAGAATCAAAATGATCTGCTAATAGAAAATAATTTCAAGCTTGAAATGAGCGAAAATGTCTGGAAAGGTTTAATAATCTCATATTTGGTTTATTGTAATCCTTTAACAGAAATACTAGATATATCTAACAAGATATTTTCACTTGCTACTGATTTCTTTTTAACAAACTTTAGTGTTTTGGTTTATCCATAAACTTTACAACGGCTGGAACGTAAAGTCAGGGTGAAGGGAAACAAGCGCAGTTTCAGAAAACAGTAAAGTCCTAGCGGTAGGAGGTGTTAGCCGTCTTTATTCTGTAGGAGCTACAGCAGAGTTTACCACAGCGCCAGTGGGCAGGAGAAAATAACAGAGACAGGAAACAGGAAACACAGAACAGTACACAAGTAAACAATATACTCACTTACATTGGGTGCTAATCAACAGTCCAGTATATAATTTATATAACTTAGTGTTTAAGCCAAAACAAGCCACTGCTCAACAATCCACAAACACCACAGCCATCACTAATCCCCAAAAACAGATAATTATTTAATCTGTAGTGCTGTGATGGCTTCATTTCTCCCTCGATGTTAGTGTCTCTCCTGAACATAGGCGATAATTACAGAATATAAGGCTAATGGAAAAAACTCAACCTCATTACACAATCTAAACACTGATAAAGAGTCTTTATAATCAGCAAAGATTTGTTATGAAAGGCAATAAAATAAAAAATTGGAATAATCTCTTGGAATAATAGGATGTAGTAAAGATTACGCACTTCACATGTGCAAATAAAACTGATTCTCCCTTCTTACGCAAAATAGAGCTGATAATAATAAACACCTACACGGTGCGAAAAAGGACCCACAATACCGTTAATGTACTTACGAACATTTTTCTTCATTAAATCTGAGAATATGGACCTCCACCGAGACCAGAGAGAGAGAGAGAGAGAGAGAGAGAGAGAGAGAGAGAGAGAGGGAGAGAGAGAGAGAGAGAGAGAGAGAGAGACAACCAGAAAAAGTCTGAAGTAAAAAAAATAATAATAATTTTTTCACATTGAACTTTATGTTTAACTTATATAATTAAATTCATATTTAACTTTATAATTCAAGTTTTGGTAATTAACTTTCTGCAGACATTACGTAGACAATAACTGATCACCACACCCATATGTGCTTGTTGAACATCCCATTCCAGATTTAGTCCTCTCTTTGCTGTTATAAGAGCCTCCACTCTTCTGGGAAGGCTTTCCACTAGATTTTGGAGTGTGGCTGTGGGGATTTGTGTTCATTCAGCCACAACAGCATTAATGAAATCAGGCACGCTTGACTTCACGTTGAGTGAAGAGGCCCTCCAGTTCAACCCAAAGGTGTTCAGTGAGGTTGAGGTCAGGGCTCTGTGCAGGACACTCGAGTTCTTCCACTCCAACCTTATCTTCATGGAGCTCGCTTTGTGCACAGGAGCACTGTCATGCTGGAACAGGTTTGGACCTCTTAGTTCCAGTGAAGGGAAACTGTAATGCTACAGTATACAAAGACATTCTATACAATTGTGTGCTTCCAACTTTGTGGTAACAGTTTGGAGAAGAACCACATATGGGTGTGATGATCAGGTGTCCACATACTTTTGGCCATATAGTGTATGCTAGCTGACAGTGTTTGAGAGGAAGATATGACTGAAGTTAACTTCTTGTAATATGTAAGACAAACTAATCTTTTTCTAAGAAATTTTAATTCATTAGATCAGATTAAACTGGTACAGTCAGGTCCATAAATATTGGGACATTGACACAATTCTAACATTTTTGGCTCTATACACAACAAGATGTGCTTTAACTGCAGACTGTCAGCTTTAATTTGAGGGTATTTACATCCAAATCAGGTGAACGGTGTAGG
>CM074962.1:1118791-1134286 GCA_037577455.1 Pangasius macronema
TATGTTTCCTCTGATGAAAGGAAGATGAAGAAGGTCTCACACAGGGGCTGTAAATGTATTTTATTATTGTTTATCTGCTCAACGGCAGGTACGGAAATGAAGGAATAGCAGCGGGAGAGATAGAAAGAAAGAGCGAGGGTGAGAGTGTTTCTCAGAATGACATTTAGACAAAAAGAAGTGTGTATTAAATTTTCAGGACCAAGCAGGAGGTGGATAAAGATCTCTGCTCAGCCAAATCCAGATCTTTCCTCCACAACCTCGTCCTTCATTACACCTGAGCATATGCTAGAAAAATGATTTGAAGTGTCATCTATTCCTTTATCTTTTTTCTATGTGCACGATTAAATCGAAAGCAGCACATCTGAGTAAAGAACGGATCATAAGGAACGTGAGCTAGAGGGAAGAGAAGGAGGCAGATGAGTGGGACACACACTGCGTGATGGAGAGTAATGGAAAGGTGGAGTGAGGCTGTGAAGATAGTGAAAGATAAAAACAAGCAGAGGTGTGAGTCCGCAGAAGATTCTTGTTGAGATATAGCCAGGCCATTCTGCACACTGACACTCACAAACACACTCACACACACACACACACACACACATACACACACACACACACACACACACACACACACACACACACACATACTACACTACAAAAGTGAACACTTGGCCACCTGCTAGCTGAAAAGGCTGCCTTCTGCACGTGGAAGAAGGTTGTTTTCACATTTTAAATTATTTTCAGTCAGAATTACCGCCGTAATTATGAGGGCTAATGGATTGGTTGGGTCATGAGTAGGGTTGGGAATGGTCAAGAAAGGGTCAGGGAGCTTAAACCAGGAAGGATCTTGTGGGATTTAGTGGGATCCACTAGTATCTTAGAGGGATCAACTAGCAGGGGAGTGGTCAACTCCTGTCCAGAAAGGTACTAGTGGGGGTTAGGAAGTGGTCTAGATGGGGATAGGTTGAGGCTAGCAGTGGGTCAGGTGGGGTTAGGACTCGTCATTTGGTTTTAAGTTAGATCTAAGAAGGGTCAGTTAGGAACTGCAAGGTGTTAGCAAGGCTCAGGAGGAGTCAGACAGGGTCTAGGAAAATGGGTGGGTGGGGTCTAAAGGGGGTTAGATGGAGATTATGAAGGTCCAAGTGAGATTAAGGGCCGTCAAGTGTGTCAGATTGGTTCAAGTGAGATGTAGAAGGGGACAGATGTTGACTAGGAGAAGAGGATTGGGATTAAAAGGGGAGAAGGTGGCTTATGTGGGTCTTATGTCAGATCTAAGATGGGTTGTTATGGTCTGGAAGGCATCAGGTAGGGCCATAAGGACCCCTCAGATCTGACTTAAAACCCACATAAGCCCATTGACCCCTGTTAATCTCCTCCAGGGCCCCTTTTTATTCGGTTTATTCGGAGTCATATGAAAGGATTTTTAATGAAGTGAGGACAGATTTAGTTTTGGATATTATATCAAATATAAACTGTGAAAAACGTTTGTAATTTGCTATAGTTTAACCTGTTTCTCGCCATGAAAATAGCCGTGGAAGCTGGCATGGCGTTAAATTATGAACAAACAAACAAAACCAACCAAGTGTGCTCAGGATGGGTTAAATGTGGTCTACCAGGGTTTGGGTAGGAACTAGAAGAGGTCAGATGAGGTGCAAAGAGGGGTAAGTTGGCTCAGGTGGGTCGCCTGTGTTCAGGCAGGTTTAAGTGAGATCTACCAGAGGGTAGAGTAGAGTAGAGTCCGAAAGAAGTTTTTAAAAAATTGGGAGTACAAAAGTGGAATTCTGAAGGTCACATGGGCCTAAGAGGGCTTGGGTAAGGTCAGATGAGGACTGTGGAGTTCAGCTTAGCTATTCCGAGAGGAAAAGGAGTTTGGCATCTTTCAACCAATCTTTCTTCTTCAAGCCATATCCAACTTTAAGCCTGTCAAAAACAAGGAAGTTTGGAGTTGTGAGTAAAGATTAAAAGGAGTGCACACTCTCTTTCTAAAAGGGGATGGTGTGGTGTAAAGTTGCAAAAACATTCAGTGCTTTGTATGTGGTAATGAGTTGTAAAAATCTAGGCAAGATGTGATGAAGGCATGAACTAGAATTTCTCTGTTAGGAACTCTGAGAGATAAGCAAAGACGGGCAGTATTATATAGGTGGAAGAATGCTGCTTTACTTCTAAAAGTCATTAAAATGTCTGGAAGGACAGCATACAGTAATTCTGAGGTTAAAACTACATTTCAGCATATAAGTAATGGCAAGATCATAAATTCACTGATCATAAATAGGCTGCCTTGGGTCCTAACAAGTTGAGGTTTTATCAGAATTTACCTTGAGGGGATGGCATGAAGGCAGGGAAAGAGAAATAAGGTGGACTTCTAAGATAGATATGAGTTTCATCAACCTGGAAATGAAACTGTCAAATACTGAGGAATGATAAAGCTCGGAGGGAGCGTGTAGATGAGAAAAAGAAGGGGGCCTAAGACAGAGCCATGTGGTACACCTTGCAAGATTTGTATTTACCAACAGAAAAAGAAAGGTCTGAACCAGGTAGAAAGAATATTATAAAGTTTCGGATAAGAGGAAAGACAGGAAGGTAAGACGCCGTGGTAAAAAGGCACTGAGCTGAAGAAGTTAAATATGACCAGAACTCAAATCACTAGCAGTAGGAATAAGTGCCGTAGTGAGAGCAAATCACTGACTGGAAAAGCTTTCAAAGGCTATTATTTTTGAAAGAAAGTCTTTTGAAAGAAATGGGAGTTTGGATTGTAATCATTAAGAACAACAGCACACCTAAAATAAAGTTTTTCTAAAACTAAGTAATCTCTTTGTGAGTGTGTTTGCCACTCCCTGCAGAATTGTTGGGCTTGCACTCTATGATACAATCTCACTGCCAAAATGTAAAATATGCAGAACATTTTGATGGAAATGTATCCGGTGTGTTTGTGTAGTGAGGTAGAGATACGCCTTTTGTATTTGCTAAAATGCCTGAGGCAAGCCAGGACAGTGCATATACCTTTTTCAGGCTGAAACTTTATTTCCCTTAACCTTCCATGTCAATGCTTTTAATGGGATTTTTGCCTTAAAGCACTTTGGTGAACTAAATGCCTTCCATTTTTGTTGTCTCCCAATGGACTTGGTGTAAATGCAAATTAATTCTCAGATACAGGATGTCTGTGAACTCATGCAAATCTCCAGTTGCCCCAGCAGACCACTGACAGATTGATTTGTGGATTTGTCTGGTTTTTTTTTTTCTTTTTTTCCTCCAGGTTTTCAGATATTCAGATCTTTTTTGATAAATCTGAGATAAAGGACAAAAGTGGTCAGGCCACTGTGTATGTTTATTTGACTGAGAATATAGATATACCATGGTACAGCTGGGACATGTGAAGACATTTTTAGTATTTCAGCATCAACGTGTGCAACACTACAAAGAATTCACGTTTCTAATATAAGGTCATCATTTTTCTGTCATGGCTAACAGACAGAGAGAGAGAGAGCAAGTGCAAGATGAAACTTTATTACAGATACATGAAGCAACCAAAGCAAATAGGTATAAACCAGGCAAATCCAGGAGCACAGAGAACCCAATGAGGTCAGTTTATAAAGTGTATAAAAGGCATGGATTACCTGTGATCAGGTGTTTATGGTGAGTCCACTAATTTATCTTAAGCTGGAGCATGGTGGTTGGAGGTCGACTAGAAATCATGTAGCTAGATTGTTTGAAAGTATTACAGGAAGCGGGCAATGATGCCAATGTGATATTTTTATATATAGGATCTCAAAGATATATATTTGGATCAGGATTCACAGCACTGCAATGGCCTGGTGTCCCATCCAGTGTCTATTCCTGTCTTCTTGCCCTGTTTTCTTGGGATAGGTTCTGGTTCCACTGAAACCCTGACCAGGATAAAGTCATTACTAAAGATGAATGGGTGAATGCATGAATTAGTTTATTCATTCATTCATTAATGAAAAGCTTCACAAAATACCTTGATAACAGGGGCTTCACCGTAACACCACCAACATTGATTGCAAGCTCAGAATGCTTGGGGACGGATGGGAATTTAAAGGGGGAATGTTAAGTCAAGTAAGGTCTGGGATGGGGTAAGGTCAGTTTTAGAAAGAATAAAGTAGGATTTAGGAAGCATCAGGTAAGATCTGCGAGAGGTTATGGGGTATTTATTAGAGTTCAAATTGTGTTTAATTTGAGTGCTGTTGTATGACTGATTAGTGATTGAGCACAGAGGGAGTGTGTAGATTACAAATAGAAGATGGCCTAATATAGAGCCTTGTGGCACACCCAATAGAAATAAAAAGTATAAACCAGACAAAAGCAATATTGCAAAGTCTTATATAAGAGCAAATGCAACAAGATAAGATGTTGTGTCTAGGAAGGAATAAAGTGGGTCTCAGGTAGGATCTGCGAGGGGTTATGTGGTATTTATTTGGGCTCAAACTGGATTTACATGGAGTCAGTTAAAGAAGCCTTTATTTGTCACACATACAGTACAGCACAGTGAAATTCTTTTCATATCGCAGCTTGTTAGGAAGCTGGGGTCAGAGCTCAGGGTCAGCCATGATACAGTACCCCTGGAGCAGAGCAGGTTAAGGGCCTTGCTCAAGGGCCCTACAGCGGCAGCTTGGCAGTGAACCCCGACCTTCTGATCAGTAACCCAGTAACTGTTCAGCCACTACTGCCCTAAAGTTGGGGGTCTACTAAAGGCCAGGTATGATCTGGGAGGAGTTAAGTGGGATATATGAGGGTTCAAGTGGGTCTATGGAGTGTACGGTAGGGTCTTGGATTGGGTAAGGTGCGGTTTAGGAAGGAATCAAGTGAGATCTAGGAAGCATAAATTAGGATCTGCAAGGGGGTAGGTAGCATTTATAATGGCTCAAATCTAGTATAGGACAGGTAACATCTGCGAGAAGTTCATTGGTAAGGTTTAGGAAGGAATCAAATGGGAACTTAGAAGCATCAAGTACGACCTGGGAGGAGTTAAGTAGGGGTCATGATGGGGTAAGTGGGCCTAAAGGGTGTCCAGTTTGATACATCAAGTAAGATCTGTAATGGGGCGTGGTCACTTAGTGTCTGAAAGGGGTTAGGTGGCGTTTTAGGGTTACGTAAGGTAGAGATAGGGACAGATAGGGTCTAAGATTTATCTTTATGGTGCAATGAATTAACTTTGCCATTTTTGTGTCTTGTTGCAGACCCGTACGTGAAGATCCATCTGATGCAGAATGGTAAACGTCTGAAGAAGAAAAAGACGACAATCAAAAAGAACACCCTGAACCCCTACTACAATGAGTCCTTCAGCTTCGAAGTGCCATTCGAACAAATCCAGGTAACAACCATGCACCCGGACCACGTTTTACACCTTAAATATACTAAAATTCACCCCAAATAGAGTTTAGGTAGCTGATAGTCATTTTAAAAATCCATGCTTGGTGGAGGCATTGCAAATAACTGCAAAGTGCTCCAAATTGATTTTGCATTTCATGGTTCAGAGGATTTGCTGCATGGGCTCTGCTTTCAATTCAGCACTAAGGCTGCTAATCAGAACGTCCCACTCTCAACTCATTAAATATAAAGTCGACTCTCTTCGAAAAGGGCAGATAACTTTACGGTGCTTCTTCGGTATTTGATTATATGGAAAATTGGCTTGGTTTTACAGCACTGGCTTAAAAATGGATTTCCGAGAAGGCTGCCTGATTTAACACACCTGATATATTATGTATCCCGTATTTAACCTGCTTCTAATGACATATGAATTTCTTTAAGACTTTCCCAAGATGCCAGCTACGCATCTAGTTCCAGATTAATCCAGAAAAAAAATTCCTCAAAAAAAAAAAATCAATTGATTGTTTTCCCAAAACCTGAATTTATTTATTATCCATAAACCAATTTTTAATCCAATTTAAATCCGTTCATCGGTCAAACCACTTCTGGGTGTCCGAGTCACCTTTTAGCCAGATGTTTTGCTGGTGCAAACACACCCATCTCTCCAAACCATGACCTCTGTAAACTCCTGTTCATCGATGTGCTGACTCTACCACTTTCTGGAATAATCTGATTCAATCAAACTACACAAGAGCTTAATTGTGGCCTCAGTTATCCTCCTTTTGGAATCTCGATCTTGTTTAATCTATAAATCATATTGACTACCTGTTAGCCACACTTAACCACGATTGAGCGCTGGCCTTTAATCTCCAAGCGTCAGCTGTAAATTCAGTCAATAGAGAAAGCAATTAGCAGTAGATTTTTCTTTCTTCCTTAGAAAACTGGAGATTAGTCAGTGAGGAAAACTTACAGTTTTAATGATAATGACCAACATCTAGCACGCTGTAGACCTACATCCACATTATAATTCTTCAGAATAAAGTGCTAAAGTTTACTGTGTGTGTGTGTGTGTGTGTGTGTGTGTGTGTGTGTGTGTGTGTGAAATTTTTAACTATACATAAGTTCTGAAGTCTGAAATACGTTTTTCAGCCAGAAGTAAAGTTCTAGCATTTTAATCGCATTTAAAGATTTCATTCCAGTTCCACTGAAATATGCCAACACACTGATTTAATAATAAATACGATCATTCAGTTTATGAAAGATTATACGCATCATCGTCACGTTACTGATCTCTGTTCACGATGAATAATCGCTGAATCATTCACTCACCAATTCACATTGTTTCATTAGCATCACGGATAATTTAACAACTTTTACTTAACCGACAGTTTATACCGTTTACAGTCTGAATCCTCTAGGCTGTTGTGTGTTTTATTACAGCACGTAACCAACAACCTGATCAAAGCATTAGGTTCACTGTGTGTGGAATTCACACTTAGCTAGCCAGCTAGCTAATTAACACATCTCCTTTAAGGTGGATTTACACTAAACGATTTTCAGCCAAATAGAAATGTTGCATGTTGTAAATGAATTCTTGGTGGTGATTGAGGTCAGTGGTCTGAGGACGCGTAACCCCATGTGATTTAGTGCCACTGTGATCAGGGATGACGACAGCGTGAGAAAGTTCTGATTAAAGTGTCAGAATGTCAGTGCTGTTACGATGCTTGATTAAAATCGGCGAATAGGAGCACGGCAAACTCATGGGACAGCTACCAATCAAAGAGTATGACAATAAACGAAATGCTAATGGACAGAAGAAGTCTCCACATTGAAGAATGTTTGTGTTCACGCGAGCTTGTTTAGTGCCTGAGCTAGTAAGTGATTTTCTTCAATCTCAGGAACTTCATCATTAACCTGCGCACACACCATCACACAGTCTGCTATCGAACTTTACTGATTTCACTCATAGACCTTCCTGGGCTTGTGTACAAGAAATCATCTTTAAACAACAACGAAATCACACAGTGTGAAAGTTTTGGTAAAATCGGATGGTTAAACTGGCGTCTCGTACACGTGCATGACGCGGTCTCTGCAGAAAGGCAACGTCAGAAAGATATTAAAACTTTTCTACATTTTAACATGTTGCTGAAATTATATTATATGAAATTATATTTTCCCAGAACACTCCACAAAGCTGTCAATTTACACGTCTCATGTAAAAAAATCCAGTCATTTATCTGCAGAATCACTGATTGTATTCTTCTCTCTCTCTCTCTCTCTCTCTCTCTCTTTCTCTCTCTCTCTCTCTACAGAAAGTTCAAATCGTTATAACCGTTCTGGACTATGACAAGATCGGCAAAAACGATGCTATCGGTAAAGTTTTCGTAGGGCTGAACAGCACAGGCACCGAGCTTCGCCACTGGTCGGATATGTTGGCCAACCCACGGAGACCCATCGCCCAGTGGCATGTGCTCAAGCCGGAGGAAGAGGTGGACGCCCAGCTGTCCATCAAAAAATAAAAGCTCTGCCCCCTTTAGCCATTAACTCCGCCCCTTTTAGTGGTCCTAACCCAGTGCGTGTACATACCTCAGTGATGTATGGATCCTTTACACCCTCTAAAATCTTCTTCTTCTTCTTCTCCTTCTTCTTCTTCTTCTCTGGCAATGAAACGCCTTGTTGGCATTTTGACCGCCCACTTGCCCCAACACACACACACACACACACACACACACACACACACACACACACACCCCTCAAGAGTTGTGTTTAACATTCCTTCCTGTCTTCGCCTGCTGTTTTGACCATCATCCATGACCTTTAACCCCCTTAAACCCTTCTTTTAAGCAATATGATCTGTGTAGATAGCGCATGAATGGAAAAAAACGTGTACCACAGGTGTATATATCCGTATGCAGAAAAAAAAAACATACGATTTCTAGTTTGTGTTTGTATGTTGTTACCTGTTTCCTAATCTGTGTATATCTTGATGTTTTTACTAAGATATTCTATTTTAAATGATGTAAATGCAGATATAGCAGAGCCAATATTATATATAATAACAGCAGGATTTACGATATCTATCTTATTGCATTCCAGTTAAATATATACATATACATTTCATATATATATATTCAAACATAAATATATATATATATGAAAGAATTTCAACCTGCGAGATGAGAGTTTAGGGGTATTTCACAAAACTTTCCAAACTCTGGCTTAAAGAATTATTGGAAATAAGAGCAGAGAATACAGAGAAACCCCGTATACAGTGGAATACTGTAATATATATGTGTAACATCTTCAGTATATTACATTTTAGTATGGAAATATAGGCCATTAACTGATATGGTTCAGTCGGTAAAATATGCAGGAAGTTCTACAAGCACATGAGTTCTTAAACGCCTTGTTTCTTTGCATTTCCTCATCATCGTTTACGCAGATCCTTAATTTCCCCCAAATCCTCAATCTGAACCTTATATATGTGTTCAAGCCCAAGCATGAAGAAGTCACCAACCGCAGCCATTTAATCCTCAACGCTGGTTAAATCCTTCTGTTAATCCATTAAACTTTGTTAACAGACGTATTTCGTTAAATTTGTTAAAGACTCTAGCTTTGAAATTAATATTTTTGGTAACTGCATGTTTTTTTAAATTCTACTTTATTCTACACCGTCAGGCCTTTTGCCGTAAGGGAAAAAAATCGTTAAAAGTGATGCGTTTTTTAACGAACTGATGCTGATTTCTCCAGAAAAAGTCAGTAAGTAATAATAAGGTACTGACTCTAAGAGACAAGCTTTTAAACACTGCCGTTATTTTCAGGGAGGTGAGAAACGTACGTGACTTTCTCCTCATGCACACGCTCCACTTAGTGGCTGTAGCTTTTGGTTCTTCGGGAACAAGTATCCGTTATTTTGGCCTTGAAGGTGCGAGACTGAAACGTTTGACTTTTCGTTGCCTCTTTACGCAGTGACGATAGCCTTAGCCATGCTTTTACTGCCAATCTCCTTACACAATGGCTACTGATTTGCACTGTAGTTTGGAACAACGACAACAAAAATAAACATTTTGGACTGTGATTTGTTTTGGATGAGACTGGAGACGGCTCTTAGCTCAGAGGAACTTTAGCTCTTAGCTCAGAGGAACTTTAGCTCTTAGCTCAGAGGAACTTTATTCAGTATTCAGTCAAAAATGTCACAGCGTTTAAATGGACAGAGATGTTCAGTGGATTGTTTAAAAATTAACATATCTGTTAAAAAAAAAAAAAAAAAAGTAACCGTAGAAGTTAATGGTCTGCAGAGGTGATCTTTTCAGCAGGAACGTCCTTTAGTTCAGGAATAACAGGAAAACACGATTCCACACAAATTCCTAAAATAATAAACCGGCCAGAACAAGGTTCAATAAACGATGGAAAGAGCGAGTGTTATAAACTCGGATATCAGGAGGTCGTGACAGGACGTGTAAATTCTGTACATATTCAAGTTTGCCATCGAAAAATCTGTTAAAGCTTCTTCCGTTTGTTCCTCCCAAAAAATTCAACAAAAACTTTCACTATAAACAGGTTTAAGAACATTAACTAGAGACACATTTTCAGGCCACTTTATTCTTTCAAAAATAAATAAATAAATAAATAAATAAATAAATAAATAAATAACTGTAAAAGTTAATGGTCTGCACATTTTA
Source organism: Pangasius macronema (assembly GCA_037577455.1). Taxonomy (NCBI): domain Eukaryota; kingdom Metazoa; phylum Chordata; class Actinopteri; order Siluriformes; family Pangasiidae; genus Pangasius; species Pangasius macronema. The sequence continues at coordinate 1,128,796 of CM074962.1, forward strand.
GTCCATAAAGTCCTTTACTACGGGTTTAACGTAACAACGCGGACTTACGATCGCAAATTTGTAAGAATTCGTAACAAAATCGCTGAACAGTCAGTAAAAACGTCACTCGTTTAACTACAAAACATTTAAGTCCAATTGACAAGCCAATGAGCCTCTAACAGTCATCACTGATATAATATCATATCATATCATATCTTACAGTCATCACTGATTAAATGTTTTACCTTAAATTTACCGAAATTTTGTTGAGCTTCTACAAATTTCGTGGCGTCCGGCGTGAAGCAGCAGGTTGATTTCTTCAAATTTCACAAGACAATTTAACAATTGTAATTTTTTAAGAAATTCTTAATAATCTTATTGTGGTCCATCTTATGATCCAGCTCATATGTGACACTGAAACGTTTAACAGAACATTTATTGCTTTTCTTCTTAAATTTATTCAGACGATTTTTTTCCAGGAATTTTTTTCAAAGAAAAAAAAAGGCCCTAATATCTGAGGGTTAATGACTTACGATTCTAACATTAAGAACAGTTCAGCTTCGCCCACGACTTCTGTACGAATTTCCTTTTGTGATGTTTGTGAGGGAAAAAAAAAAGAGACGCTTTAGTACTAAGACCACGTGACTGAACGAGCCCAAAAAGATCGTAGCTTCTCTCATAAATCCAAATGCGTTACAATTCTTACGGATTTCTTGCTTCGTGAGTCTCGTATCTCGTGCGACAAGCGGAACAAAAGAGCAAACACCAGTCCATTAAAACCATTAAAACCATTAGAACCTCTCGTCATGGAGGAACCTCTTATGTATCCTAGATGCTAGCTTCAGGAGGAGTTTTTAAATGTTTTCAATGTTATCGTGTAGGTGATTAAAAAAAAAAAAAAAAAAAAAAAAGATAGCAAAGGAACGCTCTGTCATTCCATAGACGTCTCCGAGGACTGCTTCGTGTATCACTGTGACTGCCGTGTGTGTGTGTGTGTGTGTGTGTGTGTGTGTGTGTGTGCCGTAGAGATGTAGAGTTTTATCAATAACTATTTGTAGTGTAGTGTGTCGTGCAGCCATTTTTGTCCTCGCAACATCCTCAGAAGTCCGGGCGCGTGACGCGTGGCACGTGTGTGGGCGTGACGCGTGGCGCGTGTGGGCGTGACGCGTGGCGCGTGTGGGCGTCGCCGGTTCCCGAGCGATCCGTCGCTCGAGTCGATTTTGTTTTTGAGCACTGTGCAATACTTCTACGTTCATCCCCATAGTGTTAAGTGGGTGATGTTGCCCGAGAACGACGATAACGACTTAGAAAATCAAAAGAATACGATGTATAATATAGTCGCGATGTCAGTAGGACGCAGCACATGTAGATTGTGTGTATATATATATTCAGATGTGTTACGGCTTCCTCCCTTTTTTATCTTTCTTTCGTCCAAAAACACACAGATCCAGCCATCGAAATATCACAGAATTACACTTCTATCGAAAATATTAGAGTATAAATATATAAATATAAATATAAATAGATATATATAAACCCCGTCCCCACCAAAAATCCAGAATGCGTGTATATATTTTTATATTTGTGTTGCCGGACAGCGTGAACCCTGAGGACTCGTGTCGTTATCTGTTTCAGTATCGATCGCTAGGACTATTGATTTGTTATCGTCGTTTGATGATTATTCTGGTTCTCGTTCCTTTTCAGTGCCCTTTTCTATTTAATATCAAACTCAGAATGTACAGTTCGGACTGTGTGTGTTTTATCATTTGGGACCAAGTATATAGTCGGCATATTTATTTATTTATTTATTTATTTTTGATTCAATGTCGCAATAAATATTGATTCGATCTCATCGAGTTACGACACGGCTTATTAAACACATATAATCACCATGTAATTATACGATGTAACCTCAATCCTTTATATTGTCGATATCTAAACATCTAGGGGGGGAAGTAGGTTTATGTTTATGGACCGGGGTTATTTTCTCCTGTTTGTTTCGGACGCAGCACGCTAATTTCTACACGGTTAGACGAATTAGATGCAGTAACAGTAAGAGGCCGCATTGCTGTTTGCACTGTAAAGTAAAACAGATAAAAGCCATTTTTAGCCCTGCAAAGCAATGCTGACTTTTACTGCAGCCTACCAAAGCATGCAACACACACACACACACACACACACACACTGACACCATGGTCTCGTTAACAAAACGTCGTCTGAATTCTGACAAGTCGGTTCACGTGGTTCTTTGGCGAGAGACGCGGAGCTGCAGGTCATCGATCACGTTATTAATAAACACTCAGTACACGTGCTTATGAAGGCCGGAGACACGGAGCTCCACGAACACAAATTCATACAAATATTGGAGTTATAGACAGTCGATTTTTAAATTAGCGACCCATAATCACTAACTCGTTAGCGCTATTACAAATCTGGAGCCGTTGCCGTCTTATGATCACAAATTTACTGTAATACAAAAGTACTGTAACTGTTGATTAATCAATTCATAAGAACCATTAAAATTAACAGGTGGACTTGTAGCTTGACATCATTCAAATGTAATAAACAAACACTTTGTCCAAGTTTTGCAAGAACACAATCTCTCACCGCTGTAAATAATTCATAAGGAGTCTTGATGTTTCTGGTAAAAAAAGTTTTAAAAAATTGTCGCTTTTTAATCTGGTGGAAAATCACGTCACTCTAGAAAGATCTTTCGGATTTTCTGACATCGTGATCTCTCACATCTTGACGAGAAAAGACATCATACCGTGAGAGCGAAGAATTTACGAACGGTTAAAAATTATAATTATAAAATTAAAAATTATGACACAAATATCATTTGCAGATTTTTCTATTTTTTTTTTTACTTATTTACGAAAATTTCATTGCTCAAAAACACGTCTTTAAAACAATGAAGTGAAAAAAAAATTTCACTTCATTTGTAAAAATTCTCAATAAACTTGTAAAGGAAATTACAAACGGCGCGATACTGTCTCGTGAGCTCCAGACCACAGATCTGTGAGAAATTTTGAACAGTTTAACTCGAGTGAAAGTTTAACACACGCCTGAGACGCTTTATGCGTACGACTAAAACACGTCCGTCGAAACGCTTCTCCAGCCGTTCGACAGTGTGGAAAGCTACAGACTGTAGAAACGGAGGCGGAGTTTAGCAGCTGAAACGAAACGACTTGTCCGAATTCTTACGATTTTTCTTGCGAGATCGTTTTTTTGACGAAACACAAAAAAAGTCGCTCCACTCGTTTGTGGGTGAGAACAAGCCGCACTCTGGAGGAGAACCTTGTATAGAAATTAGAATCTGATGCTGTAGAAAGATCCCAGTTGCCTTTGTGTATATCGACTGCCTGCTTTTGTGTGTGGAAATTTTTCTCTGTAATCTCGTAGAGTGTTTTTTCCTCTTCTCTTTTTATTTCTCTCTCTCTCTCTCTCTCTCTCTCTCTCTCTCTTCCCTGCCATAAATCTGGGTTATACGGTTCTATTGCGTGTGTAAACCTTCATTTTTCGACGAGGTGTTTTACGATTGCTTTCGACTTTGTGTAGTGATTCACTCTGTGAAGTTTCTGACTGTTGTTATATAACTTCATATACACAAAATGTTCAATAAAAATGTTTTATTTCCTGTTGATACAGAACACAGTTTGGAGTGGAGTGTTTTTTTATTTATTTTATTTATTATTTTTATTAGTTTTAAAATATTTCTGTGGTTTTAGATAAATTATTTATTCCCATTTTGACATAAAAAAAAATCAACTATAACTATAAATAATTAGAAAATCATCAAATAATAAATAAAATATTTTACATACTTCTTTTTGTTTGTTTCATGAAAAATACTCAGTTCTTAAATCAAACAGTTTTGTTTTGGTTAATAAAAAAAATGTAAATTAATTAATTTAAAAAATAGTTAGTTTTAGTGAATAAATTGATCCATGTATCTATCTACATTTATTATAAATGCATATTTTATTATTTTAATATTTAAAATATTAAATTCATTTTTTTTTATTTTAATATTTATTTGTATATTTAAATTAATAAGGGAATTATTTTTTTTAAGTTAGTTTAGGTGAATAAAGTCATCCATGTATCTCTACATTTATTATATAATTATTTGTACATTTTATTCAAATAATTTAATAATTAAGGGAATTATTCTTTAAATTTAAAAATAAAAGTAGGTATTTATGTATTAAAATCATGTCAGTATTTAAATTTATTTCCGACTTTTTTTTTAAGCAAGTAATAAAATCTGTGGATTTAATTTAACAATTTAAATTAATTTAATATAATTAAGAATCGTTCAGTACAATTTAAATGTTTACTAAAATGTGCATTAACTTGAACAAACTGACACTTTTACTCCCGAATGAACAAGTGTTGAATTTTAAAATAAAAAGAAACGATTACTTAAAGATTAAGTGTTAATATGTCTAATGAACACCTCCGAAATTAACACACAATTGTTTGTTACATTTAGGGATAAATTCATAAATTTAAAACATGTTCAAACACCTTCAGTGTTAAATAAACTCCTATAAAATATAAAGTATAAAATTTTATTAACACCAAAACGGACCTAAAGCATTCGCTGCAGCTGCAGTGTTGAATGAGCACGTGAGCGTGTTAAGTCTGATCTGAACACTGCAGGTGTTAATTCAGTCCTCAGCCTTTACATTAGTCTTTATTCTGCTAAAGAAAGATCGGATTATTACGGTGTAAAAAATTACACAAGTGAGTCCTCGGCTTTCCTCTATAGCTGAGTTTAATGTGCATATTTTAATTATGACTCAAGAAAAACTCTCTTGCAAATATCTGTGAAAAGGTTATAACGAGAAACAGCAACAGCGCATGGAAAGAGAGCGCTAAAAATAAAACATAAGACATGAGGATGGAGAGAAATGAGCAAAATGATTGATTAAAAAAAAAGGAAAAGTCAAAAGAAAAATGACCTCTACTCTGGAGAGAAAGTCAACTCCTGTCTGTAATAAAGTCAGAATAAAGAAAGAATAAAATAAAGATCAGAGGAGAGGAGAAGTGCTATTAGCACCTGGAGGAAGAGCAGAGACAAAAGAAAAAAAGAGGGGAAAATAAATGACCTTTAGGACCTGAAGTACCTCTTTGTCGCTAGTTCTATAAAAATGCTAATTCGGAGGTGTGCATGTCCCCGAGCTCGGGGCAGAAGGATGAAGCAATTACTGAAGCGTCAGAGTGACGGCAGAGAATCGAACAAATCTAACCGCCGTGGCTGCGCTTTATTCACGTACATATACGCTTTACCTTCCCACGATGCAACGCTTCCATTCCCTCCTTCCCATGATGCAACGCTTCCATTCCCTCCTTCCCACGATGCAACGCTTCCATTCCCTCCTTCCCACGATGCAACGCGGCCATTCCCTCCTTCCCACGATGCAACGCTTCCATTCCCTCCTTCCCACGATGCAACGCGGCCATTCCCTCCTTCCCACGATGCAACGCTTCCATTCCCTCCTTCCCA
>CM074962.1:1167388-1180425 GCA_037577455.1 Pangasius macronema
GAACTCACACTGTCTAATAAAACTGCCTTATAGGCAGAAAACCTGGGGAACTCACATAGTCTAATAAAACTGCCTTAGAGGCAGAAAACCTGGGGAACTCACATATAATAAAAACTGCCTTAGAGACAGAAAACCTGGGGAACTCACATATAATAAAAATTGCCTTATAAGCAGAAAAACTGGGAAAGTATTAAAATATTTAAAACTCTTACATATTCTGCATGCCTGGGGAATCGACAGTATAAAAACTGCCTTACAGGCTAAAACAAAGGGCTCAGTATCCTAAAAGTCTATAAATCTTAAAATTGTGTGATCTATCCTGTAGGCTGACAGTAAAACAAATTATGTTTTTCCTAAAATTAAAAACTGCCCTACAGGCATATCTAGCTTCCTAGCAACCTCCCAAAATAATCAGATCAACAAAGTGACAGCTTTAAAACCCAGCTCCTTATGCCAGTTCTACAAGAGTTCTATAACTGAAGCTGCAATTGCATTAGAAACACTTCTTGAGTAAATGCCCCATAGGCAGCACCTCATAACTCTCTAATAGAAACTGCCCTATAGTTTAAAGTCTAAGACAATTTAATTAATATTAGAAATTGACCAATGAGTTCAGAATAAAAGGCAGAGGGTCTTACAATTCAAATTAAATCTGCCTTACAGGCTGAAGAAACTGCCTCCAACATAAACTGCCCAATAGAGCATTATGATGCTTAAACAAATCACACATCATAGACTAAATGCTGTAACAGCACCATAGACTGGAATCCTGAGTATTCATAATCCTATAGAAACGGCCTCACAGGCATACAGAATAAGAGCTCCATATCGCCTGAACAACTTAAAACTTAAACATTTTTAAAATTTATCATTGAAACTGCCCCATAGATTAAAGATATAATAAGCATATTAGAACATCCCTTTACATGGGATGGAAATTTGCATAGAAAAACTGGTTGTGCCCTTTAGGATCCAGGCTTAAAAACTTTAACTCTGGAATTTCATAACCTGTCCAAAAGCCTAAATATACTAGATGAAACTGACCATTCAATGCCAATGTAAACTGCCCAAAAGGCTAAACATCCAAAACAGCCCTTACCCTAACATCTCTATAAGATAAGACAAAGGGACCATAAAAATCTCGTAGCACAAAATTCACCATAGATTAACAGCCTGATATTACAAAACAACTAACCTGCCCTATAGGCCACATCCCATTCAAACGGTAATGACAGACCAAACAAACACCAGTCTGTCATCTGGTTTCACTGATTAAAGCGAGTGTGTCGGTTCCCAACAGCAGAAGTGAGTCAGTCATCTGAAACGCACACTCACATCTGGAATTCAGTCTAAAAAGCCCCTAAGGCTCTGTCTCGCCATGTTTCCAAACACAACACAAACCAGTACACACGTCAACAGCACGACAATGTCTCGTTATAGGAAAGTAGCCTACGAACACTCTTACGCGACATTTTCCAACATTTTCACTCAAGCACCAGCTGAATTCTCAAATCACACCCAGCCTTCCGTGACTGTCCTAATGGGCGTGGCCTAATATTCTAACAATGCTGCTTGATTGACAGCCTTTATGATAATTATGCTAAATAGCAGAAGCGATGCAAACTAATCCCGGGTGCTGTAACGTGACAGTGATTCAGCACGTGTGGACAAGGTTCAGATCTTTACTGTTAGGGTCACTGCACAAATTTGATGTTAGCGTTAGCACAGCCTTTTTAAACTAGCCATCTATACAGTACAGTTTTCAGGTTCGGTACAGTACGCTCGGCTCTCGGTACTTCCTGGTCCATGAAGAAGTACCATCTCTCTCGAGCAGGAACTAAAATGATTCTGGAACTACGGGACCAGAAGCTGACCTGGTTCCTCTTCCTGAAGAAGTTGCAGAAAACATTACTGATATAAACCAGGCTTTAGTAATCGCTCGTTAGTTAAACGGAGCTAACAGCAAAACAACAAAAACCCGTCTCTGCCTCTCATCTCTGCTGAGTCATCTGCATCGCTAGCAGCTGATGCTAATCTAAGAGAAGCTTTGACACGAACATGAGGAGCTTCTCGGACGAGCTGAGATGTCTGCAGTGTGTTATGTAAAGAGGAACGAGACGGTGAATTACGAGCTGTGGTCTGGACGCTGGGTTTCAGGCTGACGGGGAAACGGCACTCTGTTTTTCCATGTCAGCTTCACGGCAAGGTGATGAATGGCGCTGATTTTGGACAAATCGAAGCTGGCAAGCTGAAGGAACGCGAGCGTGATAAATAGACGGAACGTCTCCGGTGATGTTTTCATAGTTTCTTAGAACTCTTGTCTGATGAAGGGGATTATGGGATTGCTTTTTTATCCAAAAAGAACATAAACAAGCAGCACAAACCTTCTGAGGAACTGGTGGATTATAGAGGGCATCAAGTGCACAAAATAAATAAATAAATAAATAAATAACAAAGAAAGAAAGAAAGAAAGAAAGAAAGAAAGAAAGAAAGAAGTTGAAATTTATGATCATTAAACACAGTATATGTTACTGTAAAATACCAGTAAATTTCATAATAATCTATACATTCAAATTATATTTTATAATTAAATTCTGCCTTTCAAAATAACATTTTGTTTCTACTGAGTTATTTATTTCCCTTATTAGGACTGTAAATAAAACTTTAGTTAGAAAAACACCATTTGGAAATGAATCAATCTCAAAAATGTCAATCAATCAATCAAACAAACAAACAAATAAAATGTGAAACCAAAATGTTATTTTGGAAGACAATTTTATTCTAAACTATAATTTGAAAATAAATATAACCTCATTTAATTATTTCTAAATAAACATATCTGTTTATTTATTTACTGTTTTTTTTGTTTTTTTTTAACGTTCCCCCCGCCGTGGCTCAGCGCTTGCCGTGCTGGACCACTGATCAGAAGGTCGCAGGTTCGAATCCGTCGCTGTCGGGTTCTTGGTCACGCCCCTTAACCCTCGACTGTTTAGCTCAGTTTGGATAAAAAGCCTTCGCCTTATGAATAAAAGTCATTTTTAATCTTTACATTTTAAACGGAATATCGAAGTAACCGCCCCCGGTTCAGCTCTTACCTCATTGGACGGGATGCTGACCACTCCTGTGGACCGGCGCTTCTCGCGCAGCTTCCTCTTCTCAATCTGACCTTTCCCTTTGCGAGCGCTGGGACCGGAACTCTTCTTCTCCTTCCCTTTGGGACTCTCGAGGTCACTGTCCTGGCACGGGGAAGCACTTCCAGGCTCCGGCAATTTCTCTGTGGATTTCTTGGCATCGGGTGCTCGCGCTACCGGAGTCGCCGCCTGAGCTGGTGTCATGTACACGTGTGGTTCCTCGTCCGCTCTCCTGATCAGGGCGGAAGACGAAGCCGATCGAGCCACCGTATGAGGCACGGAGCTGCTCCGCTCCGGATTTCCATTGGAGCTGTTGAGGTCCGGTACCGATCGGGTTTCCGGTGCCTTGACGCTGCCGCCGCCGCTCGTCGTGACCGCGTTGGCGCTCGTGATCGCTGCGATATCCCCCAACATCTTCGCACGCATCTTCTCCCGCTTGGCCTTCCATTCTTCCAGAAAATCCGTGGCTGCGTTGGACTTGAATCCGCCGGATGCCATGTTTCTTTAAAGTGTTTATCAACCTGCGTTCCGGATGAGGACGAGTTCGTCAAAAATGTCAGATGAAATAAATAATAAATAAGGGACTCAAATGCACCACATTTCCTCCTTCCCCGGGGAAAACCTGCAATTATAAACAAACACACAATAACACGGAAGCACGCAGGGGGCGTGGCCAGGTGAGTGGCATCACCTGGCAGCTGTCACTCAAATATGCGTTTCTGCCTCGTTTTTCATGCCAAATCACTTTCTTAAAAGGTGCACCACATCTAAAGAGCGTAACGTTGGGTTTACCGTCGCGTTGCCGTCTTTACTGAGCAAGTGACTTCCTTCGACTTACATCACAAGCGTCCGTTTTAATCTCCTTTAACCTTCGGTTTGCGTACGCTGGTGTAAAACAAAACGCGTTGTGTCCCTTCTATATGCGACATTTTCAAAATTGACCAATTTGTAAGAAATTACACGACTGAAATCGTCTAAAAAGTTACGAATTTTACGGTTATGATTGGGGGCGGAGCTAGTGGCGAATTTTTATTACAACGTAATTTCTAAGACTTTGTATGAATTTTCAATCGAATAAGAATCGTCATTAGCAGTTAAGTCACTCACTGTCGCACGAAAGTCGCTTGTGGGCGTGGCCTGTTCAGCATTGTTTCAGTAAGAAATGAAAAGTCGCCGCTGTTGAAATTTCTGCGCAGTTACGCAGAACGAATCGAACGGATGCTAGCGTGGACGCAGAGTCGTCCTGCACAGCTGCGGTGGTCAGCACTGCCCTGGACATCTGTAATTAATTACATAACACTGGTGTTTATTTAAATCCGCACTGGTGTGAGTATTTACAATCCTTTCAGAATGAGGAACTACAAATGGGGAACTCTGGAAGCAGTGCTGTGATGTCATCCTGCGGTTAAATCGGATGCTCTACACACGTGACCTTGTCCTGTAGGCTACACGTTTGTCTCTTGTACGTGATTAAGTGGTGCCACCCCTGAATGGGATTCTGCCTCTCCTTTGCCAACACATGTGTACAAACCTGTAACACAGTAACCGAAAGTCAACAAACTCTCTCGACTTCAGTAAGGAAGCGGTAACACTGTTTCTTAAATAAAACTAACAACAAGCCAACACACACACACACACACACACACACACAAACACACACACACACACGCAGGGTTTCTGTAGTGAAGTAAAGCAGGTATGAGAAACACAACGCTGGAGCTCTGAACTTTCTGCTACAGCACTGACTCTAATTCCAGCCAAACCTCACACACTCACTGATTAAATCCGGACTCTGGGTGAAATCTCGCTGTACAGAAGGTCAAACTCACCTGCAGTGTGTGTGAGAGTGTGTGTGTGAGTGTGTGAGTGTGTGTGCTCCACACTCCTCGCGCTCTCCAGGTGAAGCGATCCGGCGGAATGAAGTCGTTCTCGGTTAGTCGCGGAGCTCGGCGCCTCTCCCACGAACACGGCTACCGAAAAGTCCCGAGCAGCGCCGGAAATAGCCGAACTGAGCCGAAACGCACTAATCAGACTCGAACACTTCCGAAGAGTTACGGAGACGAACGAAGGAGGAGGGTCTGATTTAATCAGAGAGAGAGAGAGAGAGAGAGAGAGACATACGACAGATAAGATTTATTTTATTAATATTTTCTAATTTAAATATTATGAACATTATTAAATATAAGCTATGTTCCACCGTGTTTATTCATTGCATTTATCAGCACTTTATTATAATTATTTATTTGTTTTCAAATTATTATATTATAAAATAAAATATAATATAATTACTTAATATTATTACTTTTATTAAATATATTATTTATGAATATTGTTATTATTATTATGTATATTTGTAAATATTTAGTATAAATATCACAATTGTTCCACTCTGTTTAAATAATAATAATAATAATAATAATAATAATAATAATAATAATAATAATAACAATAATAATAATAATAATAATAATATCAAACTTAAAATGATATTTTAATCTATTTATTTTTAACAAACTTTTTTAACATTTATTTAAAAAAAAATAGTCTTAAAAAATGTGTAAAAAAAGAAAAGAATTTAAGCCCAAACACTGAAGCTAACCACCTACACCTGTAATTATATAACAAATATTCCATTTTAATTATTAATTACACATTTTGAAATATTAGCCTACAGATATAATAATGTCTGAAAATCTGTAATTAATCATTTCATTATTTCAGCATCAAAATTCAAAATCAGGTGAGTTAGAAACAGCAGGCGTTATAATTATAATTATAATTAAATTTATAAAAATGAAAAGTTCACATTTCACAAGTCAGACAGGAAGTCATTTATTCCCTGAAAGGTAGTTAGATGTTAGTTAAAAGTTAAACACGTTAGTTAGTTCACAAACGTTAGCTCGCGTTTAACACCTAGCCAGAAGATTTATAATAATAATGATCATTATAAACAAACACGGCCAAACGTTTTGTCTCTGTTAGTTATACAATGATCTGTTAGCTAAAGCTAACTAACTTCATAGCTAGCTAGCTAACTCGCGTTAACGTCAGCATACAGGAAATGTTCGTTATCACAAACTTCCTGTTTCCTGGAAAACTTTTTAAAAATGTCAGACGTCCACTAGCGAAGATTCTCCTAAAACACAGCAATTTATATTTATATAATATTTATACTGTCAACACAGTCATAGAGCACTGTGCAGTGGCTTTACTGAGAGAATCATACACACAGGATAAGTCTATTATTATTATTATTATTATTATTATTATTATTATTATTATAAATACGCTCATGTGGAACATTTAAACTCCGCCCACTGTGTCTGTTCTACACCGAGACGTTTTACAGGAAACATGAAACCAGCACAGACCACCAAAAGTCTACACACACACACACACACACACACACACACACACAGAACAATCAGTGTGATTATGATAAAAGTGTGTGTGTGTGTGTGTGTGTGTGTGTGTGTGTGTGTGTGTGTGTGTGTTTTCCCCACATCCGTGTGAGATTTTCTTTCCAGGTTCTCCAGTTTCCTCTCAATTCCCCAAAAATTCCTGTAGGTGGATAAATTCCCACCAGGTGAGAAAGAGCGTGTGAATGTGTGTGTGTGTGTGTGTGTGTGTGTGTGTGTGAATGTGTGTGTGTGTGTGTGTGTGTGTGTGTGTGAATGGTGTCCTTTTAAAACACAAACTTATAATAAATTGAACGTGAATTTATTGTTTTTTTTTCTCAAGTATGGTGCATTAAAGCTAAAACAGCTCGAGGTGGAACGATCTGACGATTTGGATCGATGTGTTGATTTAAAAGGCAACGATCTAAACGAATCAATACAGAAATCACAAATCGATTATTATCGCAAAGATAACAAAACAGATGGTTATGTAAAAAAAAAAATAACTGCTTGTATTAATAATATAAAAATAATTCCATTTTGTAAACCGATGCGTAAATACCTGAGCTGAATAATTGAATACAAGCTGATTTTGCGTAAGTGTGATCGTTTTGCAGCAGAGCTTCTCCACGTCAGCATTCATTCCTGAGCTAACGGCAGGTCTGTAACGACTCCGTCCCCATAATAAATCAATAGAATCACATCGTCATAGCGGATTCAAATCAAATATCAAATCATATCGTGTTAAACCCCTGAAAATAACGCAGTATACTGCAGATTATATACACTGTGGAAGAACACAAAATGTGTGTGTGTGTGTGTGTGTGTGTGTGTGTGCGTATTGGCATCTTTCCTATCTCGAACAGAAAGGCCATTTTACAATTCGAAAGGGAAACACGACACAGAAAAGATATCAGCGTCGCCCGAAAGATCTCTTTGTGACTGACTCCGTCCCATCTGGGAGTGAAATGTCCACAGCACCGTCGCTCTGAACACCACGTCAGTGAGCCGCAGAACGTCTGGTGCTCGTGAGTTAGGCTGCTGAGACGGGCTGAACCAGGCGGCGTAAACAGAGACGAGAGAAACACACCCGGATCGATCAGGCGCTGCTCGGGATGAACTTCATTCACTGACGATCAAAGCGTGAATCGAGCGATGGCCGACGCGCTCGGGCCTGTTTCAGCCTGCGTTCAGCTGCCACACGACAGCCTCGACTAAACACTCATTATATTCAACTTCTGACTTTACAGTGAAGGCCAGGAAGATCTCAGGACCTACAGCCTGCTACACACTGCTTACATCAGATTCTCCCACTGAATTCTGGATTCTGATTGGTCAGAGCAGATAAATGAGTTCTGTATAACATAGTAGCAGCTCACTCACAGGGACTTGTACAGCGGACGCTCCACATAAGCAGACTTTAAAAAGCGTTGATGAGAGGTTTATGTAGCATGTGTGGAAGGAGTCTCCAGTGTCAGCGCCCTGTAACAGTCAGAGGTGACGCTGTAAGGTGAAGTTTTCCCGACATCTTCAGGACAGAGGAGATTACGTTTCTTTGCGATTTCTCAGTAACACGACAAGCTGCGTTTTTTTTATAGCTGCTATAACGTAAGTGAGAACAGGAACTGGTTTTGCAGAACACTGACTGTAACTATAAACCGACGTCTCGCTCTTTAATAAATAAAAAAATTCCAAATGCTGGCAAATTGCTGTGGAGACGTGCTGTTACAGGAAGGTCAGGATGGTAACCGTAAGTGTCTGTCACTCCGTATTTTACTGTAACGACACCACACACACTGTTCGTTCCTCCCTTCAGCTTTAACTCACCTCGATACTGTAGGTTTGTACCTCAGGCTAAATGTAATCAATCGGTGAAGTTTACTTCTGGAGCTAAACAGGTGGCCTTCAGCTTCTCTTATTTGTGAGCTAACAAAAGAAAAAAAGGAAAACAGGGAATCGTGTATTTAATGTTTGCGAGCTTAGACGCTCGCAGCTGAGTTTTCAGGAGATAGGCGTGTTGTTGCAGTGTTTCCTCCCGAATATCGTTAAGATGTGTGGAAACGCCTCGCTATTTTGTGCGTAACGACCAAATCGAGGTGAATTGGGTAATCATTGCTCACTGCGTTGGATGATTGCAGGCGCTGTTCATGCCAAGATATTGAGCACTGCTGCATTGCTTATTGTCTGTGTTTGTGTGTGTGTGTGTGTGTGTGTGTGTGTGTGTGTGTGTGTGTGTGTGTGTGTGTGTGTGTGTGTGTTTCAGGAAGCCGGCTGTTTCCACTTCACCCAGCACCGTACGGCCAGTTCTTTTTTTTTCCCCCAAAGACAGATTCCAACAGTTTGCCTGAAAAGGCACTGAGTTGCAGCAGCTCAAGCTGAGCAGGATGTCGAGAGGCTTAGCATTCTGAGATGATTGAAAGGTGGAGCGTAAAGGACCAGGTTCTATAAATAGCCACAGATCTGAAGCCAGAGGTCATGATTGTGCATTTTTGGCATTTTTGTGCAGAACGTTGGGAATCCGAGAGGCTCTCTGGGGCTCGTAAAAGCTCGCTCCCTTTTCAACTCCGTCCCACTTAGCATTCCTGCAGTGTGTACTGTGAAGGAAGAGATAAGCGCCGGGTTCCTCCCTCCTTCACTAGGAAGTAAATGTAGTGTTCGTCCATATCACCCTCAAGGCAGAGCGCTCAGGCTGGAGCAGTCAGACTGGTTCAGAGAGTTTAAGCTCACTCGCTCCCTCCCTCTCACTCTCATTATCACAGAACAGTGTTACAGCTCAGACACGCTTCAACAGGTCCCATTTAAAACCAATAATTATTTCTGTCAATATGATTTCTACTGCTTTCATCATATCTTTAACAACTTATACCACAGTGCTGTTTAATCCTGATTGGGCAGAAGGTGTTGATTAATTTTCTAGAACAGCAGCTCTGACAGTAGTGCAGGTTTATATTAATGCGCTCGCTCTAATACATTATCATTTCTATATTAACAGCTCATTCATTTTGTTCTTGCCATTTCATTATTTTAAAAAGTTCCTCATTGCAACGTCTAGTATACTTTCTACTTTATTTACTTTCTTTAAAAAGTGTTTAACTATATGATCAAAAACAATAAAAGAATGGATCAAACATGATTCAAACTCCCAAAAACTGATCCAACCTCTCAAACTCCGATCCAAACTCCCAAACACTGATCCAAACACAAATCCAAACTCCCAAACACAGATCCAAACTCCGATCCAAACTCCCAAACACTGAACCAAACACTGAACCAAACACAAATCCAAACTCCCAAACACTGATCCAAACACAAATCCAAACTCCCAAACACTGATCCAAACACAGATCCAAACTCCCAAACACAGATCCAAACTCCCAAACACAGATCCAAACTCCGATCCAAACTCCCAAACACTGAACCAAACACTGATCCAAACACAAATCCAAACTCCCAAACACTGATCCAAACACAAATCCAAACTCCCAAACACTGAACCAAACACTGATCCAAACACAAATCCAAACTCCCAAACACTGATCCAAACTCCTCTAAACACTCAAACGTCTGATTGGTGAACAGTTTGTGAGAAGGAGGCACTCGCCACTCACAGAGCAGGATTCAGTTCAGTTCAGTTACGGGGGAATAAAAACATCATTAACTCTAAATCACAGTTCCCACTTAAAATGCTACTGTAATAATCGTCAGTAATGAATAAGAATGACGTTAGTGTTTGTAGCCACAACCTTCAGTATTTATCCTGATAATTAGCCATTAAAAATGATACAGAAAGACAAAGGAACCAAAGCCCATGGTTCCGTCAGAGAGTTGCTTAAACAGCAGCAGTATAGCAGAGCTGTGCGTATGACAGTAAACTGCTGTACAGTCGAGGGCAGTCTTGCACAGCTGGGCTCGTCTAGTCTTGCTACAGTGAGCGGTGTTTAATTTGACAGAAGAATGCTGATTAGCGTTGTTAGCTTCCTGTTAAACCACATTCCAGCCCTCAGCCCAAGCCTCTGGAAAAATAAACACACTCAAAATAATCTAAAAATATCAGGTCAGCTGAGAGTGAGAGTGAGAGTGAGGGAGCAGAGGAGTTAAAGACTGATTACAATTTTCACTCCTTTCCTTTCACTAATTTTTTATTTCTCCCCTTGTACATCAGTATTTATTTTGGGTGTGTTTAGGGTTTGGCTGATTTCTTCAGTGGTTTGGGTTTGGATCAGTGTTTGCTCACTGGTTACGGCATTGGACTACTGATCAGATGGTCATGAGTTCAAATCCCATCCCTGCCAAGCTGCCGCTGCGGGGCCCTAGAGCGAGACCCTTAACCACTCAGTTGTATAGTGTAATGCTCTTTCACTTCTGTAAATTGCTCTGAATACGGGAGTCTGCCAAATTCCATAAATATTTAGATCAGTGTTTGCTTTGGTGACCCCCAACACTAGTCCCACTGACCACTATACAGTCCAAACACCACTTAAACACTGACCCCTAACCCCCATACAGTACTCCAAACACCGACCTCAACCCTCATACACTAGTCCAAACACTCACCTCAATCCACACACTCTAGTCCAAACACTCACCTCAATCCACACACACTAGTCCAAACACTGACCCCAACCCTCATACAGTACTCCAAACACCCAAACACTGACCCCAACCCTCATACACTAGTCCAAACACTGACCCCAACCCTCATACAGTACTCCAAACACCAACCTCAACCCTCATACACTAGTCCAAACACTCACCTCAATCCACACACACTAGTCCAAACACTGACCCCAACCCTCATACACTAGTCCAAACACCCAAACACTGACCCCCAACCCTCATACACTAGTCCAAACACTCACCTCAATCCACACACAGTAGTCCAAACACGGGCCCCAACCCACACACACTAGTCCAAACACCCAAACACTACTCCACACACTAGTACAAACACTGACCCCATTGAACACTAAAACACTTTACCACTGTTTTAAACCCTGATCCAAACAGCAACTAAATAAATTAAAAACACCAAATACATTAATCAAAACATAGGACCACTGATCCAAAGTAACAAACTCTGAGATGTGTTAGTCATGTGACATACAAGTGATATTTACAACACTAATTAACACTTGTATGTTTAATAGTGTACACTAGTGTATTAGTGTATGTTTATTCTGTAGTGGAATTTGATAAACACGCTCATAATGAGCTGAAATGTAACTCGTAATGTTCATTTTAATAAGATATCTCATGTCTAACAGATGCAGTTACACATTTTGTTGATTTACTGAACAGGTCTTGAAGTATTTTGGGATGAAAGAGGAAAGATTTGTACTGGAATGATTTAGATCAAAAACGTTTGCAAGTGTTTACGTTTACTAGATAAACACTCAGCAAGTGTTTAAAAGAGCAGAATGATAACCTCAGCATGTTTGACTCTAAACCAGCTCCAGCGTGGGATGATTCTAATAGAAAGTGACTCATGTTGAGGTGTTTGTAGTGTTTAACGCAACACAGCCGAAAAATTCCACATTCCTGAGGAAGTCTGAGAGCCAATTCCGAGGACTTATCCTCCTCGCTTCCACAAATACGACCCGAATCAGAGTAATTAAATCCGTTCGCTTCTGTAAGTTTTCCTCCCTGAAATCTGGGCCGAGGTCCAGCTGATCTTTTGCACATTATCGTCGGTCAGGTTTCGGATTTAGAGAGCTGGAGGAATGCTTTTATTTATTAATCAGAAGAAGGAGAAGTTGGAAAATGGAAAGAAGGAAAAAAAAGAAAAAAAAAAGGAAAAATGCAAATCCTGTTGCAAGACAGTCTGAGATTTACAGCCTCGGACCACGAGACGAGCTCAGCGTGCATGAGCACTACAATCAGAGCAGAAGATTGTTGATAAATGGGCTTGGCACACACACACACACACACACACACACACACACACACACACACACAAAGAGCCAAGACACACACACACACACACACACTAAACCACTCACAGTCTGTTCCAGTCTAAACGACCCATGTAACATGGATTTATGAAGACAAATATTCTAGTGACATTTACGTTATCTGTAAATTCTGAGATTGTTATTATTTATGTACAGATAATTTGTGACTTTTTGTGTATGGTGAGGAATTTGCTGTGATATTTTTGGCTTTATATAAAAATAAACATCCACAATGTTTCCTTTTACTATAAACGTATTCCATCATCTGAGACACGATAAAAAAAAACAATAAAGAAAAATATTTCACGTTAGCTAAAACATAACAGAAATTCAATTTATTCTGTATAGTACTGTAACTAACAAAGACCTAGTGTTACATAAAATAACAAAATAAGATACATAAATACACACACACACACACACACACATGCATGCATATTTCAGGACCCAAAGTTTCCCAGCAGAACATTGCCCAGAGCATCACACTTCCTCCGCCAGCTTGCCTCCTTCCCATAGTGCATCCTGGTGCCATCTCTGTGTTGCCCGGTGAAAACGTG
>CM074962.1:1239069-1249542 GCA_037577455.1 Pangasius macronema
TTGAGAGGAACCAGGCTCAAAAGGGAACCCATCCTCATCTGGGTGCAACGGATAGTGCGATTAAAAATAAATCCCTTGTATTATTGTGCAGTACAAGGACAAGTAGTGCAATTGAAGAAAAGTGTGCTTTCTCCAGTACAGAGAACCATCTGGGTGTTATCTGGGTGTGGTGTGGGATTCAACCATGATGCAGGCAAGTCTGTCTCCTGCTTGGATTGGTCGATCCTCACAGCAGTCACGAGAGTGAGAGAAGGCCGGTTACTCACTGTAAAGCAGTTCCAGAAACTGCTGAGTTTGATGGAAGCTGCATCCAACGTGATACTTTTTGGCCTGCTGTACATGAGACCCCTACAGTGGTGGCTCAAGACCAAGGGGTTCTTCATCGGACGCATCTCTCACCAGTTAGGAAGCGGTCATGAGTGGCTTCTCAGCCCGTGGTCTGTGGAGCGGCTGCCATCTAACGTGGCATGTGCCTGGGGATGGTGGCCATGCCATGTGAGATGGCAGCCGCTCCATGGATCACGGGCACGTGCCTGGGGATGGTGGCTGTGTTTCTAGCTTTGAAACACTTTCTTCCGGACCTAAGAGCTTGCCATGTGTTGGTGCGCACTGACAACACAAAGATGGTCTCTTACGTGAACCACCGGGGACATCTGCATTAGTGCCCCCCTTTCCAGGCTGGTGCATCAGATCCTTGTGTGGTCCTAGGGGAAACTCCTCCTGCTGGGAGCACTTTACATCCCTGGGCATCTCAGTATGGGAGCAGACATCTTGTCGAGGCAGGGGCTGAGGCCCGTTGACTTCACCCTGAGATGGTGAAGCAGATATGGAGAGTGTTTGGCCGGGCTCAGGTGGATCTGTTTGCGACTCAGGAGATATCACACTGTCCCCTCTGGTTCTCTCTGACTCATCCAGCTCCTCTTGGACTGGATACCATGTACAGACCTGGCAAAGGCTTCGTCTGTAAGCCTTTCCCCCAATTGCTCTGCTCTCGGGAGCTCTAGAGAGAGTGTGCCAGGGCAGGGTCTTTCTGTTGTTAGTAGCCCTGTACTGGCTGAGCCAAGTATGGTTCTCGGACCCGATTTCCCTCCTCGACAGCCCTCCATGGGAGATCCCCGTCTGGAGGGACCTCCTCTCACAGGCTGGCTTCCACCCCCACCCAGAGTTGTGGAGGCTGTGGGTGTGACCTCTGGGGGGGCACAACTCGTAGCTTCCAGTCTCTCAACCGAGGTTGTTCTCCAATCCAGAGCTCCATCTATGTGGAAACGGTATGCCCTGAGTGGAAATTTTTCACTTCTTGGTGCGGAAACTGCCAGCTCAACCCAGTTGACTGTGCAGTTGGTACAGTGTTGGAGCTCCTGCAGGTCCAATTCTCTGCAGGATTGACCCTCTCCACCATGAAGGTCTACATGGTGGCCTTTGTGGCCTATCACGCCCCTCACGGTGTTCAGTCTATGGACAGACACCCCCTAGTTACGTTTCCTCCGTGTTGCGATGAGGCTGAGGCCTCCGGTACGATCTCATGTCCCTCCGTGGGACCTGGCTGTGGTGCTGGAGGCTTTCTGTAAAGGTCCTTCTCTCAAGAGAGTTGGGGATCTACAGGCCCTCTCAGTGGTCCTCTCTTTTTAGACCTGTCTGGCCAAAGTGTTTCTCTACCCTTGAGTGGGGTATATTCCTAAAAGTTTCCTCCTCTACACCACAGCCTGTCGTACTCCAGGCCTTCTGTCCTCCTCCCTTTTGGGAGCTGGACCAGCAGAGGCTTAACTGTATGTGTTCAGTGTGTGCACTGGACGCATATGTTCTCAGGGCTGCCCGGTGGGTCGTGGATGCCATCTGTCTGGCCTATGAGTCCTCTGATCTCCCCTCGCCCTTGGGAGTCAAGGCTCACTCCACTAGAAGTGTGGCAGCCTCCAATACCTTTCTGGCAGGTGTCCCTATGCAGGACATCTGCAACGCTGCGGGTTGGTCCGTGCCCCTGACTTCCATCAGGTTCTATGGCCTCAATATGTGAGCCACTCCGGGCTATTCTGTTCTCTTGCCCTAACTGTGCTCTTCCACACTGGGCAGGGACTTGTAAGTCTGGTGGTGTGGGCATACTAGTTCCCATAGCATTTTGACGCAGTTCAAGTTCCTGAAGGGGAACGTCTCCAGGTTACGTATGTAACCATGGTTCCCCGAGATGCTGCATCTAAGTGCCATACTTCTGGCATCCCTGCGAGCGCCTGCTTCATTTTCAAAGCTGCCGCTGTATCCACTGCGTGTGCATTTAAGCTTCCTGGTTGCTACGTCACCCCGCCCGTGACGTCTCGCCCATCCATTGGACTGATTACACATGTGATTCATGCTGAAGGTGTTCATATAGCGTTTCGATGCAGTGTCTCGTTCCCTCGGGGAACCATGGTTACATACGTAACCTGGAGATGTTTTATCAGTGCAGTCACGTGTTGCGCTCTCTCTGGTTTTCAGGGTTCCACATCATCCCTGGTTTTTCCCAATTTGTCTCTGAGAGCTGTGTGCTGATCATTATTGGTCTGATGGTCGGAGTTCTCATTAAGTTCTTGGGTGGAACGCTTCCAGTTTTGGACACCGAGCTCTTCTTCCTGTGTCTACTCCCCCCCATCATCCTGGATGCTGGATATTTCCTGCCTCTGCGCCCCTTCAGTGAGAACATTGGCTCCATCTTGGCACTGGCTGTGCTGGGAACACTCTGGAACTCCATCTTTGTTGGGGTGGTGTTATATGGCGTATGTAAAGTGATTGGCCAGATGGATGGAGTCAACCTGCTTTCCTGCCTGCTGTTTGGTTCTATCTCCTCTGCTGTGGATCCGGTTGCTGTCCTTGCCATCTTTGAGGAAATTCACATTAATGAGCTCCTCTACATTCTGGTGTTTGGAGAGTCACTGCTTAATGATGCTGTTACTGTGGTGAGTGGATTAAATGTGCAGTGAGTGGGGGCAGTCATGGCCTGATGGTCTGAGAGTCAGACTTGTAACCCAAAGGTGAACCTGAAGGTCATGGGTTTGAGTCTCGGGTCCGGCAGAGATTGTAGGTGGGGGAGTGAATGACCAGCACTCTCTGCCACCCTCAATACCACGACTGAGGTGAGACCCTTGAGCAANGGATGGGTTAAATGCAGAGCACAAATTCAGAGTATGGGTCACCACACTTGGCCACAAAGTCACTTCACTTCACTTCAGTTAAAGGTGTAGTGAGTGGAGTTAAAGTTGCAGCGTGTTTCTTTCTCTAGGTATTGTATCATCTGTTGGAGGAGTTTGCTGCCAGAGACACGGTGGAGTTCAGTGATACACTACTGGGTGTGCTGAGCTTCCTGTTGGTAGCACTGGGGGGCATCATGGTAGGCATGGTTTATGGCATCATGGCGGCTGTCACCTCTCGCTTTACCTCACACTCACGTGTCATCGAGCCACTTTTCGTCTTCCTCTACAGCTACCTGGCATACCTGTCGGCTGAGGTGTTCCACCTGTCTGGCATCATGGCGTGAGTTATTTATTTATTTATTTGTTTATTTATTTATTTATTTATTTACACTGCAGGACTGTATTTCAATCAGGAGGCTGTAATATGCTGTGTGTGTGTGTGTGTGTGTGTGTGTGTGTGTGTAGTCTTATTGCATGTGGTGTGGTTATGCGGCCCTATGTGGAGGCCAACATTTCCCACAAGTCCTACACCACTATAAAATACTTCCTGAAGATGTGGAGCAGCTTGAGTGAGACTCTCATCTTCATCTTCCTCGGCATTTCCACAATAGCAGGACCACATCACTGGAACTTTATCTTCGTCATCTTCACCATCATCCTCTGCCTCATCTCCCGTGTACTGGGTCAGCTCTCTGTCTGTCTGTCTGGCTGTCTGTCTGCCTGGCTGTGTGTGAAGCTTCTTCATTAATCACTCTGAGTGTGTGTGTGTGTATGTGCATGTGTGTGTAGGAGTGGTGGGACTGAGCTTCATCATGAATAAATTCCGCATAGTGAAGTTAACAGCTAAAGACCAGTTCATCGTGGCCTACGGTGGACTACGGGGAGCCATTGCATTCTCACTGGCTTTCCTGCTCTCCAGTGAACACTTCCCCATGAAGAACATGTTTCTCACTTCCATCATTACACTCATCTTCTTCACAGTCTTTGTTCAGGTGTGTGTGGTGTCTGTGTCTGAGCTGCATACACAAATCATTATATGTAAAAGTACAGGCAGAAAATAATGAAGAACTGGGAAGTGAGAAATTAGGAGAACCAGGTATACTAGGAGAAATAAGAAACATGGGGACCCAGAGGAACTGAAGAACCAGGGAAATATCAAGAAGAATGAAAAGTACAGGAGGTCTGTAAACTTGGGAATTAGGAGAGAACTAGAGAAACATCTCAGTGTACACGACTGCACAATGTTTAACTCCACCTCTGGTGGGCACTCAAGTCTCACCTTGTCATGTTAATAACATAATAAATAATGATTTTTCTTGTGTTTATTTTGTTTTCTGATACAGGGAATGACGATCCGCCCACTGGTGGAGCTTCTGGCAGTAAAGAAGAAAAGCAACACCAAGTTTACAATAAATGAGGAAATACATACACAGGTCACTTTCTCCTGTTAAAATTCTGGATCGTGATTGGCCAGAAAGTGTTGATTAGTTTTCTATAACGGCAGCTCTGACAGTAGCGCAGGGTTATATTAATGCGCTCGTTCTAATATCTTATTGTTTCTATAGTAACAGCTCATTCACAAGGACGTGTACAGTGGACATTCCACTAGTGAGGTTTTCTGTAAGGAGACATTTGTGTAACATTCATGGAAGGAGTCTCCAGTGTCAGTGCTTTGTAACAGTCAGAGGTAAAGCTGTAACTTTATGTTTTCTTTTTGCGGGTTGCAGTCTTATTCACTCCAAAAGAGAGAAAAAAGAGGTTGGTGAATGACTGTTTATAGCTGCTATAACGTCAGTGACAACAGGAACTCACTTGTTTCACCAACGTTCCACAACATTAAATGTAACTATAAATGGATTAAAAGTACAGTGTGTCATTCATTAATAAATAAAAATTGTAATAATTGGTAAATTGTGCTTGGAGACACTTGGAGACATGCTGTTATAGGAAACTAATCAGTTTTGGGGTGGTAACAGCAACTCTGCTTCAACACACCACCACATCACTCTGTATTTTACTATGACAGCACAACATGAGGTGTGTGTGTGTGTGTGTGTGTGTATGTGTGTGTGTGTGTGTGTGTGTGTGTGTGCGTGCAGTTTCTTGACCAGGTGCTGATGGGAATCGAGTGCATCTGTGGTCATTATGGACACCTTCACTGGAAGGACAGGTGAGTAACACACTGAACACCATCAGCAATGCTATAATGAAAAGCAAGAGTTATGACCGGATGGTGTCCCTCTCTCTGTCCTTCTATCTGTCCCTCTCTCTGTCCATCAATTTTTCCCCCTGTCTACTCCTCTATCTGCTCCTCTCTTCCCCTCTCTTCCCCTCTCTTCCCCTCTGTCTGCCCCTCTGTCTGCCCCCTGTGTCTCAGGCTGACCCGGTTTAATAAGCGCTACATGAGGAAGTGGCTGATCTCAGGAGACAGGTCTGAGGAACCGCAGCTCATCTCCTTCTATAATAAACTGGAGAGGAAGCAGGCACTCCTAGTGGCTGAGAGTAGAACTGCAGCCAGGTTAAAACCATCACTGCCCTCTACTGCATCATTACTGTGGGTAACAAACACACACACAGACACACACACACACACACACACACTATAAAACATAAATATTAAAATGTGTGTGTGCTTTCAGGAGTGTTCAGAGTGAGAGGAAGAACATGATGAAAATCACAAAGGAACAAGAGGAGGCAATCCGGAACATTCTCAGAGCAAACCTGCAGAAACCACAACAGAGGGTGAACACACACACACACACACACACACACACACACACACACACAGCAGATCTGAGAGATACTGAGTGTGTGTGTGTGTGTGTGTGTGTGTGTGTGTGTAGTTGCGCTCGTACAGCAGACACACACTGCTGCTGGAGGAAGAAGAGTTGGAGTGGCATGAGGCTCAGCTCCAAAGGCAGAGCGCACAGATGGAGCGAAGGGTGAGGATGAAAAACACACAGCTGTTTATATTAAACCCACCCATATGTTTAAACTCCACCCATATATTTAAACTCCACCCATATGTTTAAACTCCACCCATATATTTAAACTCCACCCATATGTTTAAACTCCACCCACACATTTAAACTCCACCCACATATTTAAACTCCACCTATATGTTTAAACTCCACCCACACATTTAAACTCCACCCACATGTTTAAACTCTGCCTCATTATTAATTTTTAAAGAAATTTCACAGCTCCAGTAGAACCATAGACTCTATGTGTGTGTGTATGTATGTGTGTGTGTGTGTGTGTGTGTGTGTGTGTGTGTGTGTGTGTGTGTGCGCTTTCCCCATAGATGAGTCACTATTTGACTGTTCCTAAAAGGCACTCCCCTCTGGTCAGGAGAGCAAATTTAATCTTCAGTAAGTAAACACAAGCACGTAGCTATCTTATATACTAAAACTAGAACAGAACTATCAGCAGAATTAAAACAAGAACCATAATTTAAAACATGAGTCTGAAAAAATGTATAGAACCAGAACGAGAATTGGAACCAGAATTAAGCAAAAAAAAAAAAGACAAGAGAAAAGATATGAACAACAACAAACACTAGAACAAGAACCTAAGCCAAAATAAAAAGCCAAAAAAAACACAACCAGGTTTGTGTCAGTGGAAAGTTTATGTTTAAGTTAATGGCGTCAAACATTGTAAATGTCAGCAGTAAAAAATTGTGTACAATTATTTTTCTCTTCCAGCAGATAACCTGAGCAGTCCTGCAGCTAGTGACATCACCATCAGTACAGAGCCTACAGACGCGGTGAAGCTACTGAATGAAACCCAGCCGAGACAAGACAGCGTCAGCAAAATCCAAGACGGAGTCAAGAAAAACCAAGCCAACATAACAAACGATTCAATCAACAAGAAACAGGATTCGCAGGACTCCCAGACAGACAGAGACAGAGCATGTCAGATCCAAGATGGCTCCTGTGGAGGAAAAGACCGAAAGCTGAGTGTAACGTTTGGTCTGGACGTCGAGGAGCAGAAACCTCCTCAAAATCTAACCAACCTGGAAGTGAGCACAATTGAGGAGCAAGATGAAGATGACAATGCTTCTTATCATGACTGCATTGATACAGGAGTCAAACATCACCAGTTTCATGCAAAAATAACAACTGAGAGAAAATAATATTTATTTCAGATGTGGTTTTGATAGTAATAAGAAAAAAGTATGCATTAGTGCACTATAGCAGCATCAGTTAAGACTCAGAAACGCCTGGGAGTGCTATGCATAATGTTTTTATGTAAAAGGAGGTTTGAAATGTGGAATAAGCAGCCGTTTATATGATTATATTTTAATCGTTACATTATTGTGTGTGTGTGTGTGTGTGTGTGTGTGTGTGTGTGTGTGTGTGTGTGTGTATAAATATAATACGTATCAGTAATCTAATATTTATGTTGCGGATAAAATAAAAATTTGTGCATGGAAATGGGAATTATGTGATTCTGAGTGCACATTTTTACTCAGTTTTATAGTAAATTTTATAGTAGAGTTAAGAATCTTGCTATTTTGTTGTCCAGATCAGAGTTCAGTAAAGCACTGTGATAAACTACATGTAAACATTCATGTCACTAATTGGCCTTTAATGATGTGGATTCTTCCCCCAGGAGTGGTCATGACTCAAGACTCCCCATGTATCACCATGGAGTCAAAATGATGCAAACAAAACCGAGTGTGTGTGTGTGTGTGTGTGTGTGTGTGTGTGTGTGTTTCCTGATGAAAACCATCACCATCCCCAAAGGATGTGATTAAGACTGCTGTGAACAAACAAAACTGTGTTAAAACGATAGATACACCTGCGTATCAGGTGTTGAGCAGAACGTGTGTGTTGAGCAGGACGTGTGTGGTGAGGTTCTCTCCCGTCATGGCTGTGGATTTTAGCGGAGCGTGGCAGATGTATGAGCAGGGAGACCCTGAGGAGTTCCTCAAAGCTGTGTGTGAGTTTCTCCATCATTCTTCTCTAACAAAAACAATTATATTTATTATAACCTGTTAGCTTTTGATTAAAATATAGTTACAGAGCTTGTCATGTTAGAGAGAAACTGCAAAGCATAAACTCCCTTGTCCTGAAGATGTCAGAAAACTTAACGTTACAGCTTTACCTCTGACTGTTACAAAGCGCTGACACTGGAGACTCCTTCCATAAATGTCACATAAATGTATCCTTACAAAAAACTTCACCATAGCAATGACTACATGTTTTTTAATCCATTTATTATCAGTGGAGCGTCCGCTATAGGAGTACCTGTGAATGAGCTGTTGCATAGAAACGATAACGTATTAGAATGAGCTCATTAATATAAACCTGTGCTACTGTCAGAGCTGCTGTTCTAGAAAACTAATCAAAACCTTCTGACCAATCACAATGCAGAACTCAACAGCAGTGTGGTGTAATGACAGAATTATGAGATTTTTCATTACTGAGACACTTCCAGCACTCGAGTCGTGTCCCAAACAGCGCTCTAAGCCCTCGTCCAAGTACTCGTCCAAGTCCTCAAGGGTACAAGGATGTAAAAACATCTGCGACAGTGTTATGACCCTCTGAACCTCCACCACAGCAATGAGACAATAATTACCTACACCTGTGCAGGTCTTCACTGGATATACAGTATGTAGACTGGGATTCCTCTGTCTCTCTCTCTTATTTTTTTTTTTTTTTTGGGTTTGGGACCTGATGCCTGGAGGGCACTCACATCCACTCTTGCACTTTGTTTTTTTCCCTCCCTGTCCTTTCCCTTTTATGATTTTACCCTAGACAATTAAAAATCACAGCTTATTTAACTGACAGTCAGACACAGTGACAGTGACACTCAGTCGCCTGTGCACATGTCTTTTAACCAAACACTAAAAAGGCTTGAGGTCATTTCAACCAATCGGAGTCTTTAATCTTTTATTTTATGTTGTAAAGGTGTAAAGCTGTTCAATACAAGTTACATTCATGGCTTTAATTGAAGAGGTGATGGCATAAACCATGGCAGCTAACACTAGCTTATAAATTTCAGAACGATTTACTACTTTATTGTACTATTGATATTATTATAGCTTTATTTACTGTAAGCTAACACTCGTTAGACTGTTAAGGTTAGCCAGTCAGTCGTTTTTAAATGAAATCCACTGACAGAATGAGTGAAGCATAAAAGAGCATTTCTCCATTCAGATGTTAATTTACTGCATTTATTTTTTTCCCTCAAATATAGTTTATGTTGAGCATAAATGGCGACTGCTGTTTATATTTTCAGTATGTTCATTAGTTTCTTATTCTTACATTATTTTGATTAAAATGATGGATAATATCAACTAGTTAGCAAACAGTAGCTCAGTCAGTCATTAATTAATGCTCCAAAATCATCTCCTGTCAGAGGTAAAATCAACATACCTGCAAAAATTATACAACTGCAGCATTTTACATATTAATTAATAATGCTGTAATATTCAAGATAGAGGGAATCATGGATAGCTCTAAATGCCAATGTGGCACAAAACCTGCAGGCGTCTGTTAGACAGCTGAAGATGAAGAAACATTTAACCTTCCAGCACGATAATGACCCAAAGCACAAATCCAAGTCAACAAAGGAATGGCTTCTGAAGAAGAAGGTAAATGTTTTGGAATGATCCAGTCAGAGCCCAGATCTAAATCCTATCAGAAACCTGTGGAATGACGTGAAGAGGACGGCGTGCAGGAGACACAAAGATAACCAGGATGTGCAGGTGTTAGACTCTTACCCAAGAACACTGAGTCCTGTATTACGTTCAAAAGGTGCTTGAGCAAAGTATTATTTAAGGGGTGTGCAAACTTATGCAACTAGGTTATTTGTAAGTTTTATTTATTTAAATTTTTTCCTCCTGAATGTTGCTTGTTGCTATTTCACATTTACATTCAATTCAATTCAATTCAATTTTATTTGTATAGCGCTTTTAACAATGGACATTGTCACAAAGCAGCTTTACAAAAATAAATGGATTCACAAAATATGTGAATTTATCCCTAATGAGCAAGCCAGAGGCGACAGTGGTGAGGAAAAACTCCCTGAGAGGATATGAGGAAGAAACCTTGAGAGGAACCAGACTCAGAAGGAACCCATCCTCATCTGGGTGTAACGGATAGTGTGATTATAAATAAATCCCTTCTATTATTGTGCACTATAAGGACAAGTAGTGCAATTGTGCAACCAATACATTCATCACAGTTTTTGCAAGAAGTCCAGTTGGTTAAAATCTATCCACTGTCCAATGATGGAGTCCTGAGTACGAAGCTGCTCGTGGCAACCGCAGCCCCAAAGCCACTACAGCAATCGCAGTCCCAAGCCA
>CM074962.1:1254597-1262097 GCA_037577455.1 Pangasius macronema
TAGTATGGGTCTTGGTTAGTATGGGTCTTGGATAGTATTGGTCTTGTCATGGTAACCAGGGGCACTTCCAACTTGGGCTGGCAGGCACCCTGGCTGTCTTGCAGGACCTCTTCTTCTGTTGTCTCCCTGATTTCCTGTATTAACCATGCTTATAAGTTTGTCATGTCATTGTCGACTGAGGACATCGTTCCTCCCCCTGCCTCGGCTGAGGACATCGTTCCTCCCCCTGTCTCGGCTGGGGATGTTGTTCCTCCTCCTGGCTCGGCTGAGCATGTTGTTCCTCCCCCTTGCTCAGCTGAGGACGTAGCTCTGCCTCCTTGTTTCACCACTTTCATCGCTCCCCCTCTGGCCTCACCATAGTTGTTGGTCCCCCCTCTGGCCTCGCTGTGGTCATCACTCCTCCCCATGGCCTTGCTGTGGGCGTTGCTCCCCCCTGAGGGCTCACTGCAGTTGCTGCTTTTGGGCCCCTCTGACTGGTGGTGTTATGGTGTTTCCTGTCCCTGTGTCAGTTTCCTTGGGTTATGGTTCTAAATAAAGAAGTTCTGCATGTGCATTCATCTCCATGGATTTCCTCATGACAGGTCTTGATTAGTACAGGTCTTGGTTAGTATGGGTCCTAGTTTTGAGGAGTATGGGTCTTGGTCTTATCTTGGTCTTTTGTTTGGTCTTGTCTTAGTATTGGTTAATATGGATCTTGGTCCTGTATTGGTCTTAGTTAGAATGGATCTCCATCCTGTCTTGGTCTTTAGTCTTGGTCTTGGTTAGTATTGGTCTCAACTTTGTTCTAGGTTAATGTAGGTCTTGCTCTGGTTAGGATGGGTCATGGTCTTGGTTTTGAATATTATGGGAATTCACCTGGGCTTGTTTTATTCTTGGCCTCTGGTTTTGTCTTGTTCTTGGTCCTGTATTGGTTAGTAGGGGTCATTGCCTTGTCAAGCATGGGTCTTTGTCTTCTTTTGGTCTTTAGTCTTATCTTAATCTTAGTTAGCTATTGTATGAGACTTGATGGCTTCTTGGTTTTGGTTAGTATGGATCTGGGTCTTGTTTATTACAGTTCTTGTTCTTGTCTTAGCCTTGGAATTGGTTAGTATTATTTTTTTACCTTGTCTTGGTGGAGCCTAAAAAGTAGCTCTGCTCTAACCTGGAACAGAGCTGTTCAGCTTCACCATCTGTTTTTGGTTTCAGATCTGAGTATCCAAATGTCACATATTCTTTCTACTGTTGTGAATTTGACGTTGGCATTAGAGCAGGAATGAACCAGGAACTACAGCCTTTCTCTTTCAGTTCCACCCCACAGCTTCGGGGGAGGAAAGAAACTATTTCTGAGCTACTATTTCTATTTTCATTTCCTTTATTATTAGGCTCCTAACACTGTGATCACAAGATATAGCCACACATAATGTTTTTTTTCCAAGGTGTGTGCTTTGGAACACATTCATAGTACATTAAGGATGGTGTTTAGTAACAGTGCAACTCAAAAGCTTCAAGAGGAGTTTAATAAAACCGATAAAGTAAACTGATTCTCTTTCTCGGCCAGAATGAGAAACACATATACACACACACACAGCCACAGCAGTGTGTAAAAGTGTGAGTGTGTAGGAAGATAATAGCTTATTTTTCAACACATTTCAGTCACAAGTTCCCACTCGTTACCATGGGAACTATGGTGATCCAGACAGTGTAGTGGATTATGTAAGATGCAAACACAGTCAGTCGTATTGACCTTCTCCATTATAAACCACTTCGGAGTAAGCACATGCTAAAGCTAATGCATTGTAAATTTACCAATCAGCAAATCTGATGACTATTTAAGCATGCATTAGACTTTTACATTACTGTAAATGTGTATATGAAGGAGGGGGTGATATGGTGAGAGAGACAAAGAGAAAGAATGAAAGAGAGAAGGAGGGATAAAGATCTAGAGAAAGCTGGATTGATCGATACAAAGAGAAACCAGAGAGAAAGCCCTTACCCTCTCAGATCAATCTGTATAAAGTGCTTTCTCCAACACACATAGATGGAGAGATAAATCAAAATAGAATGAGGGATGGACAGATTTCTCTTTACTTCTCCGATAGACCTCTGTCAAGTGTTTTCTTCCGACATTTACACTTTAACTATCAGACGCAAATCCTGGTCATGCGTCACTAACATGTACACTGTGTATGTACACTGTATTTCATCACTAACACCTTGTACTAACATACTGTGATAACATATGCATTCATTCACAGACAACAAACGAGTTCCAACAGCAACATAAAAACCATGTAAGACTGTGTAAACAAGCATTAATGGGCTGTAATGTGCATAAGTACAATAATAATAAGCAATATGAGTCACTTTTAGAAAGTGTTACAGCCATAGCAGCAATACAGTCAAGGCTGAGTAGTGATGAAAAACAGATACAACATCAATATTACGGTGAAGAAAGTAATTACAGTGAGGAACTGGATTACAGTGCGGAACAGGATTATTGGAAGGAAAGGAATTATAGTGAGGAGCAGGGCTATGATGAGAAAAGGCGTTATGGCGAAGAGCAGGATTGTGGTGAAGAACAGGGTTACGTTGAGAAACAGCATTATGGTGAGTAAGGAGATTATGGTGAAGAATGGGATTACGGTGGGGACTGAGGTTACGGGGAGGAAAGAGATTATGGTGAGGAATGGGATTAAGGTGAGGAATGGGATTAAGGTGAGGAATGGGATGACAGTCTGGAATTGAAAAATGGGATTATGGTGAGAAACATGATGACAGTGAGGAAAATGATTATATTAAGGAAAAGCGATGGTGAGGAACGGGATTACGATGAGGAACAAGATTACAGTGAGGAACGGGGTTCCGGTGAGGAATGGGATTATGGTGAGGAGCGGGATTGTGGTGGGGAACAGGGTTTTGTTGAGGACCTGGATTATGGTAGAGAACGGGGTTATGGTAAGGAAAGGGATCATGGAGAGGAACGGGATTATGGTGAAGAGCAGGATTGTGGTGGGGAGTAGGGTTGTGGAGAGGAACAGGGTTATGGAGAGGAACAGGGTTATGGGGAGGAAAGGTGTTATAGTGATGAAAAGGATTACGGTGAGATAGAGGATTAAGGTGATGAACGGGATTACTGTAGGAGAAATTGCAGATTGGGATTACAGTGAGGTGTTTATTACAGTGTGGAATGGGAATATGGGGCACAGGAAGTACAGTGAGGAAAAGGGATATGGTGAAGAAAAGAATTACAGTGAGGGATGAGATAACTGTGAGGACTATGGTATGGAATGGGATTACAGTGAGGAACAGGATCAAGATGAGGAACAGCATTACATGCTGGGAACAGGGTCATGGTGAGGAACGGGATTACACGTCATCTTTCTGCATTGTCTACTGACCATCTTCTGGCACCACTTGGTCATGCCTTCTTTAATCAGTAAATCCTTTCCAACTGTAGTCACCCTAAGTATGTGATTTGCATCATATCCCTGGGGGACACGTTCCTACCTTCATTAGTTTAACTTTTGAAGAATTTCAGCCACACTGTCACCCTGGGCAATACCTGCTGGTTTCTACAGAGGAGCTGATTGATGTGCTCCATCCTCCAACTCAACACTGTGGCATTCTGCACTGCAATACATCATACGATCTGCACGTAAACGTTAATCATTCCAGTCAGGGCAGTACTGAAGAACTACATATGGTGTTGTGTTGAAGGTGTGTGTGTGTGTGTGTGTGCACGCAGGCCACAATATAACCTGAGATGACTGACAGCGCTAGTCTTCTGTGGAATCTACCAACAACCTGTAACAAGTCCTGATTCGCTTGCCACTGACTCTGTGTGTAAGAGCATGTGTGTGTGTGTGTGTGTGTGTGTGTGTGTGCGCGTGTAAAACACACGTGTACAGCCGGTTGCAGCATTACTCTTCACAACCCTGAGGCATTTTCACCTTCAACACACAGTAAATCAGATCTGCAAACTAAACAAACACACACACATTACATTAGAGCAACCAATGCTACTAAGCACATTTTCCAATACAGACATTTCTGTCTCTCTCACACACACACACACACACACACATTCAAATCACCCCCCCCTCCAAACACACACACACACACACACACACACACACACACACACACACACACACACACCTGTACACTTCATACACACTTCAAAACAGGAGCTTATGATGTTAAGATGTCTGTGAAGGGCAGGGGGATAAAACATGAGAACGTTCCTCGGCCCCTCATTGGCTCACTCAGTCCTGGCCACGCCCCCTTGTCGTTATTCTCACCTGTGTGCAGTTAATTCTTGCATCCATTATTACTGCAACTCTACTCCTGTGTTTTGTTTTCTGCTAGTAGGTATTTCTGACTAGCTTGCTAACCTTACACTAATCAAACACTAGACTGGACCCCAAATGTCATTTATTTTTAATTAATTACGAACATTTGACACGTCAACAATTACATTCCTAAACAGGAATCCTGAACAGGTGTACGTGTGTAATGGAGAATGTTGGTGTCTGATGGAGAATGTTGATGTTTCGTGGAGAATGTTGGTGTTTTATGGAGAATGTTGGTGTCTGATGGAGAATGTTGATGTTTCATGGAGAATGTTGGTGTTTCATGGAGAATGTTGATGTGTCTGATGGAGAATGTTGATGTTTCATGATGATTGTTCGTGTCTGATGGAGAATGTTGGTGTCTGATGGAGAATGTTGATGTTTCATGGTGATTGTTGGTGTCTGTTGGAGAATGTTGGTGTTTTATGGAGAATGTTGGTGTTTTATGGAGAATGTTGATGTTTCATGGTGATTGTTGGTGTCTGATGGAGAATGTTGATGTCTGATGGAGAATATTGGTGTTTTATGGAGAATGTTGATGCTTCTTGGTGGTTGTTGATGTCTGATGGAGAATGTTGATGTCTGATGGAGAATGCTGGCGTTGAATGAAACCGTTCAGTCTTTGTTGGGTTACGATTCTGCTGAAATGAACACTACACTCTCACAGCTTGCATTGGAACGCTGCCCATCTTTTCTAAAACATGATGAGGTGATACGATGACGAGACAAAGAATCTTCAGTGGCTCTCACCGGCCTCAGTGAATCATGCTCTTGTAAAAAAAAAAAAAAAAAAAAAAAGAACAGTCATAAACAAAGGCGAGACCATACATAGGCATTTCCTCTGCCTTCCCCAGCGCTATGGAAACACACCACCTGATGATGCTGTTGACCTCCTGACCCCTGGTTGTCACGACGATCTGAGCAGATTTATTCTCGCCCGCTCCATATCACCTTGGTTTACCATAATAGGCTCTGAGAGCTGAGAAAACGCGTGTCCTGGTACTGAAGTTTCCCTGCAAGTCCACATGGGCTGCCAAGTGTGGGAAAGTGTGCGTGTGTGTGTGTATATGTGTGTGTGTGTTTGTGTATGTGTGTGTGTGTGTGTATGTGTATATACCTTCTGTGATGGATATATTAATATGGATGGCATGGTAACGGATTTGGGGCTTTGCTCAGTTAGCAGGATAATGCAGTGTAGGATTAACACATTACAGCACTGAAGTGACTTCTGAAGTGTCGAACGAAAACACAAACACTTTTACACTCGCGAACGAGTAAAAGTTTGACGCCTACAGCGTTGTGTTTCAGCTGGACTTTTATGAACATGCTACGTCAACATTTATTCCATGTTACTTCCCTCAATCACAGAACTACGGCCAAACCTGTGTACTTACACGCTAAATAACATCACCTGTTCCACACAGTCTACAGCTACGAGTTCATCAGATGAGTCGAGCAGAAATTATTTCCAGCTAAAAAACTACTTCAGATTGCAGTTCGGACATCTTATCTTCCAGACCGAGGACACCTGCTTTAATAACCACACAAGAACATCCACTAAAGAAAATATATATATAATCGAATGAGAATGTGCAGATAGACATGCTGTTTTAAGTCCCCAAGAAATCTGTAATACTTCGATAAGAGCGTCTTCTGTAAACCAGGGAACACTGGGGATCAGGAAAACAGCGGAAAGTAGAAAACACTCTGAAGAGGAGCACGCAGACCTGCAGGACACACTGATAACAAGAACAGCTGGTGAACATCAGCACCATTAAATTATTAACTCGTTTATCCATCACATCTTCTGTTCATCCACACTGAACCCTCTCAGATATGAAGAAACACTACGCTGAGGGGTTTTACACCTTTCCTCGAATGTCTGCCGTTTTTTATATTCAGAATTCAGCAGGTTTTATTCTGTCTTTCGTTCCGTCTGTCTCTCTCTTTTTCATGTATTTGTCATCTGTTTCTTTCTCTCTCTCAATCTCTCTCTCTCTCTCTCTCTCTCTCTCTCTCTTTCACTCTTTGTCACTGTTTCACTCTCTTTTTTTTTGGTCTCTCTCTCTCTGTCTCTTTCTCTGTAAAATCTCTTTCTTTTGATCTCTGTCCCCCTCTCTCATGCTTTCCGTCATTCTGTGTGTGTGTGTGTGTGTGTGTGTGTGTGTGTGTGTGCATGTCTCTGTCTGTCTGTCTCACTCTGTCTGTCTATCTCTTTCTGACTCTCTCTCTCTCTCCTTCTGTCTCTGTGTCTCTTTCTTTCTCTGTGTATCTCTCTTTTGATCTCTGTCCCACTCTCTCATGCTTTCTGTCATTCTCTCGCTCGTACTCTGTTTCCCTCTCTGTCTCTCTGTCCTCCTTCCTTCTCTCTCTCTCTCTCTCTCTCTCTCTCTCTCTCTGTTCTTTATCTGATATGCAGTAGAACAGTGAGGTTGTTGTGATTCATGTGTTCTGTCACCTCAGTGTGAAAATCTGTAAATGAATCCTTCGTAACAGCTGTAAGAGAACAGTGAGAGTGATTGAGGGGTCCAAGCACTTCCCAGCAGACCGTGCTCACGCAGGAGCTGATCCTTCTCATTCGGTTTCATGGTGAAACTCTGATTCATGTAATGGATGATTTCATTTTTTATGAAGGGGTTTTCCTGAAATGCTGTTTAAAATCAAGTTCTAGACAACCTTGCCAGGCTACCACAAGGCTAATCTCTGCTAGCATATCTATGGGATTTGCAGAGATTTGTTGGCACCAAGCTAAGCGTAACAGACCTGCTCATAACATGGCCACCGCTGCTGTAGTAGAGCTTCTACCGTAAATACTGTAAAACACGGGTGGGCCCATGGAAAACAACCAGTAACTACTGTCACTTCCCTGTTTCAGTCAGAGAAAAAGTGTGTGTTATTGTCAGGAAAATAGAGAACATGATGAAGTGTGTGTGTGTGTGTGTGTGTGTGTGTGTGTGTGTGTGTGTGTGTGAGAGAGAGAGAGAGAGAGAAATTAGGCCAGCTTCTCAGGAGAGCTCCTTAAAAGGCCAGGATGGATGATGTCGTGGAGGCGTCCTCTTTTTTCGCTCCCCTCTCTCTCTTTCCTCCTTTCTGTTTTTCTCTCACTAAGCTGAAGCTTCACACACATCAGATGCACCAGATAAAAAAACAGATAGACATTAGATTAGAT
>CM074962.1:1267097-1274076 GCA_037577455.1 Pangasius macronema
TTAGGTTTACGTTAGTATTTAATTGTAGAATATATATATATATAGTTTTATTTATTTCTGTATTTATTTACTGATAATTATTTTAGCATTTATGTACTTTAATATATTTAGGTCAATGTTTTTATATTAATTATTTCCCAGCACGAATAAGGAAAATAATAACATTATAACACAAATGTAGTTTTTTTTTTTACACTTTTGTGTATTTATTTTAAATAAATAAATAAATAAACAAACATATTTAGCTTTAGTTTTGTATTTATGTACCCTGAAGTTATTTTTGTAATTTTTTGTTTGTAATTTAAATCTGTTGTTTATTTTATTCCTTCCTGTGATTTTAATGACTGGATTTATTTCAGTTTATTCTGCTGGAGATTTAAAGCCTCGCTGTCGCCCCCTGCAGCTCCATCAGGCACACTGCACTGCGCTAATTCACTTAACCTGCGGCCTGCAGGCGGCGCTCTCTCTCTCTCTCTCTCTCTCACACACACACACACACACACACTCTCTCTCTCTATATATATATCTATATATGTATATACACACACACACACACCCCTCTCATGCACTTTATGTTCTCCAGTTTGTACAGTATGCATGCCTCTCAAAAAAATTTAAAAATAAACAATAAACACACTTCCCCACTCTGTAGGAACTTTACACATTTATATCTACTGGAATTTTCTCTCCTTTTTCATTCACTCATCTTTCCTTAAATTATTTATCTTTATTTATTCTCTTTATTCTTTCTGCTATTTATATCATCTTACATTTATTTTACTCTTATTTACTGATCTTGGCATTTAATCCTTAAATTATTCATATTTAATAATTCTTGCTAAACTTGGTACATTATTTCTTTTTTTAATATTTATGATAATTTATATATTTTCAAAAACCTTTTTATTTAGTGAATTTTGTTAAATTTCCATATTTGTGGTACTTATACAAATTTATTTTTTATTCTAGTATTTATATAATTTAACATTTATTTACTTTATTTTATTAAATCTTTGTATTTAAACTCTCAAGAGATTAAACTGAAACATTCAGGTTTTTTAATACAATTATTTCAGCAGTTAAACGAACCGACCAATCAGACAGCGAGCAGAACGTAGCTCCGCCCACTCAGGCCTACGGGAGGACAGGTGTGAAGCCAGAATGAAGCCAGCACTCGAGTGTTTTTGCCCTCAGGTTTATTAAGGTAAGAGTGTGTGTGTGTGTGTGTGTGAGTGCGTGTGAGTGCATGCGAGTGTGTGTGTCTGCGTGTGCGTGCGTGTGTGAGAGAAATGAAGCGCAGCACTCGAGTGTTTTTGTCCTCAGGTTTATTAAGGTAAGAGTGTGTGTGTGTGTGGAGGTTAACGGTAGGACTTCTGGTAGCGAGCGCGAGCTCCTGGACCTCCAAACTTCTTGGACTCGCAGCGGCGTGGATCAGCGACCAGCAGGGTTCGGTCATACTGGATCAGGATGTCCTTGATCTCCTTCTTAGACGCCTCGTCCACGTCTGAGGAGCAGCACACACACGCGTTAGAAACACACACACGTAAAAAACACGCACACACGTAACAAGTTAGCCTCACACACGCATCGCATCTCTCACACGCGCCTCACACGTCTCTCACGCACGTTAGAAACACACACACTCAAGACACACCAGAGTTCAACACAGAAAGAAAGAAATCTACATGTTCATTTCACTAAAATCACCAAAAAAAACTCTTATTTCCTTAATTTATTGAAACATTTAATTTATTAAGCACATTATGAAATATCTGTACACACTAAAGGCTCGTGTGTAACAGTACTCACACTTCTGGTAGTAAGCGACCAGGGCTTTGGAGATGGCCTGACGGATCGCTGGGAGGAAATAAAGCACACGGATATTAAACAAAATAAACAAACAAACACAAACAACATTAAAATAACACAAATACGCGTTAAAATCTTTTTCTCCGAGTGATGATCATCTGACGGCGTTTCAACGTGTAATAACGCACGCCCGGGCCGTAATAACGCACGCTTAAGCTGTAATAACACATACATTATGTACACTAAGAGCTCAGTACTACTGAGCTGTCAATCATGTGCTGATTAGAAATTAGGCCACGCCCATTAAACGTATTAAAGCGCCGCTGCACTGTGGAAAGAACACAGTTACGCTGAAGTGTTTCTGTACAAGGAGTGTGTGTGTGTAAGTGTGAGTGAGTGTGTGTAAGAGTGTATGTGTGTCAGAGAGAGTGTAAGAGAGTGCGAGCGTGTGTATGAGTGCGTGTGCGAGTGTGTGTAAGAGAGAGTGTGTATGAGTGTGTAAGAGTGCGAGCGTGTGTATGAGTGAGTGAGTGTGTGTGTGTGTAAGAGAGAGTGTATGCTAACTAATGCTAACTAACTAAATGTCTACTTGCACAAAACTTCACTATCAACAAATACAGATGATTTTTTAAAAATCTGTTTAGTGTTTCGGTGCCTTGCTCAAGGGTCTCACCTCAGTGGTGGTATTGAGGGTGGCAGAGAGCGCTGGTCATTCACTCCCCCANGAGACTCAAACCCACCACCTTCAGGTTCACCTTCAGGTTACAAGTCCGACTCTCAGACCATTAGGCCACGACTGCCCAACATGAGCGAGTGTGTGCGCGCGCGCAAGAGAGTGTGAGTGTGTACGAGTGTCTGTAAGAGTGTGTGTGTGTGTACAAGTGTGAGAGTGTGTGTAAGAAAGTATGTATGAGTGTGTGTGTGTGTGTGTACCATAGACTTGTGCGACGTGTCCTCCGCCCTTCACACGCACTCTGATATCAACACCAGCGAAGCGTTCCTTTCCCAACAGCAGGATCGGCTCCAGCAGCTGGAACACACACACACACAGTTAACTACTGCTCTCTCACACACACACACGGTTAACTACTGCTCTCTCACACACACACACGGTTAACTACTGCTCTCACACACACACGGTCAACTACTGCTCTCACACACACACACACGTCAACTACTGCTCTCACATACACGTCAACTACTGCTCTCACACACACACGTCAACTACTGCTCTCACACACACACGGTCAACTACTGCTCTCACACACACACGTCAACTACTGCTCTCACACACACACGGTCAACTACTGCTCTCACACACACACGGTCAACTACTGCTCTCACACACACACACACACACACAGTCAACTACTGCTCTCACATACACACACACACACACACGTCAACTACTGCTCTCACATACACACACACACAGTCAACTACTGCTCTCACACACACACGGTCAACTACTGCTCTCTCACACACACGGTCAACTACTGCTCTCACACACACACACGGTTAACTACTGCTCTCACACACACTCGATCATCAGATTGGATCTGCTATTTTTTTTTTTTTTGCTGTATGTCGTTGCCGTGACAACGTGATGTCAGCACTCTGCTGTGAATTAAAGCCCTGAGCCTCTTCAGCAGGAGGTCTGGTGACTCGAGCCTGACGCAAGTTCACTAACAGACGATCAGAGGCTTAGAAACAGATCAGGTTCTGAAGTTTTGTGCTTTAAGCTGTGAGGAGGAGAGGAGAGGAGAGGCGAGGTGAGGAGAGGAGAAGAGAGGCGAGAAGAGAAGAAGAGAGGCGAGGAGAAGAGAGGCGAGAAGAGAGGCGAGGAGAGGAGGAGAGAGGCGAGGAGAGGAGGAGAGAGGCGAGGAGAGGAGGAGAGAGACGAGGAGAGGAGAAGAGAGGCGAGGAGAGGAGAAGAGAGACGAGAAGAGAGGCGAGGAGAAGAGAGGCGAGGAGAGGAGAAGAGAGGCGAGGAGAGGCGAGGTGAGGAGAAGAGAGACGAGAAGAGAAGAGAGGCGAGGAGAGGCGAGGTGAGGAGAAGAGAGACGAGAAGAGAAGAGAGGCGAGGAGAGGAGAGGAGAGGTGAGGAGAAGAGAGACGAGAAGAGAAGAGAGGCGAGGAGAAGAGAAGAGAGGCGAGGAGAGGAGAAGAGAGGCGAGAAGAGGAGAAGAGGCGAGGAGAGGAGAGGCGAGGAGAGGAGGAGAGAGGCGAGGAGAGGAGAAGAGAGGCGAGGAGAGGAGAAGAGAGGCGAGGCGAGGAGAAGAGAGA
This sequence comes from Pangasius macronema, assembly GCA_037577455.1. Classification (NCBI taxonomy): domain Eukaryota; kingdom Metazoa; phylum Chordata; class Actinopteri; order Siluriformes; family Pangasiidae; genus Pangasius; species Pangasius macronema. The sequence goes on from CM074962.1 coordinate 1,271,193, forward strand.
CGAGGAGAAGAGAAGAGAGACGAGGAGAGAGGCGAGGCGAGGCAAGCGAGGAGAGGGGCGAGGCAGTGTGGCTAATGAGCATGAACATGATTCTTGGTGAGATGAAGCTTTGGGATGAACCGTCTCTCTCTTTATGAAATGTCTCTCTCTCCCTCCCTCAGGTGCAGTAACAGGTGAGTGTCCTCATACGAGGTCAGAGGTTTAACTCTTTCACACATTTATATCCAGATTTTGAATCTCCAATCAAGCTGATTAATGGCTCAACACACTCATCTCAGCCACATCGTGTGTATACACACACACACCCCCTATACATACACACACACACACTCATCCTATACATACACCCTACACACACACACACACCTTGTACTGCAGCGTGGCCGGCTCGATGGTCTCCAGCGGTCTGCCGTTCACTTTAACCAGTCCATTTCCTCTCTTACAGTGGGCTACAGCCGTGGCTGTTTTCTACAACACACACACACACACACACACATTACAGCTCGCTGTTACCAACCAGCAAAAAACTCAACACAGAGTCAAAATAATAAACACTAACAACTAAGTAAACTACAGCTTCAATTAGACCATTTACATCTTTGACATTTCATCACAATGTTTAAAATATAATCACAGAAGATCTGAATAGATTTATTTATAATTATTAATAAACAGTAAATTATGACTCGCCGGCTTTATATCTACAGTTACAGACCGAGTCACGTGACTGATACTCGCGTTTAAATACAATTATATCTCCATAATAAGAAATAACGGTATAATAAACATTTCCTACATAAAGTTTTTAATGTATATTAACTCCAATCAGAAGTTTAGCTTTAAAAGGTGAAAATATTTAACGTTAGCATGTTAGCAAGCACAGCGCACGCGCTTGACGTGAAAACGCTTTACACAAAACACCCAGAGGCTTAATAAAGTTATTTTCTAAACATATTGAATGTTTTTATTGTTATTTTATCACATATAAAAGCCATAAAGTGATAGAAAACGCGCGCGTGCTGCTGCTAGCTGAGTGATTAGCCGACTAGCTAGCGACCACACGTGAACATAAACTTTAATATTTCTATATTTTCTGCACTCACTTTGCGCCCAAACACCTGGACAGACTGCAGAGGTCCTTTAGCCGGCATGATTCTACAATAAAACACAGAAATGTCCGCGTTAGTGAAAGGTTTAAATGTGAATAAAAGTGTAAATTTGGACAGAGAGCTAGCCACGGACGCACCGCGTTCAGCACCGCACCGGAAGAAGAGACCGAGACGGGGTTTCTCGCACCGAAATGCACGGGCTGAGGAGCTTCTTCTACGGTGCGGTGGGAGGATTGGAGCGCCACTGACACCTAGCGGCGGAGGCGGGGAGGGTCAGGCTTAAAATAATCACGTTTATTTATTTAAAAGACACATTCGTGTTTAATTACACAAGACTAGCCATCTTCAGTACAGTAATGAATATGCTGCTCACAGGAAATATAAAATAATGTAAATAATAGTCAAAGTGTGTGTGTGTGTGTGTGTGTGTGTGTGTGTGTGTGTGAAGTAGCAGATTCAATGATCAGGCAGCAGGGGGCGCTGCAGATACAGCTTCACCTCCATAACTACACAATTCAGTGTGTGTGTGTGTGTGTGTGTGTGTGTGTGTGTGTGTGTGTGTACTTTTTAACATTTACACTGAGACTAATTTCAGCAGGTTACATCACCGTCTCTCTGTGTGTTCAATTCCATTTTATTTATGTAATAATGGACACAAAGCAGCTTTACAGAAATCCAGATATTATACATTTTAAATATCTATCTATCTATCTATCTATCTATCTATCTATCTATCTATCTATCTATCCTTTCTTTATTGTTCAGTTGTGTGGTTCTCGGTTCTGTTCTGACCAGGCGACTCAGCAGCGTGTGTGTGTGTGTGAGTGTGTGTGAGTGTATGTGTGTGTGTGAGAGAGAGATAGAGAGAGATATAGAGAGAGAGAGAGAGAGAGAGAGAGAGAGATTGCACTGTATAATGTGAAAAGTTTGTGCACCTGATGAAGGGACGTGTATAAAAGCAGTGTGTTTTCCAGACGTTTCTGCTTCTGCAGTTCCATCACCTCCTCACCTCACCTGTGTGTCCTGTGTTATTAACTCACACGCTGCTAAAAACACCACACTGCCTTTTGTCCCTGTGTGTGTGTGTGTGTGTGTGTGTGTGTGTGTGTGTGTGTGTGTGTTGTACCATTATTAGTAGAAAGTGCCAGTCAGCACAGGTCTGAATAACAGTGTGTGTGTTAGCAGGAGAGGTGTGTGTATGAGAAAAGCAGCTGGTTCAGGTGTGAGAGGAGGAGCGAAAGAGAGAGGGTGTGTGTGTGTGTGTGTGTGTGTGTGTGTGAGAGAGAGAGAGCAAGCGGGAGAAAGAAAGAAAGAGAGAGAGAGAGAGAGAGAGAGAGAGAGAGAGAGGATAGAGGGTAGCAAGACAATAGCTCAGGTGTGAGGAGTGTGTGTGTGTGTGTGTGTGTGTTAGCAGGAGAAGTGTGTGAGCGGCATCTGGCTCAGATGTGAGAGGAGGAGCGGAAGTGTGTGTGTGTGTGTGTGTGTGTTAGCAGGAGAAGTGTGTGAGTGGCATCTGGCTCAGATGTGAGAGGAGGAGCGGAAGTGTGTGTGTGTGTGTGTGTGTGTGTGTGTGTGTGTGTGTGAGACAGTAGCACACTCAGACAGATGTTGGAAGAGGAAATGGAGCTGATTGAGGCGACACGTGTGTGTTTGTGTTTTCTCTTTGGGAGAGAGATAATGAGGATTACTGACAACTAAACACACTCTCTCTCTCTCTCTCTCTCTCTCTCTCACACACACACACACACACACACACACACACACACACACACACA
>CM074962.1:1274131-1289158 GCA_037577455.1 Pangasius macronema
CTCTCTCTCTCTCTCTCTCTCTCTCACACACACACACACACACACACACACACACACACACACACACACACAAGTGCCCTGCTTTACAGGACCTGCGCGGGGCACACTGATCCCCCTAAACACCCCGAAATACCCCAACAGCCTAACATCATCCTGACACACACACACACACACAAACACACATATACACAGATGTACAACTTAACACAATATATCTCAATGATAATCAATGTAAACGGTTGTCATGGAAACAAGGCCACAAAGTGCAAATCAATCTTAAATACTGATGGAAATGAAAATATTAGCGACTTTAACTGACATGACATTACAGTATTAACCCAAAGAGGAGTGTGTGTGTGTGTGTGTCTGTGTGTGAGTGTGTGTGTTTAGATGTGTTTGAGGTAATATCTTTAGCCAGGGTTTCCAGGTTTCATCAAAATGTCCAATCTTAAAAGATCTTAAAATCTTAAAACCTGAAACTATCCCAGAACATTCAGGAACTGGAAAACAGAGACACGGAGATTTTTCTTCATTTTCTCAGCCATCGTGTGGAGAAACGTTTATTTCACACGCATCTCCGATGTACAGCGTAAATAATCCACTTTCCTAAATCTACAATTTATCATACAATAGAAATATTTCTGTCTATCATAGACACAATATCTGCACTTACACTTTACCCTTTTTTTTTGTAGAAAATTTATTGCATTTCATTTTGATTATTTGCTATAAATAAGAGTTTGTTGGCTGAGGAGTGTTTTTAATCCAGCACAATCTGGCAACCCAGGTCTTAACTGTCCTACTGAACAGCGAGCGTGGGGCAGCGTGATTCCTGCCCCAGTGGGCCTGTTAGCGCTTTGCTGCAGTTCCCATGTCTGACCACTAGGTGCTGAAATGACAGTAAGTTAATGGAGCTGATGGAGCTAGTGAGCACGCTGCACCACGATCTAGAAAATCGACTGAATTTAGGCTTGTGTCTGTCAAACAGCGACGTTTTCGCTCATTCGATCGTAAGTGATTCGGATTATAACAGAATTTAAAATGTACGGATCTGAGAATGAGGATTTGTTGATAAAAGCGGTGAAGCTCTGCATCACCTGTGGCTTTATTGATCACACGACGTCACACGTTTTTACTCGAGTTCACGTGCGCAATTTCATGTTGAAATTCACATTCGTGGTTTTTTTTATACGATGTTCCCAAAATAAAATACTGAATGCGGTACATAAAGACGTTTTTAAACTATACTTTTATCTAATTATCTAATTCATAAACAATTGAAAAATAAATTATAAAAGGTTGAATTTTTCCGTCATCATATTTCAGATTTTGAGTACGTTTTAGCTCCGCCCACTCCTGCACACCCTCCATGTTTTTCTAGCTTTTTTCTTTAGCTGGATTATGTGCAGTGTGATGTAATGAAACCGCTGAGAGGAATTTTTATGTACTGATTGAAGATCCTCAGGAGAAGCTCATTGCTGATGTTTGTTGAGGTAACACGGTGACCGGTTCCTCTGTGGTTCCTCGCTGTAATCCCTCGTTCCCTCACCGTCAGGAGCTGCTACTGTAAGTCTGATGTATAGGTTTGGAGCGCAGCAGGCTGTCCACATCCGGACGTTCTCCATGTGCCTGCTTCATCTCTATCCGTCCCTCTAGACCTCTTCTTACAGAAACAGGAAATGGAAAGCGATACGGGGTCACGACCTGCACTGTCTCGGAGATGAAGCAAGTGCAGCTCACCCAGAGATAGAGAGATAGAGTGAGAGACAATGAGAGAGAGAGAGAGAGAGAGAGAGAGACAGAACAAGAGACAGAGAGAGACAGAGAGAGAGAGAGACAGGGATATAGAGAGAAGGAGAGAGGGGGAGAGAGACAGAGAGAGAGAGACAGAGAGAACGAGAGAGAGACAGAAAGAGAGACAGAGAGAGAGATAGAGACAGAGAGAGAGAGAGAGAGAGACAGAGACAGAGAGAGAGAGAGAGAGAGAGGGAGAGACAGAGAGAGAGAGACAGAGAGAGAGATAGAGACAGAGAGAGAGAAAACACACATCTGTCAAAGCTCAGGCGTGTAACATCATTTTGCACACACACACACACACACACACACACACACACACACACACACACTACCTCTGTATTGTATTGTATATATAATTTTCACTTCTAATGCTGTTTTGTTCGTGTGAAATGTATTATTTTGTTTGTTTAATTTGGTTTTTACTTTAATACTGAATGTAATTAAACGACTGAAAAATAACATGATGGACATCAAGAGGGGCGGAGCTACAATAAAATCATTTCCTTCACTGGTCAGAAATAATATATATATACATTGTTATGTAAAATATATCAGATTAAATTATTTGTTCTCTAGATATTTTCCATATTTTATATATTATTCCAGCATTCCCTAATTTCCTGTTCCACAGTTCTCCTGTTCCTCAGCGGTCGATGAATTCCAGCATTCCTCAGTGGCTTATGCTCTCAGGTTTCTCAATGCTAACTTTTTAAATGTTCTCTAGTTGTTTGCTATTTTTCCAGAGATTCCTAGTTCCCAGTGTTCCCTAAATCCTATTGTCCCATAGTCCGTAGAATTCCCTCATGCTCAGCATTCCCTTTATACCCATCGTTTCCTAGCTGCTAGTTAAAGTTACTCTCTATTTCCTAGTGTTCTTTAGTTGCCAGTGTTTTGTAATTTTCACTTTTCTAGTTTTTCAGTATTTCATTGTATTCTGATGTCCGTTAAATTCCCAGCATTCCCTGAGCTCCATTCATCCGTATAGTTTATATTCAGCACAGAGCTGAACAGAAGACATAAACATTTAATTAGCCTGGACAGTGAGACACTAGGCGTCTGAGAGATTTTCCACGGAAGACACTGAGGTGATGTTTCCGAGTGAACGTTTGACGGAATTCCGCGGTTTTATATGCTGTAGGGTCAAAACCCTATATTCCGCGTAAGGACCTCAAGGTCCGATGTCGCTCAATAAGTGCAAAATTGAAATGCGTCAGGTTTCTTCGAGCTGGTTTACATCCCGTCCTCTCCTGTATTTGTCCCTTAATCTTCCAGCTGTTTTCTTTTCCGAAGTAAATCCCTATTAATCACGGTGAGTTAATGCGCGGAGAGAAATGGCCGACCTCACCTCCATTGGTTACACGAAATGAATCAAGCAAAAGATCAGCGTCAGAATGAAACAAAATATCAGAGACAGACGGCTATTACTCCAACATTTTAGCATGAAATCCTAATTGTCCATTCATCAGGAGCTCTGATTGCGCTCGGACTGTGTTCCCATTCCGCTGTTAGAGCTTCTCCACGATCTTCAGACCGGATTCATTCCATTGTTCACTCCAGTGACATTCACAAGATCAGCTGACGTTTATGTTTTAATAAAATGTTAGCTGTAAAAAGGTGTTTAATGCACAGTTAACCTTGCTGACAATGAAACGATCCACAAATCGTACAATCGATCGTGTGGTTTTTTATAAATTTCGACCGTTTTCCGGCTCTGATACCTGAGAAACTCCTTCACTATTTATTCTTCTATTAGCAAGAAGATTAGCAGCTTCACGTGGTGATATTTTTGGCTAGCATAAGTTCACTAAATGAATCATTAGTAAGAATCACAAGCGAAAAAATCTTTGCATTGCTAACATGCAGGCTAACATTCTATATTCCCAACACTGTTAGCCTTCTGTATTATTAATACCCTTGCTAGCGCTCTATATTGCTAAGACTCCTGCTAGCATTCTGTATTGCTAATACTCCTNGTTAGCGTTCTGTATTATTAATACTCTTGCTAGCGCTCTATATTGCTAAGACTCCTGCTAGCATTCTGTATTGCTAAAACTCCTGTTAGCGTTCTGTATTATTAATACTCTTGCTAGCGCTCTATATTGCTAAGACTCCTGCTAGCATTTTGTATTGCTAACACTCCTGTTAGCGTTCTGTATTATTAATACTGAACGATCGCGAGATATAACGATTGTGAGGACAATCGCAAGACATAATAATTATGAGAACGATCGCGAGATATAACGTAAGACTCCTGCTAGCATTCTGTATTGCTAATACTCCTGTTAGCATTCTGTATGGTTAGCATCTTATGGAACACGTTAGCTGAGCAGTCGAACCCAGACTTTACTGTTTGGTAAGAGCTGTGGGAGGAGGTGGGGGGGGGGTATAGTGTGTCAGACAGGTATATGAAATGAAATATCACACAGATCAGTGTGTACCGAGAGTGTGCTAGCGTATTAACGTACACACACACACACACACACACACACACACACACACACTGACACTCGATAGCTGTGTGTGTTGGCCATATTTCACATCGTTATTGCCATGTTGGTGAAATGGTTGATATGGATTTGACCTTGTGGGACGGGAAAGGGTCATCTGATAGCCGAGTTGGGGGTGTCCCAGTGTGACCTCACCATGACCTCTGTTTGTTTACACAGACTGGTGAGACTCTCTTTGAAACCTACACCCCATCTCTCACACACACACACACACACACACACACACACACACACACACACACACACATATATATCGGTTTGAAATCCACTGAAGGGGTTTTTTCACTGGACCTATATATTTTATATACATATTATATTAAAGTACTTATCCCCGCGTGGTTTGGGTCGCGCCTACAGTGGACTATATAGTGAATAGGGTGTGTGGTTTGGGACATGCCCACAGTGGATTATATAGTGAATAGGGTGTGTGGTTTGGGACACAGCCACAGTGGACTATATAGTGAATAGGGCGTGTGGTTTGGGACACGCACACAGTGGACTATATAGTGAATAGGGTGTGTGGTTTGGGACACGCCCACAGTGGACTATATAGTGAATAGGGTGTGTGGTTTGGGACACGCCCACAGTGGAATGTTTGTAGTGTTATTTATGAAGGTTAAAGGTCAGGGCTCTCTCACTAACCCCTCCCTTACTCCTAGGGTGAATCTAAAGGGCCACTGAATGCCCTCTTGCCCCACTAAGGGCACTTCTGAGCCTTAGTGCCCTCAGGAGGGTGATCCTGATCATAGTGGACTCTCAGTAGGGATGCAGCTCTGGGATTCACTTCTACTCTGAATTTATTTGTTGATGCACGAGGCGTGAAATCGTCCACTTCACCGACTCTCTGGAGAACAGCCCTGAGGTGATGATATCACACCCTGTTCACTAGGTAGTGCACTACTGGGGTGAGCCACTAAAATAATCATGGACCACAACAAGTATCACATGACTGCTGTCTCACCTCTCTGTGACCTTTAAACCCTCCTCACTGACTGAGAACATAATCACACAATAAACCGCTTACATCAGCATGACACCATGAGGATAGATAGATAGATAGATAGATAGATAGATAGATAGATAGACTAGTAGAAAGACAGATGCACAGACAGTCTGATAGACAGACAGATAGATAGATGGACTGATAGCCAGATGGACATTTATATAGAAGTAAATCAATAAACTGATAGACAAATTAATTAATTAACAAACAGAAGGAGAGATAGATAGACAGATAGACAGATAAATCAATAAACAGGCAGCCAGACAGATATACAGATAGATAGATAGATAGATAGATAGATAGATAGATAGATAGATAGATAGACACAAGGACAGAGAGACAAATATGAATATTTCAGACAGATGGACAGACAGCAGGAATGAGAGAGAACTCTCCGGAACATCACCATTTACCTCAGATGTGTTGATAAATTGGTAAGAAAAGACGCCGTGTGGCTAAAAGCACCGCGAGCACGTAGCCGTTTAAGTTTTAAGTTTAAGGTTTATATAAAGATGAAAGCAGAACGACAGCAGAAATTGTCGTGGCAAAAACTCTTCGGGTTCAAAATAAGAAAAAGACGTCCAAAGACAAGGGGTCCTGGATGCCAAAAATCAACAGACGTTACTGAATCGAGCGACGAAGCCGAGATGTTCTGCACAGCCTCTGATTCACGAAGCTGAGGCTCGTGCTTTTATACAGCTCTGAAACAATCTCATCGGATGGAGTTTTCTCTTTTTTCTTTTAATCATACACTGTTTCACTGTCCCTTTACCTTAGTATTAACAGTGGTGAGAGTTCAGTCAGTTTATTTTTAAAAAACATTAGCTTTCATCTTAAAAAACACCGCCTGCAAGGTCACGTCAGTTTGTTTCACAGGAATGTCCTTGTAGAATCACAGCCATAAAGTCCCTCTCTCTCTAAATATACTAGAAATGATGAGTGTAGAAAATAAATGAAGCTCTGAAAGTTAAGCATTTGCTTCTTATGTACTTTTGAAGAAGGTATTTTACTCTGTCTTTATAGGTCCTTGCAGTTGTAAATGGAGTCTACACAACTATAATAAATTTTAAAAAACTCCACATGCTTTTATTCCACTGTAATTACACTTAGCCTCTGCCGCTAACCAAGCGTCTCAGGGTTCTCCTCACAAAATCGTGAACTTGGTGTAGCGCTCGGGACTTCCTGTGTGGCGTCACCTGTCCTTTTCCGTCCTGAACAAAAACACAGTGTAAAACAGCAAATTAACCAACGACCCTCAGGACGACACCCGAAACCGAAAAACCACTTCAGCGCCGTCTGTGTGGTCTGACGGAGGAGAGTAAAAATGGCCGACGTGCTCGCTGGGTGGCTCTCACGCCACCAGGACGCTAAATATGAAAGCTATGCTAGCTTTGAGAACCACGACTAATTAAAAAAAGAGAAACAATACGTTAAAAACACAATGAGAAATGACATTTAATCTTAATGTTTTTAAATAGTTAAAGGAAACCATTAGGCTAGTTCTCTTTAAGAAAGGACGAATGCTAATCCTGAATGCTAACGTTTGAAAAGAGTTTTTCAATTTCTTAAAATTATCATGAGTATGTGCTGTTAAAGTTACTCACTGTATAAGAGAAAAGAATCATAGCTAGCTAGCTAAAATGCTAATTAGCAGTTAGCATGACGGCTAACACAATAAATCAGTCAAAAGTGTGCATAAATTAGCATTCACAGACAAATGTGTTAACATTTCCAAAGAATCCGTACTAAAATAATAATAATAATCAGTTTTTAATGTGCTCCTGTAATGGTCTGTAATGGTGGTTTAATGGGATGTGTTGTTCCTAATGGTTCCTGATGGCTTATTTCATTTTATTCTAAGGGTCATCTCAATGTCTTTCTTCTCTGACAACCCAAGACGACCATAAATTACCAGTGGTCTTTGAGGAATTACCTTTGGTAATTGCTGATTCTGATTATGTGATGGAAACCATTAGCGATGTTCCTAACAGACTGTAATGGATTATAGTGAAGATATCAGAAAATAATGGATGAGAAGGTAAAACAGAGGCTTATAATGTGTGTATGTGTGTGTGTGTGTGTGTGTGTGTGTATGTGTGTGTGTGTGTGTGTGTGTGTGTGTGTGTGTGTGTATGTGTGTGTGTGTGTGCGTGAGTTAAACACTGATGTGCTCAGCAGCTCCTGTTACTGAGGTTTAGTCATGCTGTGCTGATTTATGTAAGGGATGGAATCAGAGCACACACACACTCACACACACACACATACACAGATATACACACACACACTCACACACACATGCACACATACACAAACACACACACATACACACATATACACACACACGCACACGCACATATGTATACATACACAAACACACACACATGCACACATACACAAACACACACACATGCACACACACACATACACACATGCACACACACAGACACATATACACATACTCAAACACACACACAGACACACACATATGTACACATACACAAACACACACACACACGCATGGACACACACATACATGTCCCAAACCACACGCCCTGTTCACTATATAGTCCACATAAACACCATCATCAGTCCACTGTGGTATTTATTACATTCTGTGGTGTGTTTTACACTCTGTGGTGTTTTTTACACTCTGTGGTGTTTTTTACACTCTGTGGTGTTTTACACTCTGTGGTGTGTTTTACACTCTGTGGTGTTTTTTTACGCTCTGTGGTGTTTTACACTCTGTGGTGTGTTTTACGCTCTGTGGTGTTTTTTTACACTCTGTGGTGTTTTTTACGCTCTGTGGTGTTTTACACTCTGTGGTGTGTTTTACACTCTGTGGTGTTTTTTACACTGTGGTGTTTTTTACACTGTGGTGTTTTATATGCTCTGGTGTTTTTTACACTCTGGTGTTTTTTACACTGTGGTGTTTTACACTCTGTGGTGTTTTTTACACTCTGTGGTGTTTTTTACACTCTGTGGTGTTTTATATGCTCTGGTGTTTTTTACACTGTGGTGTTTTACACTCTGTGGTGTGTTTTACACTCTGTGGTGTTTTACACTCTGTGGTGTTTTACACTCTGGTGTTTTTTACACTGTCGTGTTTTACACTCTGTGGTGTTTTTTTACGCTCTGGTGTTTTTTGTGGTTTAATGATGATCGTGTTGTCCTGCAGAATCAGACTAAACGCCGTGTGTGTCGGTTTAAACAGAACCCCGGCGTCGTGTCTCTCTGTCACTCTGACGTTCATCAGTATCCTGTTCGTTTGTGTTGGACGCTTCTGATGGAGCTGTAAAAACTCGCTGTTGTTTCTTTTCTGCTGGTTAAATTGGCTAATCGCTAAGATAACACACACACACACACACACACACACACACACACACACACACACACACTGTGAGCATACAGAGTTACTGTGTTTCAGCTGCAATAATGTTAGTGTTATGGAGTTTTATCACTGACTGGATCAGCAGAGATGATAATAAACAGCACACACTCGAGCGGGATCGCTTACACACATCAAACAGCCGGCTCGGGCTGATGATGATGATGATGATGATGATGATGATGTTTAGAAGGACAGAAATTCCTCACTCAGGTTGAAGTGTTAATCTGGTTAAAGTATAAAAGAACAGCTTAAACTTCCTTACACGATGTACTTTACAATCCTCAGAGTCTGGCGGTTTTAAACTGTAGACTGAGGGCTGAGAAGATGTTTTTCTTCTGAAACACAGTGAGAAAAACTGAGAGAAAGATTCAGAAAATAAGACTTTAAAGTCTTTAGGTCTTGTTTGTATCCTTATCTTTTTAACTTGACTCAGAATCTTGCATTATAAAGCTGCTAAAGTGAGCAGTATCTTACGCAATTTTCTTTTCCAATGCGTATGTAAAAACATGCAAATGAGGCAGTCATTAAATATGCACTAATTTGCATATTATAAAGATTTTATATTGTAAAAATGAATTTAACTCAGGGTTTTTTTGTTGTTTTATTGTGATCACACACCCGATAGCAAACTCTCTGCAAAACACGACAATCATAAAGTGACATAATTCTAAAATATAAAAATAGTATAAAAATTCTTTTTAAGAAGAAAAACTGAAGCAAAATGCAGATGTGTAAAAAACTGAATTTAATAAACATGTTTAGCGTGTGGATCTGAGATACAGCTTCATTATTCATTTTTCAGTTAAAATATATGATTTAATGTATTACACAAAAGCCCTGGACTCACACACAGCACCCAGGAGTGTGCTGATGCCATCATCATCATCATCATCATCATCATCATCATCATCAGCATCATCCTCCCCCTCTGAGCAGCTTTGAAACTCAAACTCTTTCGTCTCTGACCTGTGATGACAGCGAGAGATGGCGTCTGTTTGCTTGGCATTAGCGCTCTGCTCATTTCTGCACTCCAGAGACGGATTTCTGGGGCAGTTGGGGGGGGCAGAGGGGGCAGAGGGGGCCGTTGGTCTCGGGGTTTAACCTCCGAAGGGGAGAAGACGGTCTTGAGACGGGGCTGAAGTGAAGCCTGGGGTTGGAGTGCAGTGTTTGTGTTGGCTTAGACCTCAGAGAGGAGCAGAGGGAGACATTTCAGACTCGATATCTCACTAACCCTCTGAGTAACTTTACACCAGGCCACTGTTTCCCCCGATAACAGCGAGCGAGGGGCAGCGAGGGGCAGCGAGGGGCAGCGAGGGGCGAGACACCCCCGAGGTCTGGAGACAAGAAATAAGAACTTTATACTCCAGAAGAGAGCCGTGTTAGTTTATCTCATATTAGTAATAAAGAAAATATAAGGAAATGTGTCATGCCAGGTATTTAGAAAAGTGCAAAACATAAAATTACTAAAGATAACACACACAAACACACACACACACAAACACACACAAACACACACACAAACACACACAAACACATACAGAGAAATTTACAAGAAAATATGCAAATGTACAGAAAACTCAGTAATGTCCAAAAACCACAAACTCACAAAATAAACCCAACAAATTTAAATAAAAAAAATACAAAATACAAAAAACAAAGAAATTCCAAAAATGTACAAAAAAAGCAACAAATGTACAATAAAAAACAACAAATTTACAAAAACACAACAACAAAAGAACAATAAAAAAACTCCCAAAAATTTATAAAAAAAAAACAACTCACCAATAAAAAAACCAACCCAACTCCACATATTTACCAAAAAAAAAGCCACAAATTTTTCAAAACACACTAATTTCTCATCAAAAATATATGTACACGGCCCTGAGTACACAATACAATCATATATACGAATATGACAAGTTCAATTTTTCAACAAGTTCAACAAGGAGAGTGTCACTACACTAATGATTCATCTTACTTTCAAACATTTAATTTTTTAAAAAGTGCAGTCTTCTAGCTATAATCAGGATCGTTTGGTTCATAGTTCAGCAGCGTGACCTGATCAGACGCAGGTCAGGTCGAGTGAAGTGGCTTTTTACTGCCGCTGCTCTGTAGAGACACATTAGAGACTGTAGAGACACATTAGAGACTGTAGAGACACATTAGAGACTGTAGAGACACATCTCGTACACATTAGTACACAGTGTTGTTTCCGCAGGAGCGTTGTGCGACACATGACTAGTGACACAAGACTGCATAACGTGCTCATACACAACAGTGTGAGACGAGTGCAGGACAATAAACACACACGACACTCAGGATACGGGACACAGGACATGGGCTGTAAACTGTAAAGCGTTTGGTAGCGTAGCATTAGCGTATAGCAGTAGTTATATCCGTAGCAGCCATGTGTTAGCGTTCCATAAAGATATCGGCCACGGTTACAATCACAAAGTCATCTAAACACACACCAAACACACCAAACTGCTGGGGTGCGATCTGGATTAAGATGTTTCCAATTACTTTAATTCACTTTCTGAATTAATTCTAATTCTTCATGTTATGTGACAGTTTGTGAAAATCTAAACACAAGGAACTTTTATTTGTGAGCAACACAAGTTGTGTTACAAATTGTGTTTGAACTTGTGGGCGTTAACACTGAATAATAATATTAATGATGAAAACTATACATCATTTTAATCAAAGTTAAACAGACTGAAATTCTGACTAGAGACTGACATCATTTTTAGATTAGACTTATGATTAAATGAAGAAACCATGTGAAATGAACACACACACACACACACACACACACACACACACACACACACACACACTTCAGCATCTAAGCTGTGAGTGAACCTGAACTCTGCGCCGTGTTCACACCCTACAGCGTGACCCTCGGGGTTAAACTGCGCTTCTTTCCTAAATCTACATCATCATCAGCCGTGTTCGGAGGAAGTTCCGCTGGGCGTGACGGACACGTCGTATATTTCATCAACTCCACACCTGGAATTGTACTCCGACTCAAAGAGCCACATCACGCCTGGGATGGGAACTCCTGACGCCTAAAGGTTGGAGGTCAAGTGGCCTTATGAGTAAAACACTGCTTGGTCCCGGCGGTGGAGGGATGAAGTGGAAACGAGGTTGTTCAACACGTGTGAAATGTTGAGCTTGACTAATCTGAACCCTTTACTCCTGTAAGAATGTCTACATCAGACCGCTGGAGCTGTGTGTGAACACACAACCGAGATTCCTGCTGCACTTCCTGTCCTCCTTCTCTCCCAGCTGGTTGGTATACTTAATCACACACTCAGTATAATCACACACTCAGTATAATCACACACTCACTATAATCACACACACACTATAATCACACACTCACCATAATCACACACTCACTATAATCACACACTAACGCACACTCACTATAATCACACACTAATACACACTCACTATAATCACACACTCACTATAATCACACACTAACGCTCACTCACTATAATCACACACTAACGCACACTCAGTATAATCACACACTCAGTATAATCACACACTCACTATAATCACACACTAACGCACACTCACTATAATCACACACTCAGTATAATCACACACTCAGTATAATCACACACTCAATATAATCACACACTAACGCACACTCACTATAATCACACACTCAGTATAATCACACACTAACGCACATTCACTATAATCACACACTAATACACACTCCCTATAATCACACACTCCCTATAATCACACACTCACTATAACCACACACTCACTATAATCACACACTCATTATAATCACACACTCCCTATAATCACACACTCAGTATAATCACACACTCAGTATAATCACACACTCATTATAATCACACACTCAATATAATCACACACTCACACACACTCACTATAATATACACTCCCTATAATCACTCACTCAGTATAATCACACACTCATTATAATCACACACTCAGTATAATCACACACTCATTATAATCACACACTCAATATAATCACACACTCAGTATAATCACACACTCACACACACTCACTATAATATACACTCCCTATAATCACACACTCCCTATAATCACACACTCATTATAATCACACACTCACTATAATCACACACTCACGCACACTCACTATAATCACACACTCACTATAATCACACACTTATTATAATCACACACTCAATATAATCACACACTCAATATAATCACACACTAATACACAGTCATTATAATCACACACTCACTATAATCACACACTAACGCACACTCACTATAATCACACACTCACACACACTCACTATAATCACACACTCAGTATAATCACACACAAACGCTCACTCACTATAATCACACACTAATACACACTCCCTATAATCACACACTCAGTATAATCACACACTCACTATAATCACACACTCACACACACTCACTATAATCACACACACTCACTATAATCACACACACACACTCACTATAATCACACACACACACACACTATAATCCCACACTCACACACACTCTCTGTAGTGTAATGGGGCCTTGGCTGAGGGAGTGTTGTGTGTATTTATAACTCAGATGTACTGTGCAGTGTGGAGGTGAAGGAAAGGACACTAGCCCAGTGCTAATACTTAATGTTACAGTAAATGCAGTGGAGAGGGCATGTGACAGGGTCATGTGATCTGTAACACCCTGATGGGGCTGATGGGTAATGAAGTCCAGCACGGCCACATCACAGCCGAACCAGCACTGATGTGACACTTCACATTTTTTACACAGTTCCTGTGCTGCATTTTGCTCTTAAATGAGTAATATTTTATAGCTTATAACTGGTAAATACACAACGTGTCTCACAAGCATCTGTGCTAATGGCATGAATATATTAAGGACTAATGCCACAGCACAGTGAATTATAAGTTTACTAAAGTTAATTTAACACTATAAATGAGAGTGTGATGTCATAGTGCAGTGGGGTGTAAACATTGCAGACTTGAGTGGAATTGAAGTGGCAGTACAGTGTAAATACTGTATACAGTGCAAACATCGTAAACAATGTAAATATTGTAAACAGTGTAAACATTGTATACAGTGTAAATATTATAAAGTGTAAACAGTGTAAATGCTGTAAATAGTGTAATATCGTAAACAGGGTAAAGAGTGTAAATATTGTAAACAGTGTAATCAGTGTAGCATCGTAAACAGGGTAAATATTGTTAACATTGTATACAGTGTAAACATTGTAAACAGTGTAATATCGTAAACAGTGTAAACAGTGTAAACAGTGTAAATACTGTAAACCGTGTAAACAGTGTAATATCGTAAACAGTGTAAACAGTGTAAACAGTGTAAATACTGTAAACAGTGTAAACAGTGTAAACAGTTAATATTGTAAACAGTGTAAACAGTGTAAACATTGTAAACAGTATAAACAGTGTAAACAGTGTAAACAGTGTAAAAATGAACAGGGATGTACAGTATTGTATAGAGTGAATGTTTTTCACCTTTACTTTACATACAGAATGGTAAATGTAATCTCAGTGAAACCCAACAGCTCATAGACTCACTCCTGACAGAGTGTAATGCTACAGAAGTGTGTGTTTGTGAGCTCTGATGAGACTAGCATGGTCCTGCTAAGAACAGAAACATGATTCAGCATGTTGTCTGAAAGTGTAAACATGCTAAACACACAAACGCACTCCCTCTCTCTCTCACACACACACACACACACACACACACACACACACTGTCTTATTAATTTACCACCACGTGAGGTAAATGTTGATATTCTTGTTTCCTCTGTCACCGTATCTTTACGTATAAGGAGAAATTAAACAGGTGTATGCTAGCTAGATAAATCAGAATTTTAGCCATATTGTGTCTTTTCTTGATAATTTACCAACACGTCTGAGGTAAACGTTAATGTTCCTGACATTCTTGTCTTATTTCCACTGTCACTGTGGCTTTATATTGCGTAGATGTTGATATGGTGAAGTTTTCTATAACCAGCTTTGGGGTAATAACTATATCTCCGCTTCATCACACCACCCTGTCACTCCATAATACTTCTCATATCCTCCGTGTTTTATTGATCTTGTGGGTCTGATTTTATTTATTTAAGATGCTGTATGCCAACAGAAAACTCTTCTCTGAATCTACAAAAAAAGAGTTAATAAACCTGCACAGAGATCATTAATGTTCATTCTGACCTTGTACGCTTACCAGCCTTGTGATCTGACACATGTATCGGTACCCGATGAAACAATCAGCCGTGAAAATGATATTTAAATCACCTGCTATATGTTCGAGACCAT
>CM074962.1:1299053-1323936 GCA_037577455.1 Pangasius macronema
GGGCATTTATTACTGTTTACTGCTCTTTATAGGGTTTATTAATGTAGAAACATTTAATTTCATTATTTCTGAAGGCGCCTAACACTGTATACACTCTACTATGATATGTTACTGGTGTACAACTGGTTGCCATGGCTACAGTGGTAGTGCCAGGCTATTGTGTAGAGGTCAAGCACTTGAAGTCCTTACATCCTCATACTGTGTTCACACAGGCAGCAATTTTTCATGAGTCACCCTGCACTGTTACTAGTGGGCGTGGCCTATCTGTACTCTACCCTGGCAGCACCAGGCTGCTGGGATTTAAATGTTCACGGCTTTAATGCTACACAGCAAATAACGTTAAGAGCTGCGTACTCAACGGTAGAAACAGTGAAACGTCAAAACACATTCTTCAGCCACAATATCTCTGACTGGAAGTCGTCCAAGCTGCTAGTGCGCCCGGGTGCTCGGAGTGCGGTCTGTAGCACCGGAGCGGCGGATTCAGGAGCACTTCAGCACCGATCATATCATCGCCTCCTCTACAGGAGGTCGTAATAATAACACAAAGTCAGATTAGACTTCAAATAAGAATTACAACTTAACCACAACATGACGAAATGTTCAGCAGCTGTGATAAACAGAGTCCTAGCACGTTTATAATACACACCAAGACACACCAGTCAGGCATGTTCTGCTTCATGCTGTGACATCAGCGCTTTCAAAAACATACATTTTCCCGCAGAAGCAGTGAAACTGGAGTTCTCCGATTCCAAAGGTGGAATTTCTCCACCTGTGAAGGTGTGTTTAGAAAAAGCTTCATCGTTTTCATGTGGACAGGAGAAACTAAACGCACAGAAAAATAACTTTACTTTACTTTTGTGTTGATGAGCCTTAATTATCAATAGCACTTTCTGCTCATAACTAAAGTTTACTGCCAGCTGGTTTAATGATTCTGTCGTTTTAACAGCAGTTCAGTTACAAACGTTTCCACAATGCGAGCGTGCTGAGATCACTACAGATCCCGCCGCTGAGATCCCGCCGCTCGTCCCGTATGGATTAAGCTGTCAGAGATGTTTACTGTTTCACCCTCAGTAACTTTTAATCAAGCCTCCTTTGTGCCGCTTGGATTTATCAGGTTGATTTAAGAAAATTTCATGGGAACGCTGTGCTCTCTAACTCTCGCTAACACTCTGAGGAGTAAAACTCACCACTCCGTTGACAGACAGCAGCTGATCGCCCCTCTTTAAGCCCCCGTGTCTTTCGGCCACACCCCCTGGGATGATGCGGGAGATGTAGATTGGGGAGTTTTGCTCTTTCCCGCCCATCACGTTGAAGCCCAGCCCCTCATCGGTTTTCGGTAACTCCACCACTCGCGGGTGGGAGTGGCCTTCACTCGCGGCGAAAGCTGCCACCGTTGCCTAGCGATGAAACATTCAACAGATAAAAAGTTACTTCATACAAATGTAGAATTAAATACAGAATGAAACGCCATTATCCTACAGTGTGTTCTGATTGGCTGAGAGCAGAAAGGATCTTATGAGGGATTAAGGTAAATCCAAAATGGCTTCCGACTCATGTTGTTTGTGCCCCACATAGGATCTAAACACCCTACCTAGTGCCCTACATGCATAGTGTAGAGTTGAAATTCGGCCCCAGAAAATATCTTGCACACAAATTTCTGTATTTTTACTAAAAGTTTTGGCACCCTGCTGTGTGTGTAGTTGCATGGGAAGCTATTACGTGAAAGCTTGCTCCTTCGTATGTCCAAAAATCAAGCCAAAATCGTTAAAAGAACACGTCACAGAAGGGAGTCGCTAAACAGGAAATTTTATAAAACAGATTTACACATTTACATTTCCACTGTAGCTAATTACAATGTAAACGAAGGAACAGTAAAGACAGCATTTAAAAAAATATAAGATTCCAGGAGTTATGGTGCTTGGACACCTAATTATTAGCTAACGCTCGCTAGGAGCTAAACAGGCTAAAACAAGCCCGAGGTCTGAGGTTCTTTTTTCTGTTGATTTATTTGTAATGCAGTATTTCTAACACAGCGTCCCACACCACATGTTCTTTTAAGTTTTAATCAACAACAAGTATTGGTTTGAACCAATTCCGATCGAAGTTCTTCTGTGAAACTCTAGCGTTTGGGGATACAGATTGAAACCTCTAGCCAGAGGTGCTGTTCTTTCAGGTTTTTCCTCATCATTAAGATATTGGTGCTCAGGAAAGGGAAAAGACTTATAAAGCTTTCCTTCAGTCGATTCCCACAAGGAGAAGATCTGATGGGAAAAGAGGGCGAGGTATTTCTCTGTTCCTCAGGTGTGGAATAAAGAGCTCGGTTCTGTCAGAGTGGGTTCGGCATGCAGAACACAGACGAGACTCGACCTTCACAGCTTCACACTGGCTGGAAGAGAAGGTGCCATGAAATAGCATATGGTGAACAACGTCTCTGATGCCAAATATGCTCCCAGAGCGGCACGAGCATTATAGACGTTCTCCCAGAACGTGTTTCCAGCACACTGTTGCTAAACCATATGGCTGCTGTAAGTGGAGCAAAGCACATGCCAAGCTGAAATAATATTTATAATATTTGAAATAACATTTAGCATTTCTTGATTTTGCCATAAGAATGAAGCATAAAATAAGTTTCTTCAGCCAATCACAAACCTGATGATATCACCACAATAGTGTACATAACATTAACTAGCTTGCTAACAAACAAGGCTAAATAAATACAACTAATGCTAGCAATGCAGTTGGTCAGCTTGGCTAAACTTGCTAAACCTTTATACTGTGTAATTAAACCAGTACTTAATATTGATCACAAACAAAATTCTTTGTCTCAATACAACTTTTAAGATAAAATTCTGTTTTTAATTACATGGTATAATAGTTTACCTCAATGCTACCTAGCTTGGCTAGTTACATAATGACACAAAGGCCCAGCCTCCTTCACTGAGACTGACAGAGAGACACATTGAGGCCACGCCTCCTTCACTGAGACTGACAGAGAGACACATTGAGGCCATGCCTCCTTCATTGAGACTGACAGGAAACACACTGAGGCCACGCCTCCTTCACAGAGACTGACAGGAGATACACCGAGGCCACGCCTCCTTCATTGAGCCTGACAGAGTGCAGACAGAGGCCACGCCTCCTTCACTGAGACTGACAGAAGACACAGAGGCCATGCCTCCTTCATTGAGACTGACAGGAGACACACCGAGGCCACGCCTCCTTCACCAAGGACAGAGGATATAAAAATTGATCTCTGCAGCTAAAACAAAGCTGCTTTATTAAAATTCACACTGCATCCAGCATAACTGAATTACCGTCATATCAATAAAGAGACACAGGACTGAAAACATGTGAACACACCCGGTCCTGCTCATTACCCTGCGTGTAAACCAGGCCTTGGTCTACTTCTCGAAGCAGGACTGATAATTCACATTTCACTTAATGCGAACAAAAAAAGAGGAAGACCTGATTGTGTGGCTCGTTATAAATTCCTCAGTTGAGAATGTCCTTGAAGACTATTAGCGTCTTCTGTTCTCCCTCGTTTCCTCGTGGTTAATGGGCTATTACACACTGTAGCGCGCTAATTGAGTTCAGTGAATACAAAACCCTGAAGATGGCCTTTTCTTCTCAGAGACAAAAGTGCTGAATCCACGACCTGACAGTGCCGTGCATCATCTCTACGCTGCACTCGTCCTTCACTCTCACAGATAAACCTTGCTTTTCATCCTCTCTCCCAATTCACTTTCTGCTCTTTTCTCCTGAAAAGGTGTTTCATGTGTGCAGATAATCAGTTACACGAAATACGAAGTCTTCAGTGCAGCCTTAGTAAATCTGGCTACCTGAGGTACTATATACGTGTGTAATGTTAGCTAAGTGGAAAACACACTGATTGATTTTATTTCACATTAATGAAGTCAAAATGTTCTCCATTTTCAAGCAAGAAAATTGAGTCCAGACGAGAGCACCGGCCAAAATATGACTATTGTGAGATGGGGGAAGGGGGCGGGGCTTCCAGGGTTTCAGTTAACATCAGAGAATTCAAAGTACCTGAGCAACTGTCAATCATTCCAGATTCATGCGTACTCCGCATGAATATGGAGTTCTTACACAAAATATGTGAAGGTCGGCAGGTCTGTCATGCTAATATCATGATATGGGAGATGAACATTAGCATAAAAACGTAACGCTCACCACTACCACACCATTTTAATTTCTGGACTGTACCAATTTACCAACACTTTCCACAAAATGTTCTTATGCTACATACAACTCTGTATTTGAGAAGATTCTACATGAACGGTGCACTCCACAACCGATGACCTAGACAGAGTTCCTACACATGTTCCTACACATTTCTCCATGTAGTGGAATCCTCAGTTAGGTTAGCAGACAATGCTGAGTGTAAATCCAGGGTAATTTTACCCATACAGTGTTTTTTCTATTTAATTTACCAAAATTTTGAGGAATGTTCTGTCTCATTTTTGCTATCACTGTCCTGACACTGTGCATGCTAGCTAGATGAATCACATGCTTAGCCATTCTCACCTTTGCTGTGGCTCGAGCCTGATACTCCGGACAGCCGTTCACTGTTATTGTCTCATGCATGTACTGGTAGACCTGATGGAGGAAAGGAGAAAGAACAGATGCATTATTCTTCAGGTCAGAACACAACAAACACCAAATAAAACAAGTCCTGATTATTTTTTATTCACGCACATAATCAGGCTCATCAGTTCTTTTACTGAACTTTAGAAAGACAAATAACAAATAAATGACAGATGAAGTGCATTCTGATGATGAATCTTGATCGTGTATGACTGCGACTGCTGGTGTCCAACTGGGTATGATTTTGTTGGTTATTTTCTAGCGAAAGTGTGTTTATTCATGAATTTTTTGTGTTTGATGGAGAACGTTGGTGTTTGCTGGAAAATTTCAGTTTTTGATGGAGAATGTTGGTGTGTGATGGGGATTGGCGTTTGATGGAGAATGTTGGTGTTTGAAGGTGAATGTTAGTGTGTTTGATGGGGAGTGTTGGTGTTTGATGGAGAATGTTGGTGTTTGATGGTGAATTTTGGGGTTTGATGGAGAATGTTTGTGTTTGATGGTGAATGTTGGTGTGTTTGATGGAGATTGTTGGGGTTTGATGGAAAATTTTGTTTTAGATGGTGAATGTTTAATGTAAAATTTTGGTGTCTGATAATGTTGTTTTTTAATGGTAATATTGGTGTGTAATTAATTATTTAGGTGTTTGGCAGTGAATATTGATCTTGTAATCTGATGTTTAGTGGAGAGCATTAGCATCTGATGGAGTATGTAGGAAGCTGATGGCAAGATTGGTGTTAAATCATGAATGTTTGATGGTTAATGTTGATGATTGATGGAGAACATTGGAGAATGTAGAATGTTGATATTTGACAGAGAACAGTGGAGTTTGAAGGTAAATGTTGATGTTTAATGTAGAATGTTGGTGTTTAATGTAGAATGTTGGTGTTTGATGGAGAATGTTGGTGTTTGAGAATGATGGCATTGAATAGTGCAAATGTTGATTTTTGATTAAATATTTTGGTGTGTGGTTGTGAAGGTCAGTGGTTGATGGACAGACTTGGTTTTTAAAAGCGAACAGTGATGTCTGATGGTGAATGTTGACGTCTGGTGGTAAATGATGGTGTTTGATAGTTTGAGTATATCTGTGTAATTTTTTTGCTGGTGCTTAATAACAAACGTGTCTGATAATTTGGTATATAATGATGGTGGATAATTATGTGTTTGATGGACAATGTTGGTGTTTTTTGTCAATGATGGTGTTTGATCATGGCTGTTAATAATATAATACTATAATAATTTTATAATAACCAATATTGTCCATTTTATCCTTGCTAAATCTGTTTAAAGGACTTTTTTGAACTTTTTAAAAACCTTGTCTCCTCTTTCCCTTTAAAAAAAAGTTGGCTATTCACCCGCTCGTAATCAGCCAGAGTCGTGACAGAGCTTTTGGAGATGTTTGGCTATGTGAAGGCTCTCCATAGTTTTTCTCATTAGCTGGAATCTGTGAGGATGTTGGCATCGGCAGCACTTTTCCTGCTTTGATTACGAGCCAGCATCTCACACTGAGCCTCTGCCACTCCAGCTGTTAGCATAATTGAAAGAACTGGAGCATCTGTTTAAAACACCTCTTACTCAGCCGTATTTACGGAACAAGAACGTTACACCTCCTGTCTTTTTATTTCTACTACAGAACAGCGTTTAGAAAAAACAGCAACAGCAGCACCTTTCAGCTGTTAAAGCCTATAGCTACGCTTATTAACACTTTATTGCAAATCACAAGCAAAAGCCTTTCAGCCTGTATTGCTATATATAGCCTTTATTCTGTTAGCTAGATCAACACTGACGTCTTTCCATTTCTCTACCATTTAAACTTTTAAATAAATGTTCTCTTCACTTGCTGTCATTTATTGAAGCTTTAGGTGAGAACATTTTTCTGCAGTTGTGTAGCTCCAACATGTGCTTTATCAATGCATTCTTGTTTATAAATTCTTTATATTTCTTTATATATTAGCTAACAATATTTTATTTCCTATATTATTAATCATTGAAGATTTTAGCCAGATTAGCCTTTCGATGTACCATTCTGTCTATAACATTTACTTTACTTCATTTTGCTGTCAATTCTTTATATTTTAGCTAAACACTATTTTTTCTTTTCGATATTACTATATTAGTACATGTTATGTTAGGTATTAAGGAATGTAATGTCACCGGATTTAGGCTCCCTACGGAGTGAGTGAATGCAGAAATGAGGGACAAATCAGACAGTGGCTTAAGAGCCTGCTTACTGTCAGGAGTCGAGCTTTAGCTCTCGGCCTCGCTAGAAAAAAACATTTTCTCTGATATTTACTGAAGTAACACTAATAAAATTGCCGCCATATTTTATTTGCTTAATCCCAGCTATTATAAACATGTTTTTATTACAGAAATGTTTAATATTAACCCAAATGCAAATGTGTGTGTGTGTGTGTGTGTGTGTGTGTGTGTGTGTGTGTGTGCGATTGTGTTTTGGAAATCCATGAATACCAATAAATGTCAGGCTATTTTGCTTGGTAATTTTATAAAAGCTCATACACGAACAGTACGCAGCAGCTTAAAGACTTTCATTCAATCTTTTAAAGGCAAATATTAAAACGCCAGCCTGAGAGAAATATGAGTTCCGATGCCTCACGTAATGCAGCCTGAGCGTTTTAAACAGCCGAGCCGATGAGTAACGATGCCGGCAAAGCGGTGCTGACAGTCGGTTCATGGCCAAAAGATCCACAGGCACTGAAACTTGTCACAATTAACGCAAACAGAACTGATGGAGTGAAGAAACCCATTTCAGTCGAATGAAAGTGGACAGTTCTGAGCTTTCATTCTTGTTTGTTTGTTTTTTTTTTTTGTGAGGAGGGGAAGAGAAAGATGACATCATCAAAACAGCACCAGCCAATCACAGGCATGGATAGACTTAAACATAAACTCACTGAAGAATCGTTCATTCCAAACATTCTGGTGCACTTTATTTATGTCCTGTGTATGTCATACATGCACCTCGCAGACTGGGTCCAGCAGAAACGTTATTTCTTCTCACTATGTACCGCACACTATACTTGGCTGTGATGACAATAAAGATCCACTTGACTTGACAATGATAACAGTATTCACTCAATCTGTGGCCTAAATGATCAAATCAGACATAAAAATATCAGTGTAAATCGAGCAGATGAAACATTTCTAAATGTGATGATTTCAAAGAACCGGCAAACATGCCAGAAGGTTGTAAGCAGCGCTAATCACTTGCAGGATATGAAATTTCATATGTATGGATGACTACAGCTCATTGGTCGGAAAACTGTGGTGACATCAGAACTAGATGAAATCTAAAAGCAGCCGCTTTACTCAGTTTCCAGCCAGTGACCTGTAAATCTGAACTGTAAACATGTAAAACTGAACTGTTAATCTGCAATGTAAGACTATAAATCTGTAAAGCCCCTCTGTAAATTTGCAAATCTGCATTGAGAAATTGCACATCGGCACTGTAAAATGGCACTGCATGTCCGTGGAACTCCACTATAAATCTGTGAATCTGTACTGTTAATCCATAAAACTGCAATGAACAGCTGGACATGCACTGTCTGCACTGTAAATCTGAACTGTAAAACCACACTGTTGTTCTTGTTTTGGCTGCCACTTTACGCTGGATGCTCTTTCTGATGCAACCCTCCCCAGTTTTATCCGGATAGTTCCCTGGCCCAGAATCGAACCCGGGCTGCAGTGGCGAGAGCGCTGTGGCCTAATCACTAGCCCTCCAGGTACTCTTCTAGAAACTGCACTGAAAATCTCTAAAATTGTACTGCAAGTCTGTACTATAAATCTGTAAATCTACATTGCTGTAAATGTGTAAATTTGCAATGTAAATCTGTAAATGTACACTTCTATAAATCTGTAAATGTACACTGGTGTCAATCTGTATATTTACAATGTAAATACATAAATGTACACTGGTGTAAATCTGTAAGTCTGTACTGTAAATCTGTAAATGTACTGTCACTATATGAACAGTTTTGACCACCAGAGGTCGCCAAAAACTCTCTATGTTGTTGACTTTGCCTAGCCTTGTAATTATCTTGCTCACCTGTACCTCATTGTCTCCCTGTCATGTGATCTATTAGCTTGTTACCTTCAGTGTATTTAAACCTTGTCTCATGTCCATGTCTTTGCTAAGTCTTTGTATTCTTTTGTGTTGCAAACTCTTTGCCTTTTGCTACTGTTTTGGATTACCTGGTCTCCTGAATTCTCTGCCTGCTTCTGTGTTAACCATTTCTGGATTTTCCCTTTGGATTTGCTTGCCTTCATGTTTGGACTGATCTTTGGTGCTTTTTCTGTGTTGGCCTTTTGGAAACTTTCAATAAATCTTTTGGACACTACCTGTGTTGCTCTGCACTTGAGTCTATATTCCCCAATAGTCTCATGGATTGATGTTGGACTATCACCTCAGAGACCTGGGTTCTATTCCCGCACCTTGACAGAAATACTTAGCCATAACAGACTTAGCAGTAGCATCTATGTTCTCTGGCAGAGTGTCAGCCAAGGAGTTTGAGTGTATCATGGCTGCCCTGAATAGCTTTGGCTCCACCATGGATTCACACTGCCAAGCCTTGTCTAGGACACACTAGCATGCCATGACCAAGTCCTTTTGACAGCTAGCTGAAACTGTGAGAAGTTTGGTGCCACCAGCTTCCCCCTCCAGTCTGCCTACCACCCTCATGATGCCTGTCCCACAGGATCCCCTGGCTCCAGCGCAACTTCTAGGGGCTGAGCCCCACCTCTCTGCCCCCCAAAGGTATGATGGAGCTCTGGGAAAATGCCAGCGTTTTTAACTTCAACTGACATTTGAACTACAACCTTCTACTTACCCTTCTGATAGGTCCAAGATGGCCTACATTATCATGTTGACAACTGGCAAAGCCCTGTCCTGGGCAACAGCTATTTGGAAAAAGCAAGGTCCTGAGTGTGCCAACATCAGAATTTTCACTGACAACATGCTGAAGATTTTCAACCAATCTTCCTCAGGTCAGGAAGCAACCAAGCAACTGCTGCAGGAACAGTGTTGCTGATTATGTTGGAGCCATTTCCTTTTGCACCCTTGCAGCAGTTTCTATGACCCAGAAGTCCTAATCTCTTAGGCCATACGCCTAGACAACCACCTTCGGGAACACCACAGAGATCATTCTAGTCTCCAGAAGACGTATGAGCTGGCAGGTTTGACTGGGATCCCATCTACACCTCTTCCTGAGGTACCCAAACTGGTGCAAGTTGGACGTGCTCGTCTATCACTGGCTGAAAGGGACCGTCGCAGATGAGGGAAGTGTTGTATCTACTGAGGCAAACCTATTCACTTCAGAGCCTCTTATCCGGAATTGCTGGGAAAAGAGCTGTACCGTCCAGCAGAGGGAGGGCTGTAACAGGAGCTATTTTTACTCCCAAGTTCCCCAGCAGGGGTGTCTACCTTCCCATCACCATTACTTGGGGAGAACAGGTATACTCTTGTCAAGCCTTGGTTGATTCTGGTACAGCAGGCAACTTCATAGATGCCAGACTTACTGAACAATTCAAGATTCCGAGAGTCATTTTTGACACCCCGCTGTCTGTCACTGCGTTGGATGGCCGTCCTCTTGGTCCAGGCACTGTGACCTCCACCACTTCACTGATATGCCTTAAAGTGGAGAATCACCAGGAGGAAATATCCCTGCACCTTACTGATTCCCCTGACTTTCCTGTCGTCATGGCGTTCCCTTGGCTAAATCCCCATATTGACTGGCTCACTGGCACTATCTTAGAATAGGGACCCACTTGCCATGCTACGTGCCTTTTTGCTAGTCCTTCCCTTAAGTCCAAAGCCTCAGACCCCTCCGAGCTAACCCATGTTCCTGCTGAGTATCTGGACCTGTAGGAAGTGTTTAGTAAAAAAAAGAGCATCCACCCTCCCACCCCACAGACCCTACGATTGTGCCATATAACTCTTACCTGGTACCAGCCCTCCTCGGGGACGGATCTTTTCACTTTCGCTCCCTGAACGTAAGGATGGATACTTATATAAGAGATGCCTTGGCTTCTGGGTTCATTCGGCCATCTACTTCTCCAGCAGGGGCTGGATTCTTTTTTGTCAGCAAGAAAGGTGGCAGTCTACGACCATGTATTGATTACAGGGGCCTTAATAAAATTACCATTCATAATCATTATCCTTTGCCACTGATGTCCACAGCATTTGACTTACTTCAGGTGGCCACCATTTTCACTAAATTAGACCTGCGAAATGCATACCATCTAGTTAGAACCTGTGAAGGGGATGAATGGAAAACGGCCTTTAATACTCCGTCTGGCCATTATGAGTATCTAGTAATAACGTTTGGATTGACCAATGCCCCAGCGGTATCCCAGGCTTTTATCAATGACGCTCTGAGACATGATAAACCAGTTCGTGTTCCTCTACCTGGATGACATTTTAATTTTCTCCCAGTCCCTACATGAGCATTACCACCATGTGCGCTAAGTTCTCCAGAGACTTCTCAAGAACCAAGAAGAGGTGTCAAGGCCAAGAAGACCCATCTGTTCGAGAATGGCCCACACCAAGTACTATAAAGGAGGTACAAAGGTTTCTTGGCTTTGCTAATTTTTATCGCAAATTCATCAGAGACTTTAGTTCAGTGGCCGCCCCCATATCTGCCCTGACTAAGAAAAGTACCTGCCCTTTTTTGTGGACACGAGAGGCTGACAAGGCGTTTAAGAATCTCAAGCATGTACACTGGTGTAAATCTGTAAATTTGCAATGTAAATGTGTAAATTTGTGCTGTAAATGTGTTTACCTGCCATGTGAATCTGCAAAACTACAGCCTGCACGGTACATATAATACTGCACTAAATCTCTACACCTACACTGCAGTATATCTACACTGTAGATCTGTAAATCCGGCTGTAAATACGTACACCTCACTGTAAATCTGCTTCTCTGTGAGAGTTGTATGCTTGTAAAATTACATTCTACATACTTTCATTTATATAAATTCACATTTTATGCAGATGCTGCTGTGAAATTGAGTTTCAGCGAAGCCCCGTTTAACACAACGCATCACTGTCTGTTTAACCTTCAACTTTATAAGTAAACATGTCTGTTAATTATTAGACATATCACTTAACTGAACCCAAATCCAAACTGCATTTTCTACACCTCAGACAGGAGAAAAACAGGAGAAAAAAAACGATCACTTGCTTTGTGCATAATAAATATAATATAATATAAATATAATCTTCATCGCTTTCTCTCATTTCTCTCTTAATCTCTGCTCTCCGTTTCTCTCACTCTTCTGCTTTAGCTGGTTTTCATTAACCCAGATTTATTGTACTGCTTTTGGAATATGCATGCATTAACTCTCTCTCTCTCTCTCTCTCTCTCTCTCTCTCTCTCTCTCTCTCACACACACACACACACACACGCACACACACACATTGACTAACACAAAGGCACTTAGTCCCCGGGTCATAATGTTTTACTGTGTGACCATGTAAAATGATGCCCTTGAGAAGCAGTGATGGCTCTGAAAGAACAACAGAGAGAGAGAGAGAGACAGACAGAGAGAGAGAGAGAGAGACAGAGAGACAGAGAGAGAGACAGACAGAGAGAGAGAGACAGAGAGAGAGAGAGAGAGAGAGAGACAGAGAGAGAGAGAGACAGACAGAGAGAGAGACAGACAGAGAGAGAGAGAGAGAGAAGGGGGGGTACAGATGAACTTGGACAATATCCCTCTCTCCCTCTGGTACATAGTGAAGCTGTCATAAAATAAGTGTGGCACAATTACACTATTTAACACACACACACACACACACACACACACACACACACACACACACACACACACAATGTCTTATCCCAGAGCAGAGGCGTAGCTGTGACTCATTCAGCTCTCCGTCCGTAATCACCTTCTCACTATACTTGCCTCACATTTACATTTTAATTACTCACACACACACACACACACACACACACACACACACACACAGAAACCCCGCCTACTTTCACAGAGGAAACAGACAGAGCACTTTCTCATTGTACAGATAGTTTAAGATTTAGATTATAATCTGTAACGTGCCACTAAAATGCTGCGTTCACTGACAGGCACGAGCCGGACACGCACTGCTCATTACGGAGCCTTCAGCACCGGTTCTGGTTCTGTCGCGTACACTGGATGGAACCATTTTTCAAACTCTCGAGTTAGTCACAGATTAAAGCTTCCTGACATACACTGAGAACTCTTTACAACACTAAACGCTGATCCTCACAGACGTGATAAGTGTAATAAGAGTGATTATATAACTGGAGCTGAAGCTGTGAGTCGACATCACACACTGAGCGAATATGTTACTAAAGAAAAAAATCTCCTGTAGGAACACACGCACACGCACAGACACACACACAGACACACACACACAGACATACACACACAGCAGGTACAATAGTAATGCCATGTAATCATGGCAGAGGCATCATTTCATCTCTCACATGAACACAGCTGTGGAGAAACCACACACACTGCACAGACGGAGAACGAGTTCCTCCATAAACACAGCAATTATCCACATCTACTTCCTCTCTGTTTCCATGTGTATGTGTGTGTGTGTGTGTGTGTGTGTGTGTGTGTGTGTGTGTGTACTGTCATTCTGTAATTCCACCATTTGATCTGAGCCATTCAGCTCATTCAGCCTGAACCATCAGCAACAAACACTGCTGAAAAACGTCCTTCAAATAGACAAAAAGTCCTCTGAAGCATCCAAACACACAAAGCGTGATCTAGAACATCAAAACACATACAAAAGAGATCTAGAACATTTCAAAACACAATGGGTGATTTAGAACATCCCAACACCAAACCATGATCTAGAACATCAAAACACACAAAGCGTGATCTAGAACATCCAAACACACAAAGCGTGATCTAGAACATCCAAACACATACAAAGTGTCATCTAGAACACCCCAACACACAATGGGTGATGTAAAACATCCAAAGTTCTTAAATGTCCAAACCCATTAAAAGTGATCTAGATAATACAAACACACAAAATGTTCTAGCATGCAGAAAGATATTGTAGGACATTCCTCCACATAAAATCTTCTACAACATCCAAACACACAATGTTGCAGTATTTCCAAATACACAAAAATATTCTAAGAAAATATTCTAGTGCACAAATGTATTGTAGAACAAACACACAGCAGTGGTCCAGGACGTCCAAATACACAAGAATCTTCTAGAAGACCCAAAAGCATGAAACATTCTAGAACTTATAGAACACACACGTTTCAGAAAATGGAAAAGCACAAAAATGTTCTAGAACAAACAAATATCTTAGAACTTAGAACAAATACAAAAAAATTATATTATGGATTAATTTAATATGTTAATTATTATAGTGTTAATTATTATAGTGTTAATTATTATAGTGTTAATGATTCCTGATGGGACGATGTGAAACTTTCTGTAAGTGGAACTCTAGATCTAAGGGTTATAAAGTGTTATAAGGGCTCAGGTGGAGGTTACAGGTTAAAGATGGCCGCTGTCAGGTGGAGGATAATAGGTTAAAGATGGCCGCTGTCAGGTGGAGGTTAAAGGTTAAAGATGGCCGCTGTCAGGTGGAGGTTACAGGTTAAAGATGGCCACTGTCAGGTGGAGGTTAATAGGTTAAAGATGGCCGCTGTCAGGTGGAGGTTAATAGGTTAAAGATGGCCGCTGTCTGGTGGAGGATAATAGGTTAAAGATGGCCGCTGTCAGGTGGAGGTTAAAAGTTAAAGATGGCCGCTGTCAGGTGGAGGTTAAAGGTTAAAGATGGCCGCTGTCAGGTGGAGGATAATAGGTTAAAGATGGCCGCTGTCAGGTGGAGGTTAAAAATTAAAGATGGCCGCTGTCTGGTGGAGGTTAAAAGTTAAAGATGGCCGCTGTCAGGTGGAGGATAATAGGTTAAAGATGGCCGCTGTCAGGTGGAGGATAATAGGTTAAAGATGGCCGCTGTCAGGTGGAGGTTAAAAGTTAAAGATGGCCGCTGTCTGGTGGAGGTTAAAGGTTAAAGATGGCCGCTGTCAGGTAGAGGATAATAGGTTAAAGATGGCCGCTGTCAGGTGGAGGTTAAAGGTTAAAGATGGCCGCTGTCTGGTGGAGGTTAAAGGTTAAAGATGGCCGCTGTCTGGTGGAGGTTAAAGGTTAAAGATGGCCCCTGTCAGTTGGAGGTTAAAGGTTAAAGATGGCCGCTGTCTGGTGGAGGATAATAGGTTAAAGTTGGCCGCTGTCAGGTGGATGTTAAAGGCTAAAGATGGCCGCTGTCTGTTGGAGGATAATAGGTTAAATATGGCCACTGTCAGGTGGAGGTTAAAGGTTAAAGATGGCCGCTGTCTGGTGGAGGATAATAGGTTAAAGATGGCCGCTGTCTGGTGGAGGTTAAAGGTTAAAGATGGCCACTGTCAGGTGGAGGCTAAAGGTTAAAGATGGCCGCTGTCAGGTGGAGGTTAAAGGTTAAAGATGACCACTGTCAGGTGGAGGCTAAAGGTTAAAGATGGCCGCTGTCAGGTGGAGGTTAAAGGTTAAAGATGGCCGCTGTCAGGTGGAGGATAAAGGTTAAAGATGGCCACTGTCTGGTGGAGGATAAAGGTTAAAGATGGCCGCTGTCAGGTGGAGGTTAAAGGTTAAAGATGGCCACTGTTAGGTGGAGGTTAAAGGTTAAAGATGGCCACTGTTAGGTGGAGGTTAAAGGTTAAAGGTTAAATATGGCCACTGTTAGGTGGAGCTTAAAGGTTAAAGATTAAAGAGGACCGCTGTCAGGTGACTGACCTCTCGGATGGCTGTACAGAACTCACTCTGCAGAACCTTCTTCAGTGACTGCAGCTTGTGACCAGGAACATCTCCTGATTCCTGCAGCTTCTCCAACAGCTCGATTGCCCTCGCTACATCTGAGAGAGAGAGAGAGAGAGAGAGAGAGAGAGAGAGAGAGAGAGAGAGAGAAAGGGGGAAAAGAGAGAGTGGAGAGAGAGAGAGAAAGGGGAGAGAGAGAGAGAGAGAGAGAGAGAGAAGAGGGGGGAGGAGAGAGAGAGAGAAATTAGATGATATAAAATAAAATAAATGTAAAAAATTTGTAGCTGGAATAAAGAAAGAGACTGAGCATATGGGAGAAATGAGTGCTTGGGATAAACGAGTGTGTGGGATAAACGAGTGTGTGGGATAAACGAGTGTGTGGAATAAACGAGTGTGTGGCATAAAGGATGCCATAGAGAGTATGTGTTCAGTCTCATTACTCTGCAGAACAGGAGGCAAGGCAAATTTCTTTTTTTTTTTTCAAGCAATTTACTGACACTGGGATGAAAACACAGAGAGGGAGAGAGAGAAAGAGAGAGAGAGAAAGAGAGAGAGATAAAGAAGTGATTGCGCCTCTATATTTCTTTATCAGTGAAGCGGACACAGAGCTACAATGAGTCAATGAGAGAGACACACAGTCTCTAAAGGCCAAGAGACAGACAACTGTATCACTGCACTCTCTATAGATAGATAGATAGATAGATAGACAGATAGACAGATAGACAGGGAAATGGAAGACAGACCGACAAACTGGTAGACAGACAGACAGATGGATTGATAGACAGAAAGACATAAACAGATGGACAGAGATAAACAGAGTGACAGATATATAGACAGATAAACTAATCGACACATACAGACAGACAGATAAATAGATAGACAGGCAGTCAGATAGACAGTTGGATGGACAAACACAGAGACAGACAGACAGGCAGACAGATGGATGAGTAGACAGATATGTAGGCAAATAGAAAGTCAGATGGACAGTAGGATAAACAGACACGAATTGAAATGCAGAGAGAGACACACAGATATTGAGAGACTGAGAGACGGATATCGAGAGACTGAGAGACGGATATCGAGAGATTGAGAGACGGATATCGAGAGACTGAGAGACGGATATCGAGAGACTGAGAGACGGATATCGAGAGATTGAGAGACGGATATCGAGAGATTGAGAGACGGATATCGAGAGACTGAGAGACGGATATTGTGAGATTGAGAGACGGATATCGAGAGACTGACAGACGGATATTGAGAGACTGAGAGACGGATATTGAGAGACTGAGAGACGGATATTGAGAGACTGAGAGACGGATATCGAGAGACTGAGAGACAGATATCGAGAGATTGAGAGACGGATATTTTGAGATCGAGAGACGTATATCGAGAGACTGAGAGACGGATATCGAGAGACTGAGAGACGGATATTGAGAGACTGATATCGAGAGAGTGAGAGACGGATATTGAGAGATCGAGAGACGGATATTGAGAGACTGAGAGACGGATATTGAGAGACTGAGAGACGGATATTGAGAGATTGAGACGGATATTTTGAGATGGATATTTTGAGATAGAGAGATGGATATCGAGAGATTATGATACTGTGTTGTTTGTTTAAATAAACTTTAGCAGTTTGACCTGTAACATCTCAAGGGTGAAATCAGTGCAGCTGCAAGTTCCATAAATACAAAATAAAGTAAGACAGAACCCCAGTGAGACACATTACTGCCTGAGAGAAACTTCTTTATTATGTGTGTTCTAACCACAGTGCTGTATATAACACTCACACTGATTCACACACACACACACACACACACACACACACACACACACACACACACACACACAGTTAACACCGCAATGCCATGTGTAATTAGAGCGCAGTTTTAGTACTTTATCAACAGATCTGAGGTAAATGTTGATGTTCTGTCTCATTTCCACTCTCAGTGTCTTTATACCGTCTGTATGAAAACAAGCAGCTGCATGCTAGCTAGATAAACAGTAATTTTAGCCATGGAGTGTCTTTTCTTGGTAATATACCAACACATCTGAGGTAAATGTTGATGTTCCGGATAGTTCTGTAGCATTCGTTCTGTCAGTCTGCCTTCCTATTCATATAAAACACTGTAACGGCTGTATGCTAGTCAGTCAGTATCAATCGGTAGCTAGCTTTTGCTACTGTTTACCAGTTGCCTAGCAACAGAGGTCTCACAACATTACACACTTGAACTGTGAGTGTATTATTGTGTATTCGACTTGTCTGTTTGACTGAAACCACAGTTGAAGGATTTCTATCACACATTCTGTACCATTCTCTACATCTCAGAGGATATAATGCAGCTCAGCATTTTAGCTTGTAGCACTTAGCTTGTAGTATTTAGCTTTAAATCAAACCTAAATGTTAATTTCCATCCCACGCATTTCCAAAATACACGGCATAGTACAGGTTTAAAAACTGAGCAAAGAAATAAAAAAAAAAAAAAAAGTATAACAGTGAGATAAAATAGGGTTTCTGAACAATTTCTGAAACAAGGTTTCTGCTAATATCAGGTCAGTGATGATAATATTGAAACGTAACTGATCACCAACACATGAGCCGTGTTTCTAGAACCTTCATATTAAGTTGCGGAAGTGTGAGCTGATTGAATCTGTGATTATATTAACACTGATGTCTCTGATGTCATTAGCGTCGTCTACAGATATTTTACTGACACCAGGACTTGCCAGAAACCTCCTGTTTCCTCGCACACGTCAGCAAGCATGAGTGTATCCAGCTGGATAAAACGTGCGGTCAGGTTTCACGTTGGCCCGACTGAAGCGCGCTCATTAGCAGAGCCGCTAACGAGCTCTCGGTTTCCTTTGTGCCTCAGTGTTAATCTGACTTTAATGATCTAGTATGAGGTCATCATGGGAACCCGCTGAGAACTTCAACACCCCCTCAAACCCCTCTGTTCCCTCAGACTCGTTCACTCTGTCTCTCTTGCTTTCTTTCGTTTTAGGATCAGAAACTCCAAAATATTCTGCAACTATACGTATCTATGAGATATTAAACTAAAAAGAGCAACACAACAGCAAGTCATAAATACTTTCCACGTTTTCCACCTCACGTTTTTTACGCGTTAATCTGTTGCAGGTGTGTGGAGAAAGCTAACTAGCATCTAGGAAGTGAAGTGTGAGAGGAAACGAGGCGAGACCTGAGGAGTGTTAAACAGAATAAGCAGTATCAAGTATTAGCACGGAGTTTAACGACATTTTTTAAGTAGAAAGGATGTAGTAGGTACTTTTAAAATCAACTGGAAAGTGCTAGGAAAAATGTCAGTTATGTAGCTTTATAGCAGCTAGCTATTACTTTCATCAACTGTTAACACAAAACGATTCAAATTTTGTTTTTTTAAATTTTATTTTTTCCACTTTTTTGATCAAATAATCTTTACAATGGCACAGCCTAACAGCGTTTGTGTAATCTTTCCTAGTTTGCTATCTAATCTGTGCACATTTTTAGTTA
Organism: Pangasius macronema; assembly: GCA_037577455.1. Classification (NCBI taxonomy): domain Eukaryota; kingdom Metazoa; phylum Chordata; class Actinopteri; order Siluriformes; family Pangasiidae; genus Pangasius; species Pangasius macronema. Next base: position 1,317,987 of record CM074962.1, read on the forward strand.
GCTAGTTAAGAGTTTTAAATTACTCAGTATAAAATCTTGCTATATTTATTATCAGGAAAAAAATCCTTGCAGTAAAATGTAACACTACAAAATCTTGGTGAGAGAAGCTAGGATAATTTAACTTCATTACAGCTAGCTAGCTTTTGCTTTAGCGGCTAACAAAAAGTGAAATGTTTTGCCATCATGAAACTATACTATGAACTGAACATTATTTAAATGCAGGTTAAATTTTCAGTCATGTTGCTAATTGTCATTAAAAGTGTTGATGAAGTGCAGGAGAACAAAATAAGCAGAATATCGAGCACAAATAGAGGGATGAATCATTTCTGACACAAATTTGTTTAGTTAATCTCTCTGTTGTTAAACTGTGAGTAATTTAAGGGTTATATCCTATATTAGCAGAAGAAATGACATTACACATGGATAATTAAGCTATTTCTTGATGACAAATAACACCAAATAAATACCAATAAATAAATACAAATAAATAAAAAATTACCTATTTTTTGCTGAAGAATAATACCAATAAATACCAATAAATAAATATGAATAAATAAGAAATTAGCTATTTTTTGCTGAAGAATAGCGTTAACATACCTGAGCTAAACTATTTATAGCTTGGCTAACTTTAATTATTTAACGTTCCAGCACTGGGAATAATGTCATAAAGGAAAGTTCTCATTTTCAGCTTTTTGTTCTGCCATGAAACAGAGCATTATGTTAGCAAGCGTGTAGCTTAGCATGCCAAAGTTCAGGCCATACGCTAACTTTACAGTGAAACAGAAGTCCAATACTCAGTTAGTGTTCTGAGAATATATGAAATTAACTTAATTCCCACAGTCCATGTCCCTTCGAGGCAGAGATTCCCGAGGAAATAAGATTCAGTGAATTATTACAGTTATGAAAAGAAGAAGACCTTAAAGAGAACATTTTCAGCAGGGAGTCATTTTCCATCTCTGACCAAAAGCCACGGTTTCGCTTTGCTAGGAGACATCACACTTTATTATTACGACCTTCAGAGCCTCATTACACAAATCTGTGTTCTCTGAAACATTCACACGAAACTGAGCACACAGGGAAGAAGAATTATATTTACAGACAATTCAGTAGAAAACCTTTTATTCGAAATGATTATTATTCTTCTTCTTTATATTTTACTTTTATTAACTTAATCATTAATAATAAGAATTAAAAGAGCACTTTTCATACACATGATAGCTCAAACTGCTGTATGATCGGAAAAAAAAGCTAAAAGCTAAATGTAACAGAATTCACACGGATGAAATAAAAGATTTTAAGGAGTAAAAGAAAATAAAAAAGTACACAAATATAGAACAAATATAAATAAATAAATAAACAAAAATTAAAAAATTAAATATACAACAACAGAATAAAATAAATAAAAATATATAAATATTTATAAATATTTATAAAAAATTGAGAGACTGAAAATTTTTTATAGATATATAAAGATATATAAATAAATAAGAAATTTATAATAATGAAATAAAATAAAAAAGAAACAATAAATACTGAAAATCAATTAAATGGCAAATTTAAAAAGATACTTTTTTTAAAAAATAGTTTAAATGCTTAATGCTAAGTGGTGTTGATTTCTAATGCTTTCTTGGCTGCTTATATCCTCCAATAGAAACACAAATTCCTCTAAAACGCAACAATGAAAAATAAAAATATAAATTACACACATCTCCATGTTGTATGTGCTATTTAGACAGAACAGGACGTGACTCGGCTTCATACTCGGATTAAATTAGCAAAGCGAGCTAATTACACTAGCTACGTAGCCTCAGCAGACACACGGACTTTCTCTGCTACTTCCTTCCTTATTTTTCTCCGTAACTTCTCTATACACATTCAATGAGATGCTCCTTTTCTAGAAATTACTCTAGAAAATTAACATAAGCACATCTATTTATTTAAGCGCTACTTTTCATTACAGTTTACTGATTAATACAGTCCAAGTTTATTACAGTCGTAGCTACAGTGTTGACTCCGCCCCCTTTCTCTTAGCTTAAGAATTTGTTATTTCTCTCAGCAGTGCTGAACACAGGTTTAGAGAAACTTTCAGCCTTAAAGTAAGATTCTTGGTGTTTAATATTCCACCTCATAGAAGGAAGATCTCACTAAAACATTTCTTTATGTTCATTCGCTCGTACTCGGCTGGACGTTTATCACGGAGAGAATTTATCGTACCGTTCCACTCCTACTCACCGTCACTGCCCGTGTTTAAAATACGAAAAAATAATAATAATAAAAATCTGTCACGTTTTATAAGAGGCGTTTAAATCGATTGTTGCCATGGAGACGGGAGACGGGTGAGTGTTAAAGAGCAGAGTGAACTCTAAACACTGACATCACACAGAGCATTATGTTCTGCTTTCATATTTATAAAAAGAAAACAGTGTACATCGGAGCGAGATGTGGGTCAGAATGACATCGTATTCACACTGCACAGAAACAGAGAGAGAGAGAGAGAGAGAGAGAGAGAGAGAGAGAGAGAGAGAGAGAAGACTGAGACTGAGAAAGATGTAATAGAGTTAAAAAAGACAGAAAGATAGAGCTGTTATAATCATTAACATGATATTATCATTAAAATCACAGCCATTTGTGTACGTTATACTATATATTATTAGGGGTCCAAGCACCAAGTTCTTCTTCTTCTTCTTCTTCTTCTTCTTCTTCTTCTTCCATAAAAAATTCTGGAGAACAAACCTTTCTGGGAAAGAAGTCCCAGTGTTTTCTCAGATCAGACATGTCTATCTTGCCAGTTCACATTTGTACCTGAAAGTGACCGATATCTGTCTGTAATGTAAACGCACTTGCTCTCTGAAATGTAAACATCACTTTTGCACAATAAGAGACAATAAATCCTAACCGAAGCAACAAATGAATGCATCAGTAGCTCAAGCCTGCACCACAGGTTTACTCTGGAGTCACAGATTTACTCTGGAGTCACAGATTTACTCTGGAGTCACAGATTTACTCTGGAGTCACAGGTTTACTCTGGAGTCACAGATTTACTCTGGAGTCACAGGTTTACTCTGGATTCACAGATTTACTCCGGAGTCACAGGTTTACTCCGGAGTCGCAGGTTTACTCCGGAGTCACAGGTTTACTCCGGAGTCACAGATTTACTCCGGAGTCACAGGTTTACTCCGGAGTCACAGGTTTACTCTGGAGTCACAGATTTACTCTGGAGTCACAGGTTTACTCCGGAGTCACAGATTTACTCCGGAGTCACAGGTTTACTCCGGAGTCACAGATTTACTCTGGAGTCACAGGTTTACTCTGGAGTCACAGGTTTACTCTGGAGTCGCAGGTTTACTCTGGAGTCACAGGTTTACTCTGGAGTCCCAGATTTACTCTGGAGTCACAGGTTTACTCCGGAGTCACAGGTTTACTCCAGATTCACAGATTTACTCCGGAGTCACAGGTTTACTCCGGAGTCGCAGGTTTACTCCGGAGTCACAGATTTACTCCGGAGTCACAGGTTTACTCTGGAGTCACAGGTTTACTCTGGATTCACAGATTTACTCTGGAGTCACAGGTTTACTCTGGAGTCACAGGTTTACTCTGGAGTCACAGATTTACTCTGGAGTCCCAGGTTTACTCTGGAGTCCCAGGTTTACTCTGGAGTCCCAGGTTTACTCTGGAGTCACAGATTTACTCTGGAGTCACAGGTTTACTCTGGAGTCACAGATTTACTCTGGAGGTCGGTAAACAGCTCGTACATGATCAGGTCAAGAAGACAAAAAACGTCCAGCTGCTTTGCTGCACCAAGAGACACGTGGATCGGGGAGAGGAGCCGTAACCGCTACACTGATTCGAGTCTTTTGCCTTAAGGTTCATTATTTTTCTTTGACACTGTAGCCACATTTGTTTGTGTTTGCCATTTCGCTGTTTCGAACATGTATCATTAGGTTTCTTCCAGTTTTGCTTGAGTCAGTTTATCAACATCCTTCCACTGAATATAATTACTGGTGCTCCTGTCCTGTACTTTTGTTTGGATGATGATGACAGTGATATGCGCATGGTGTTGGAAAAAAGCCGCGTGAATTCCACATTCTCATTCGTGTCACATGGTCACTTATCATATATGTATCTGTATACATAACCACACATCCATTTCATATGTAGCCAAACACGAAAGTGGCTCAGGTCTGATTTGGGAAGATCACACAGTCCTGAAAAAAATCTGATCTGTCATATTAACACAGAAAATCACATTTTGTGTCGCTTGTTAATGGTAACGTGAACAGAACCAGAGAGACATTTTACCATCGGCTTCTGCACTTACTCTTGTTCTCCCACGCACTCGGACAACTTCCATGGGGTCAAAAGGTTTTGGTTATGCGGCTCCTCTTTTATGGAGCTCACTTCCTGTAGAAGTTCGCAATAGTTCAAGTCTTCCAGTCTTTAAATCTCGTCTTTAAACTTATTTTTTTAGGCAGGTTTTTATCTGATTTTATGTTTGTTTGTTGTATTGGCTTTTATTGTTTAATGTTATTGTTTCACCGTTTTATGGACTTTGTAAGGTGTCCTTGAGTGCCATGAAAGGCGCCTATAATTAAAATGTATAATAATAATAATAATAATAATAATAATAATAATAATAATAATAATGTGTTTTAGCCCACATCTCAGAAACTGTGATGAATAAAGATTTTTTTTCCTTGGTTCCAACAGAAAAAGCTTCAAGCAAAAATGGCAATTTGAGGAGGGTGCATCTCAGACTCGACTAGACGTATTACACGTTTTGTATTACAAAAAAAGTAAAGACTTCAATATGAAAAACAAGAGATTTCAGCTAATCAGCTTTGAAGTGAAGTGACTTGTGGCCAAGCGTGGTGACCCATACATGAACACACACCCGGAGCAGTGGGCAGCCATTTTAGCTGTGGCACCCGGGGAGCAGTTGGGGGATCGGTGCCTTGNACTCGAACCCACCACCTTCAGGTTCACCTTCAGGTTACAAGTCCCACTCTCAGACCATTAGGCCACGACTGCCCCCTTTGAGAAGGTATTCAACAAGGTTAACACTGGACAATTTGCAGGAAGCATGAATGGTCTGTCCTTGTAATCTATTCTCTAGAATTCTGTGAAATTGCAAAAAAAGAATTGGCCTCTAGGGGTGCTGGCTGCAAAGGAGTGCTTGGACCCCGGTTATCACCTCCTGTTATCACCTCCTGTGGCTGTATTTATTTAGTGCTGTTCCTGAAGTCTACATTCATGCTGACTGGATTCCTCGCTGTGGATTCCTCTAAGGAAATACTAATGAGGGCAAGGTGTTTCGAGGTCAAGTTAAACATAGTAATGAGACGGGGCAACAATGTCACAAAAATAAACTCTTCAACAAACAAGCTAGGTGTAAAAAAAAAAAAAAAAAAAAGGACTGTTTTTGATTTTCTTCAGACAATATTCTCAGGATTTGCCCATGTTAAGCCGGTCTGAGCCCAAACTCTAGTCTGTGTGGATTTAACTATGACCTGAGCTCAAGATTCAATTACCTCCAACCATCTTGAGTGCTCGAGTATCACCAAGTCATGCAAACAAACCACAGTGTTTACACGGGGTTTAAAGAGGCTGTTATTCTACAGAGAGGAAACAGCACCTACAGTGCAAACACACATCAAGCCATTAGTGTGTGTGTGTGTGTGTGTGTGTGTGTGTGTGTGTGTGTGTGTTTGATCACTTTATTACAAAGTAATAAATGAAATTTCTGAAACGCTGTAAAAGCATATGCAAACACCATTCACAAAACATTCACCTTCCAACACCAACATTCACCATCCAACACTAACATTCACCTTCTAATACCAACATTCTCCATCAGACACCAACATTCTCCATCAAACACCAACATTCTCCATCAAACACCAACATTCACCTTCCAACACCAACATTCTCCATCAAACACCAACATTCACCT
>CM074962.1:1339192-1349391 GCA_037577455.1 Pangasius macronema
GAGAGACTAACTATTGGAGCCCCTGCTGGAGAGAGAGACTAACTACTGGAGCCCCTGCTGGAGAGAGAGACTAACTATTGGAGCCCCTGCTGGAGAGAGAGACTAACTACTGGAGCCCCTGCTGGAGAGAGAGACTAACTATTGGAGCCCCTGCTGGAGAGAGAGACTAACTACTGGAGCCCCTGCTGGAGAGAGAGACTAATTACTAGAGCCCCTGCTGGAGAGAGGATTAAACTACTGGATTAAAGCTTCTAATGTTAAACGCCTTCTAGCTTTTCTGGTTGCGAAAGCAACTAATCACTGAAACTTCTAATGTTAAAAGTATAACGTCTGGTGAAGAGATCACCCAACTACTGGAAAACAACCAACTCGTCCAGTTTTCTTGGAGCTTCTGGTAGAAATTGCAACCAACTACTAGAGCTTCTGCATGAGAAAGGCAACTATCTACTAGAGCTTCTAATGTTAGACACCTTCTAATGTTAGACACCTTCTAATGTTAGACACCTGCCTGCTGGAGAAGGCAAATAACTACTCAAGCTTCTCCTGGGGAAAGTTCCTGGAGCTTCTAAGGCAAAAATAAATAGCGTCTACTCAAGTTACATACTAGAGCTATTAATGTTAAACAGCTTCTAGATTTCTGGTTGAGAAAGCAGTGAAAACCTGGAGCTTCCGGTTTATGAACCATCTTCATAAACCAAAAGGTTCTGCAAGTTCATTGTAAAGAGCTCTTTTATTGATCATATGCAAATACTTGTAGCAAGATTCAGGTGCATCTACTGATTAAACACTTCAAAACTAAACAGAAAGCAGCACAGAGAGAAAACCCAAGTAGCTAACAATACAAGTATGCAATGCATTAAATACTGTAGAGTGGTGTTGGTATTGAACTATGAACTTTTCATTAACCTGATAGTCTGCAGCCAAAAGCTAGTCTTTAATTGGTTAGTCCTGACTGGATGCTCTGGTGTTCCCTGTCAGATATCAGCTTGGGAAATGAATAGTGTGCTAGCATCTGCAGTCTGTTGTCTTCCTCAGGCAGTGTGACAGTAGAGGGCCTGTAACTCTGGGATTTTACTTCCTGTGATTGCAGACGGAGCGGCTGATGTTCCAGATGCTGATGCAACCGCAAGAGCATGATGCAAAATCTGCCATAAGGTGGAATAATTTGGACAAATCTAATAGCAGTCTAGTATAATATAGAAAATAGTGCATTGCATTCTATTCCACTCTACTGTGTGCTCTTTTATTCAAATGAATTCAATTCTATTTCCTTTAATATATTTACTTATACAACAGTATCACTGTGTATCAGTCCACTCGTATGTGTTCACTGCGTAAAATTCCACTTCCTGGTTTGAAACGGTTACTGTGGTAACGTCAGTGACATCATCAGTGGACACACGGAGAAGGATACTTTTCAGGAATATAACTCTTGAGTTAAAATGTGAACGTTCGTCAGGTGAAGATGAAAAGGAAGAAGGGAAGCCAATTTTACCTGAAGCACCTCTAACAAGGACGTACACATCATTGTGAGATCGCTAGCCAGCTAGCCGACATGCTGTAGCACGAGTGTGGCTTCTTCTGGATCTCTTTCTGCTAGCGGAGCAAAAATAAGCAGAACATTTGGCCATATTGTGTGTGATAATGTCAGTTACTCGATATTACTTTCTTGTTTAGAAAATTGTCGTATAAAAGCGATAAGATTTGACGAATGCGATCTGTCATTAAATATCCTATTTCATTCGATTTTATTCTCTTCAGCTATGTCCTATTTCATTCTTTTATTCCACTCTATTCTCTTTTATTCAGGGTGTACACTGCTGTAGTGTTGGTGAACGGCATGATGTCTCTCTCTCTCTCTCTCTCTCTCTCTCTCTCTCTCTCTCTCTCTCTCTCTCTCTCGCTCTCTCTCTCAATGGACAGATGTGGTGTGCTAGTTAAGGGAATGAGGCCATGGAGAGATTATGTCTGGAAAACATCTTTGCTTTTACAAACGGAGTGGGATTAAAAGAGAAGTGGGGAATGGATGGATGAATGCACAAGCAGAAAGTGAGCGAGAGAAAATGAAAGAGATCAAATGTGGGGATGCAGACAGCCTGAGGGAGAGTGAGAGACAGAGAGAGAAAGAAAGAGGAGGAGATATGAGACGGAGGTGGACAGGCTTTAATATGATCAATGTCACATTCTATAAAACTTTCATAGTCACATACTTTGTAACCCATTAAAAAAAAGAAGCTATAATAAAAAATGAAAAAGATTGGCATGGAAAGATAGAGAGTGATATATAGACATGAAGGGGGAATAAAATGCAATTTGTATATAAAAATCCTGTTCAAATGGTTAACATTGTTGCTAGGTAACAAGCTAGGTTTATTTTGTAATAAAGCTAAAAAATGTTCTTGCTAGCATGTGATTAGCATGTTTAATTTACAGAAAAAATGAAGACTGGTGACATAAACGAGAGAACATCACAAATTTCTCTAACATGCTAAGAAAAGACACTGTGTGGCTAAGATTATGATTTAGCTAGTTAGCATGTAGCTGTTAATTCTTATAAGGACGATGTAAAGACTCAGTGGCAGCAGAAACAGGATTATTGAGAATGTTAGCACTTCCTTCAGATGTCTTACTAAATTATTAAGAAAAAAACTCAGTATCATTTAATTACACTTAGCCTCCACTGCTAATCGAGCTAACAGGGATTACAAACTACCATTTCTATTCTATTCTCTTTTAATACATGTTACTTCATTCTAAACTATTTCATTCTCTTCTACTGTCTTCAATTTCATTCTGTTCTTTTTCCTTTAGAGAGTGATGGAAAAAAGAAAGTACACCCTCATTCAATTATCTGTCCTTATTTATCAGGGGCTAAATAACAATTGTGTAGTCCTCACCAGCTTCTGAAACAAACAAACAGCCACAGGTGACAACCAACATTTTGAAACCAGGTGGGAAAAAATAAGAACATCCTTCCTACGTCCACAATCATTAACAGAATATTTAGTAGCCAGGTGTTGCTAGTGAAATGCACAAGATTAGTTAATCATGAGGAAGTGTGACTAGTTTGGTGTTCTGGAGCACTCAGGTGTGTGTCTACATCATGACAAGAAGAAAGAACTTCAGCAATAACCTCAGAGAAGCAATTTTTGCCACTCACCAAACTGCGAAGGGTTATAAGGCCATCTCCAGCCAATCTGAAATTCACCACCCCACAGTGCGAAGGAATTTTTACAAATGGAGAGCCTTCAAGCTCAGAGATATAAAGAAAAAACAAAATCATGTGATGAGCTGCAGATGTTCTGTAAATTATGTTCTGTAAAGCTGCTTTGAGACAATGTCCATTGTTAAAAGCGCTATACAAATAAAATTGAATTGAATCGAATGTGACATACATGTGACCTACATGCCCACTAAATGTTTACGTTCATGATAGCACAATCAAAAAAAGACTGACCAAGTATGGCTTTCATGGAAGGGTCGTTAGGAAAAAGCCCCTTCTCTCTAAAAAGAACATGGAGCACGATTTAGGTTTGAAAACTTGCATCTGAACAAACCACATAAGTTCTGGAGCAATATCGTTTGGACTGATGAGACCAAGGTGGAGATGTTTGGTCATCATGCACAGCACAATGTTTGGTGAAAACTGAACACAGTGTATCAGCACAAACATCTTATGTCAACTGTGATGCATGGTGGTGGAGGGATGGTGATTTGGGCTTGTTTTGCAGCCTCAGGACCTGGGAAATTTGCAGTCATTGAGGCAACAATGAACTCCACTTTATACCAGAATATACTTGAGACAAATGTGAGGCCATCTGTCCAGCATCTTACGCTGGGCTGAAACTGGGTCATGCAAAATGTCCACTCTGTTCATTTCTATTATTATTTTATATACAGTTACATTTAATTCTAGGATCCCTGGATAAATCTGGATCCCTGGTGGACTAGTGGTTAGGCCACAGCACTCTCACCGCTGTAGCCCGGGTTCAATTCCCGGCCAGGGATCCAGCCCCAGCCCCTGGGATTGCGTGCAACAGAGCGCCCTCAGTGCCGGTCCCAAGCCCGGAAAAATTGGGGAGGGCTTCGTCAGGAAGGGCATCCGGCGTAAAAACTGTGCCAAATCAAATATATGGACCAATGATCCGCTGTGGCGACCCCTAACGGGAGCAGCTGAAAGAGAGAATTTAATTCTATTCTACATCGTCCTACTTCTATTCCATTATCATTTAATATATTCTGTAATGTTCTGTTTATATTCTATTAAGGTTATACCCTGTCATATCTTTGTCTCGGTACGAATATATCCTCAGACATGCCGTTGTATTTAATATTACTGTATAGAAATGTGGTTCTTCGTGTGTGAAGTTTTGGAGAAGTGGTGTGTTGTTCAGCGAGTGTGTAGAAACTCGGAGTAGCTGATAAACAGATCTGCTCAGATAGACTGACAGCCTGAATCCTCCTTCCTCAGGGCTGCTGCTGCTGCACACACCATCTACTTCGTGACAAGTGTGACAGTGTGTGTGTGTATGTGTGTGTGTGTGTGTGTGTATGTGTGTGTGTGTGTTCTGAAGACTTTCCAGTGTCAGAAAACTTACTAAAAGTTACAGCTTTACCTCTGACTGTTATAAAAGCTCTGACACTGGAGACTCCTTCCATAAACGTTCAATAAATGTCTCCTTACTTTAAGAAAACTTTTTATCTATCTAAACTATATCTTTTTTGTAATCTGTTTATGTGGTGCATCTGCTGTACAAGTCCCCGTGAATAAGCTGTTACTATAGAAACGATAACATTAATAGCGCATTAATATAAGCCTGTGATTTGCAGCTCCACTACTGTCAGAGCTGCTGTGACAGAAAACTAATCAACACCTTCAGAAACAACGCTGTGGTTTGACTCTCAGGTCTTTTGTCTGTAGAATGCGACAGCAGCAGATGTAAATTTCTCCATAAACAACTGGTGGTGTTTAACAGACGCTGCTGACAGAATGAACTTTATAATGAACGATTTTCTCATTAATCACCTCCTCTGTGTGATCATCAGCTTTAAATGTACACTCATCACGTCACACAGCGCTGCTCCTGCTTTAGATTCCATACAGCGCTAAAGCAATGAGCTCCTCGTGATGGAGAGCGCACACACACACACACACACACACACACACACACACACAGAATGAGTGACAGAAATATCCTCACACTGCCAAACACCATCTGCACTGTTACACAGTGAGAGAAGACAGATGGAGAAAACTGAAAAGAGAGAGAGGAGAGACACAATGAGGCAGAAGGGATGGACATTATTCTGGCATCTTTAATAGGTCAAGCTCCGCCCCCAAATCAAAATGTCACCTTGAATAGGTCTAGCCCCGCCTCCAAATCAAAATGTCACCTTGAATAGGTCTAGCCCCGCCTCCAAATCAAAATGTCACCTTTAATATGTTTAGTCCTACCCCCAAATCAAAATGTCATCTTTAATATATTTAGTCCCGCCCCCAAATCAAAATGTCACCTTGAATAGGTCTAGCCCCGCCCCAAATCACAATGTCACCTTTAATAGGCCTAGCCCCGCCCCAAATCACAATGTCACCTTTAATAGGCCTAGCCCCGCCCCAAATCAAAATATCACCTTTAATAGGCCTAGCCCCGCCCCAAATCAAAATGTCACCTTTAATAGGCCTAGCCCTGCCCCAAATCAAAATGTCACCTTTAATAGGCCTAGCCCTGCCCCAAATCATAATGTCACCTTTAATAGGTCTAGCCCTGCCCCAAATCAAAATGTCACCTTTAATAGGTCTAGCCCCGCCCCCAAATCAAAATGTCACCTTTAATAGGTCTAGCCCCGCCCCAAATCACAATGTCACCTTGAATGGGTCTAGCCCCGCCCCAAATCATAATGTCACCTTTAATAGGTCTAGCCGCGCCCCAAATCAAAATGTCACCTTGAATGGGTCTAGCCCCGCCCCAAATCAAAATGTCACCTTTAATAGGTCTAGCCCCGCCCCAAATCATAATGTCACCTTTAATAGGTCTAGCCCCACCCCAAATCAAAATGTCACCTAGAATGGGTCTAGCCCCGCCCCAAATCAAAATGTGACCTTTAATAGGTCTAGCCCCGCCCCAAATCAAAATGTCACCTTGAATGGGTCTAGCCCCACCCCAAATCAAATGTCACCTTTAATAGGTCTAGCCCCGCCCCAAATCATAATGTCACCTTGAATGGGTCTAGCCCCACCCCAAATCATAATGTCACCTTTAATAGGTCTAGCCCCGCCCCAAATCAAAATGTCAACCTCAGAAGGCATGTCGCCTTAAACAAGTCTATGTCCTCCTCCGAAATTACCATATACACCTTTAGCTCCGCCCACAAACCAACAGATTACATCACTGAGTTCTCTGAGCCTCTGCAGCGTGAGTTTATCAGAAACTGTGTTAGAGAAAGATATTCTACCTCGCAAACCAAGTGAGAAGTTGTGAAAAGTGTGAACGCGTGAGACGATGATGTTTGTGCAAACTCCGACTACAGCAGTGTTTCTGTGAGTAAAGCAGCGCCGTGCATCACACCTCACACAGCGTTTTTCTCATTCAGCCTCGTTAAGTTTAACGCTGACGCAGGTGGATCACGCTGCAGCAGCAGTCTGTCAATCAGATTGCTGTCGCTGGACTTCTGATCGCAAGGTCGAGAGTTCAAATCCCAGGAACACCAAGCTGCCACTGCTGGGCCCTTGAGCAAGGCCCTCAACTGCTCAGGTGTATACACGAGATAAGTGTAAGTCGCTCTGTATAAGGGCGTCTGCCAAATGCCGTAAATGTAAATGATGAACAGCTCCAAAGACTGCGCAGTGTGTGTGTGTGTGTGTGTGTGTGTGTGTGTGTGTGTGTGTGTGTGGAGTCAGCACGGGGGTGGGGGGTGGGGGGGTAATTACTTTCAGCTGCTGGGTGAGGGAGATAAACGCGCAGGAAAGTGCTTAAACACTCACAACTCAACAATCTTCTCCTCTTCTCTGTACTGAGGTCACTGTGTGATGGTACAGAGACTCCACTCTGTCAGGGCTTTGTGTTACTTTATACAGTTTAAAGTGTGAGTCTTTCTCACTGAAACACACTGATGCAGCGTCGGACAATTTCAATTCACACTGACAGCTGATGATGTCACAACGACCGTTACAGCAGCCGACCAATCAGCAGCCTCGCTTCAGTCATGGACTTTAGCACTTCTTTCTTTCTTTCCTTCCATACACACTGTGTGTTCCTGTTCTACTAAAATAGTAAGAGATGAGGTGTTGTGATGAAGCAAGTGTTTTATTCCTCTTACACCACAGCAACTGGTCAACAGTTACAATTTTGTATTTATTAAAGAACTTTTATCTGTTTATAGTTACATTTAATGTTGTGGAACGTCTGTTGTGGAACGTCTGTTCGTTCTTGTTCTCGCTTATGTTATGGCAGCTCTAAACACTCGTTCCCTCACTAGCCTCTCTTCATTCTCTCTCTCGGAGTTAATAAGAGAAAAACAAAACAAAACATAGCTTGTCATGTTAACAGGAAACAGCAAAGAAGCCTAAACTCCTCTGTTGCCTCTCACGGGAGACTCCTTCCATAAATGTTAAATGAACATTTCTCCTTACAGAAAACAACTGCACATGCTTGAATCTGTTTACGTGGAGCGTCCACTATACAAGTCGTGGTGAATGAGCTGTTGCTATAGAAATGATAGAAATGGTAACGTTAGCTTTAATATAAACCTGAGCTTTGCGGCTGCACTACTGTCAGAGCTGCTGAACTTTGGTGTGGTGGTGACAGTAAAGCGACTCCATCACTCCTGTTTTATTCCTCACTTATGGGCCAGCTGACGTCAGCAAGACTGGCGCGGGATCGGTCAGTGATCACTAGGAATAAATTCTCCGACGAGGAACCGTATGGCAAAATCCAGAACGTGCCTCAAATCAGCGAAAGGACACGGTGATGTGAAGTAACACAGAAAACACAAAGTATTTCCAAAAGCATGAACTGTTTATTTTCAACAGCTTTTCAGTCAGTGTGTTGTTAAACTGGCATTATTACATACTTTCAGTGGAAAACCAATAAACCTTTACAGACAGCTCATAAAACTTTGGAGTGTGTTTGTGCGAGACTGGTTTTATATCCAGTTCAGAGTTCATAGTGAAGTTTTTCTCACAGTGGCCTCTGGATGTCTCCTTATTACTGCTCCACATCAGCCATATTCCCCATTAACCCACTTTCTCCTGCTCAGCTGTGGGACTAAATGACCTTCACCTGCAAGAGCCACCAGCTTCGCTCATGAACATGCGGCCACTTCAGAGCAGGATCCTTCAGCAGTACCTGAGCAGTGTGAGGGGACAGGAGTTAGGCTGCAGAATGGCCATGTTCAGGAGGTTCACGGGAGCAGGTTTATCTGCACCTGGTGCTTATGGACGATGGAATGCGTTACAGCTCGGGGTTCAGCTGCAACACAGGAGGATTACAGCCAGCAACTTTGTGAAAAACTCTTTTCCACGCTTATTTTCGAGCCTGAATGTTTACGATGAAGCTTTTCTTAAAGCTACAGAAAAGCCGGAGCTGTTCTGGAGTGAAGCTGCTCAAAACCTGACCTGGTTTCAGACATGGACTAAAACACTGGACTGTACCGATAAAGTGTTTCCCAAATGGTAAACTTTATTCACCATTTTATACCGTGAAAAAACCTAATTATAAACCATAATGCTATATAAACTCACTTTTTCAGCTGCTAGTTATCAGAAAGTCTGACTCGGTAAACAAACGAAAGGCGTAATCACGCCATCTCTGGGAACCCGGAAGTAAATTCTGATTGGATGTTGCACTTTTTTAACCGTTGGACTTTTTTAAACCCGTTTCACAAGCCGCGTTAATTTGAAAACATATTTATATCTTTACATTTCCCTACATGTTTCGTAAATGTAAAGAAATAACTACTCTATCGTTTTTGTAGTTTGTTTTTAACAACTGCATATCCCAAGAGCAACGCGGCCACCCGGACCAATCAGAGGCCTTCTTTACATCCGGGCATTGTAAATTTAAACTCCAGTTAGCTAGGCTAGTCATAACGGAACGTCAACATCAAGTTTCTGTTTCTCAGACTGTAGACCTGCTGGCTGAAGAAGTTTTAAAAAGCTTATTTATTTGTTTTTATTTATGACCAAAAATAGTCATTGCAGCATTTAACTTTTTTAAAACAATAAAATATAATAATAATAATAATAATAATAATAATAATAATAATAATAAAGGCCATAACCATTGCTTTTTATTCTTTATTTTTACAAGAGAACCATAAAAAAAACACACACAAAAGCTTTCTCACATCCTCATTAGTTCCTAAAAAGTCAATGAAAATTACATTTATTTTCTGTACCTGAAAAAGGTTTTATCATAAAAAGTCATGGATTTTTTTTTTTTTTTTTTTGCAGTAGTAGTAGTTCAGTGGTAGTATAGTAGTAGCAGTGGTAGTGTTGCGGTAGTAATAGTGGTAGTTTAGTAGTAGTAGTAGTAGTAGTAGTAGTAGTTCATTGGTAGTATAGCAGCAGTACCAATAGTGGTGGTGGTAGTATTAGTAATAGTAGTAATAGTGTTCTTGCATATATGAAGAACGTCACTGACGGTTGTTTTCTGGAGCTCCTGCAGACACCGGGTCTAAAATACCTTCGATGGCATTAGAGTGAATGAGCCGGAAGAAGTGGTGCTTTGGTTATAACGTGGAAGTGTTTGTGCAAACAGCCCGTTAAACAGCACAGTGATGTAAAGTGATTTAATCACATGGGTAGAAACACACAACAGAACAGACCATTTGAGATCACGTGTCACTGTGGGTGTTCCAGGTTTGTAGGAGGAGAGCTGAACATGTGCTATAACGCTGTCGATCGTCATGTTGATGGCGGGAGAGGAGATCAGACAGCCATCATCCACGACAGTCCTGTTACTCAATCCAAACAGACCATCAGTTACAGAGAGCTGCTGGATCAGGTAACTCCTCACTGCGCTCATTACCAACCATCGTTGAAGGTGAAAGGTGATGTAGCAAGCATAGCTACTGTGTAACCGTTCAATTGGGTGGTTGCTTGAGTGACATCGCAGGTGGAGTCTCAGACAGAAAGCTGTCAATCAAACTGCCACAACCCTTTGGATGGATCTGATCAGTGCATTTAGTTGCTGCTTTAG
>CM074962.1:1363369-1377133 GCA_037577455.1 Pangasius macronema
CTCCTTCCATAACCGTTATATAAACGTCTCCTTTTGTATCAGTGATTTCACACGTTTTTAACTCAGTGGAGTCTCTGCTGTACACGTCCCAGTGAATGAGCTGTTGCCATAGAAACGATAACGTATCAGAGCGAGCGCATTGATATAAACCTGCGCTACTGTCAGAGCCGCTGTTACAGAGAACTAATCAACACCTTCTGACCAATCAGAGCGCAGAACTCAGCAGCAGAAATAGTGCCCTGCGTTACAGAGTCAGTTGTTGTGATGTTTGTAACGTGAGTCAGTCTGGAAAACGTTATTACACGTTAACATTCACTTAAAGTTCAGTAAAGTGTTATAAAGTTTTCCACAGTATTTAATTTCCACTTTAATCTTTTAATCGGTAAACGTCTTGATTACTGCAGGGCGCAGGTTCGTAACTGCGGAAGCGTTTAACAATACGAGATAATGAGATGCATCATTTAAATGAGACGCAGTTAACGCTCTCCAGCTGCTGACTGACTTCATCGCGCAGTAAAATATCAGTAGCTAATGAAGTTCGGAACAGACGCTAACGCTTAGCATTGTCTTCTGCGCTCCTTATATCACATTTTTATTAACAATAACTCAACCTTAATGATCAGCACTTCACTTCCTGGTTCGGCTGAACGCCAAATCTCTCCACACTCTCGCTACATAAAGGGTGAAATAATGAACGTTATACACGGCACTCTTCCATACGTCCATTAAGAAGCCATCTGGGATTCAGCCTGATTTATTCCTGAGTCACTTTTCATCACTTACTTTTGCCTGATTATTTATTGTAAAAGTTTAAGCTCGTTGGTAATCAGGAAACTTTTCAGCTTTAACTTACATTTCCATGTCATTCTGAGTAATAAAACAGTTTATTGGAGTAAAAGCAGCTCTGCATGAAAAAGCGCAAGCGGAACTTCAAACAAAGTGGAGACTAAATAAGTGAAAAACAAATTAATTGACTTAAACTCTGACGTGAGGCTTGAGACTGACGTGACCGCGTAATAAACCTGTCATGAAGGTTTATATCCAGTAGCACGGTTTTATTAGCAGTCATGACTTCTGCCATGTTTGATATGATGTCAGACTTTTTAAAGGAGGGACGATGTGAACTTTGTTGTGTCTAGTGACTACATCTTGCTCGGATAAGCTCATTCAAAAGTCTTCTGGCTGAAAAAATCAGTGCATGGAAGTGCAGGCATCCAATCAGATTCCAGCTTTCAGGATTCTGAAGCTTGTGGCCAGAAAAGTGCACCAGAAGATATCAGATATTTCCCATGCTATGGGCTGAGGCTGAGACTAGCTGAGACGGATCCTTTATTGATCCTCGTTGTCATGGTTACCGGCCAATCAGAAATAATGATAAAATATGTATCTGTTAATAAACATAGGCTAGCAAACATGAGCATGGGACAGATTGTCATGGTTTTAAACATTATGACAGATGATCATAACTTTTATAAAGTTATATCTCTGGATGAATTAGCTTGTCATGTGGTCTTCTGTAACACGTTGATCACATGGGTCTGGCAGGGTTAGGATTTAACTGCAGCTTTTATCGTGAGATTTTTATCCTGGCAGCTTTTAGACACTTAAGGGTTAAAAATGAAGAGAAATCCCCGGAATAGGTCGAGGTTTAAAAGAATAATTACGAATTGCAAGGAGATAATCAGGTGAAATCTTGCATCCGTCTACATTTAGTGTTTGTTCATGTAGAAAATAAAACGCACCCGCTGCACAATCAGAGCTGATAAATGTGGACTTTCCTCTCATTCACTGTCTCTCTGTCTGAAATATAAACCTCAAAGTCGAATCCTGCAGGAGTCTGAGAGTCAACTGGTTAGAAAGGTCTTCAGTATTCCCTCATTTTATCTCTCTCTGTATCTCTCTCTCTCTCTCTCTCTGTCTGTATCTCTCTGTCTGTCTGTATCTCTCTCTCTCTCTCTCTCTCTCTCTCTCTCTCTCTCTGTGTCTATCTCTCTCTCTGTCTGTCTGTATCTCTCTCTGTCTGTCTGTATCTCTCTCTGTCTCTCTCTTTGTGTCTATCTCTATCTCTCTCTCTCTGTCTGTCTCTCTCTCTCTCTGTCTCTCTCTTTGTGTCTATCTCTCTCTCTCTCTCTGTCTGTCTCTCTCTTTGTGTCTATCTCTCTCTCTCTCTCTGTCTGTATCTTTCTCTCTCTGTCTGTCTGTCTCTCTCTCTCTCTCTTTCTCTCTCTTTGTATCTCAATTCAATTCAATTCAATTCAGTTCAGTTCAGATGAGCTTTATTGGTATGACTGTGTAACATCACAATGTTGCCAAAGCAATAAATATATTATACAGACATACAGATAAATATAATCCAGGGGGAAACACATCCACATGTCCATATTATACATGTAGGTTAAAGTAAATAAGTAAATAAATAAATAAATAAATAAATAAATGAATGAATAAATGAATACAGAGAGCGGTTATAGGTGTGAAGGAGGGATGAGCCTGTGTCTCTGGTGTGATGGCAGGAGGAGACGTGCTGCCCTGCCAGGTGGAGACTCTTCCTTCTCTCCCAGCTCTGTATAATTGCCCCTGTAATTGTTTGGGTCGTATTTCTCACCTTGTTTAAAAATTGGAGTTATTCGATTTTCTTTCCACGTCTCAGGAAAGTGTCCAGATTTTAGTGCGAGATTGAATAATTTCAGGATGGCGTCTGTCAGTTTGGAGCTGCTGTGTTTCAGCATCTCATTCGATATTCCATCCGAGCCACAGGATTTTTATTTTTTAGGGATTTCGTTTTGCCTGTTCGCTCGTTTAATGCTCTGGGTTTGTCTCTTCTGTAGTGAGCTGTAGGTCGTGTAATTTGGAGGTCAGATGTTTTTGGGTGAGCGTTGGTTCGTTTTGTGAATAGAGTTTTCCGAAATGTTCAGTCCAGATGTTTGGGTCGTGGATGGGGATGTGTTCAGCTTCTTTGGATTTATTTTAATTATTCCATGATTCCCAAAAGAATTTTGATCGACTGCCTCCTCGATCTTGTTGAGCTTTATTTTCATGTGATCGGCTTGTTTCTGTATTAGCAGTGACTTGTATATTTTAAGGGTTTGTTGGTGTGTGGCTCGTATTTGTTGGTTTGTGGGGTCTCTGTGTTTTTTATTTGATAATGAGCGCAGTTCTTTTCTTAGTTTTTGGCATTCTTTATCAAACCAACCAGCTTTAGCAGTTTCTTTTTTACGTCTGTAGTGTTTTCTTTTTCTCAGGGCTTTTCTGACCACTGTAGAGAAAATTGTAGCTAATTGTTCTGTTGCTAAATTGATCGTTTTCTTCTCTTCACCGAATGGAGTCAGTAGGAATGAGGCTATCATGTTCTCAGCTTGGGTGCTGTGGAGCGCAGCTTCATACTGGGCAGGACTGTCTCTACTCCATATAAATTTGGGGGGGAGCGGGTATAGTTTAGCTTTCTGCTCTGAAGATGGCAGAATATTCACTGACCTGTTGAGACTGAGGACTATGTGACTGTGGTCTGATAACGGAAGCTGTGGCATCACTGTGAAATAATTGATTTTACTTTGGTCCAGATCTGTAATGGCGTAATCTACTGTGCTGCTGCCCAGGTAGGAGCAGTAGGTGAGTCGACCCAGAGAGTCGCCCTTCACTCTGCCATTAGCTATGTACAGACCCAGGCTTTTGCAGAGCTGCAGGACTTGCTTTCCGTGTCTGTTTACTGTGTTGTCATAACTCTGTCGTGCTTTAGTGAAGCGTTTTTGTTGGTATATATGTGAACTGTTAATATATTTGTCTCCATCTGAACTAATGTAGTCCGCCTCTCTCCCTGTTCTAGCGTTCAGATCCCCCATTAACAAAACTGGGCCTAGAGCCTGAAAGGATATGATCTCTGACTGTAGGGTGGAGAAGATGTCTTCATTATAATAAGGCGACTCATAAGGGGGGATATATGTGGCACATAGGTACAGGTCCTCATCTAAACACAAAAGCTCTTTTTTAAGTTTTATCCAAATATGTGTTTTCCCTTTTTTCACCGGCTGAATATAATGCCACAGATGGTCTTTGAACCAAACTATGATTCCTCCTGAATCTCTTCCGTTTTTAACATTAGGTTGTTTGACTGATGGTACACGCAGCTCTCTGTAGTTAGGTGGAGTGTAGGATTTGGAGTCTAAACGACGCCATGTCTCAAGTAATATAATAATATCTGAACTATATACAATATTAACAAAATCAGAGTTAGTAGTTTTCTCCCCAAAAGCTGAAGAGAACATCCCTTGGATATTATAGCATGTTATTTTAAATGATGGCATTGAGTATTATTGTAATTACCAGAGTAGTATATGAGTTCATGACACAATCATGTAAAAATATAGATTAATCAAAAATTAAAAAGGTGATATAGAGAATATATAGAAATACAGTGAGTGGATCTATTTTGCAAATATTACATTTAAAAATAAATAAGTAAATAAGCAAAACAAATAAGTTAATAAATAAAGAATAACAAGTCATTAAGGAATAATGGTCATTCTTGACTATAGATCCATTGTGTACTTAAGCTAATAGATTGTCACATATCATTTTCAGCATGTTTTTTATCTGGGTAAGGTCACTCGAGTCTGGTCTACCTCGTCGTGCCACTACAGCGGCGTAGCTGTTCCTCTGACTGTCAGGAAGCCGCCCAGCTCTCTGCTCCCGGGCCGGATGAGGGCTGTTCAGGGTTGATGCCTTGACGNATGGTCGTAGAGATGCTGATGTGTGATATGTTGATGGATGGCTATGTGGACATTCGGTATTGGAGCACAGATGTTTGCTGTCTCCGTGTTGATGGTGTTGATGATCCTTTGTGGAACGTCTCTGCGAGGTAGAAGGGTTGAGCTGATGATTTTGGCTCTGGGACAGATCCTGCTAGCTGTTCTCACCACGTCGGACAGGGCTTTTGTGATGGTCCGGTGTGATTAATAATGTGTGACAGGGCACCCAGTGCACCGTCTTACAGCAGTCTTAAATCTCTCTCTCTCTCTCTCTCTGTCTGTCTCTCTGTTTCAGGGTTACTATGACACTATGGATGCTGGATATGTCGACGAGGAGGGGTTTGTGTACATTATGTCACGCTCTGATGATGTCATCAATGTGGCAGGCCACAGGTTGTCCACTGGAGCACTGGAAGAGGTGAGAGAGAGAGAGAGAGAGAGAGAGAGAGAGAGAGAGAGAGAGAGAGAGAGAGAGAGAGGCAGTATAGCACCGTATGCGTGTCCCCAACTGACTGAACACACTAATGTCGTGTCTCAGTTCGGACACTTGTGTACTTTTCTAGTCCGTTGTTAAGTGCTAATGTTGATGCTAACGGTTTTCCTGTTAGTTCTACTGAAAGGGTTTTGTTGCTGAAACCAGTCACAGGATTATCAGACTGCATGGCCTGTGGGCGGAGCATCTAAAGCTGAAACTGTGCACGTATTAAGATACGATGCTAAGGGGTGTGTGTGTGTGTGTGTGTGTGTGTGTGTGTGTGTGTGTGTGTGTGTTTAGTGTATACTGCAGCACCCTGGGGTAGTGGACTGTGCTGTACTGGGACTGGAGGACTCACTGAAAGGACATGTCCCTCTGGCACTGTGTGTCCTCCGGCACGGTCTGTACTGTTATTATTATTATTATTAATATTATTATTATTATTATTATTATTATTGTACAGAGAAGAGACGAGGGAAAACCAGAGGGAGAAAGAGGTTGATTCAGAGAGAGAGAGAGAGAGAGAGAGAGAGAGAGAGAGAGATTATAGAAAGTGAGAAATCAAAAATGGTGAGAGAAAGAGAGAGAGAGACATATTTAAAGAGAGGCAGAGAGAGGTAGAGAGAGAGAGACAGAGAGAGAGAGAGAGAGGCCTTTAAAGAGACAGAGAGAGAGGTAGAAAGAGAGACATATTTAAAGAGAGGCAGAGAGAGAGAGAGACACCTATAAAGAGACATAGAGAGAGAGAATGACAGAAAGAGAGACACAGAGAGAGTTTATAGGAGTGAGAAGAAGAAAAGTATTCATGATCAAATGTGGCCATCTAAAACACAGAAAATCAGAAGGTGGCAAAGAAAGAAAGACAGATAAACAGATAAGAATGTGTGTGTGTGTGTGTGTGTGTGTGTGTGTGTGTGTGTGTGTGTGTGTGTGTGCGTGTGCGTGTGCGTGTGTGTGTGAGAGACACAGATTTTGAGAAGAATAAAGCCGTATTGGTGAAGGAGTTGGTCAGTTTGGTGCGAGAGAACATCGGTCCGGTCGCTGCGTTCCGGAAAGTTCTGTTCATCGGAGCTCTGCCCAAAACCCGCTCGGGAAAAATCCCACGATCCACTCTGGCCAATCTCATCAACACCAAGCCGTATAAGGTGCACGCTTTTCTTACGGCCGAGTCCTGGAACGATAACAATGTCCATGAGCTACTGTTATACAGTATGATTGTTGCTATGGCGACATCTCACAGGGGGCGTTGCCTGCTCTGCGCTGTTCTCATGTATTCGCATATCAATCATTCTCTCTGCTTAATTTCTAATGATTCGTATTAATTAGAATATTGAAGTGTACATACAAGCATTTTGAACAACATCTTGTTGTCATGGTAACATGAAGAGTTTTGCTTTAGAACTGTAACTTGCTAGCTACTGTTACTGAGTTAGCTAGCGTGGTAGCATTTCCTTCGCAAATCACCAGAAGTTATTTTGATCATTATATTTATCTACATAACGTAGATAACATGCAAGCTAGCTAACTGGCTAAAGTTTGTCGACTGACATTTGAATACCAGTCACATTTGTGTTGCAATAAACAATGTACCCTGTGAGCTAACATTACGTTAACTAGCTAGCTTATGACATTGGTTAACTTTCTCATCACTACAATAGCGAGTTGTTAGTAAGACATTAATATATAAATAAATCATGTGTACTGTAAGGTTGAATTTGCAAACGTTATGGAGTTAGCTAGCTAGCTAATGTTTTAATGTTCACAGAAATATTCGTATCTGGTTATTTTCATGGTTATATTAAGCTACAGCATAACTTGCTAGCTTTTATAACTACTAGCTAGCAAGGAATTGTAAACAAATCGTGTACAACAAAGTTCATTTCTAAAAATAATACAACATTATGAAAGCACAAACATTAGTCCAGTTATTTAAGACATTATCGTGATGTGAATATTTAATACTGACACATGCGTTAATTTTCAGCGTGATAATGAACGAGAAATTGTGTGTGTTTTGTAGATCTCTCCCACTATCGAGGATCCTGGAGTGTTTAAGTCCATTGAGAAGGTTGTGAGGGAACATCTAAAAGAACCTGGAAGTTAACAACACACTCTCTAATACGCAGAAACGCACACACAAACGCACACACTACAGCCTTTGTGAACTTTTGGGAGAATGTAACCTCTACGTACGATGTAATTTAAATGTGATTACCATAAAAAAATCAGCAAGTGTCTTTAAAATGTGAACAAGGTGATTAAACTGTGATTTTTCAGGTTATGATTTAATAAGCTGATGTCTAAATGCACAAAACTGACATAAAAACAAAATAACAACACAAAATTAGCCCTGTACTCTTACATAATATCGCTGCATCTGGTTTGATCTTTACGAACTGACGACTTTAACGCTGCTTCGTTAGCTGAACTTTACCACAGTTAAGCTAATAAGCAAGTAACATTACGTCAACATTATAGTAACGTAATGTTGCTAAAGTTGAGCTAGTCAAGCAAGTAACATTACTACACTTCAGATCATAACGCTACTATAAAATTAACTCTACTTTACTAGCTAGCTTTAGTAATCTTACTTTACTAGCTTAACTTTAGTAACATTACTATTTCTTACTACATCATAAGTCTTTTTTTGCAACGTTTTTGTTTAAAACTTGCTGTACTTGCCTTACTAACATAACTGTAGTAATCCCACTTTACTAAATTACTTCCTGTAGGTTAACTTTAATAACATTACTTAATTTACCATCTTAAGTTTAGTAAGGTTTGCAAAATCACTTTACTACTTTAAGTAAAGATACTTGCTTTACTGGCCTAACTTTACTAAAGTTAAGCTAGCTTGATCACATTATCTTAAGATAGTAAAATCATGCTTAGCTAAAGCTTTTATTAATATTTACTTTACTAACTGTAGTAACATTATTTGTTTCACTAGCTTAACTTCAGTTATGTTACTTTTAGATAAATTAGTAATGTTACTAGCTGTTACTCCCTTTAGCTTAGCTTTAATAGCATGACTTTATTTACTGTCTTGGTTTGTAATAATGCTTACTTTACTAACTTAACCTTAGTAATGCTACTTACTTTACTAGTCTAACTTTAGTGATCTTACAAAACTTAATCTAGTAAAGTTAGTAAAGTGTATCTAATAGAAGTTAGAAATTAGATGAAGCAATTAACTAGCTTAACTTCTGTTATTTCTGCTTAGATCGACTAAGTAACATTACTTGGGTCATTAGACTAACTTTAGTAACGTTACTTACGTTGTTACTCGCATCACTAGCACAACCTTTTTACTGTTACTTCTATTTAGCTTAACATTAGTAGCTTATTATTTACTTTGCTAATATAACTTTAATACAGCTACTTGCTTTACTGACCTAACAGCCTAACGTTAGTAATCCAACTTTAATATCTTAACTTTCACAATGTTACCTGGTTCAGTACTTTTGTTTAGTTGAACTCTTTATTTGCTAGCTGTAGTTGTGATATTATTTGCTTTACTCTAAGTGCACAAGCTAATGTCCGTCTACGTCCACAAAATAAAGTCCAGACCAGCAGACTCACACACTTTTGTATACTGTACTTTTTATTGACAATATTTTTTTGATCACCACATAGTTTTGACCAAAATACAATCAGTAATAAATAAAAAAATGGACACAAAATAAATAAAACGCTTCTCTGTAACGTGCAGAAATAACTCGAAGACAGGAAGGACGTTCTGTACATGAGGTCACCCGGGCAACGCCTACAGAAAAGAATTCAACATCTTTACACCGAAATAATAAAATAATTCACAGCAAGCAACAGATTCGTCATCTTTTAAAAGTTAAGTCTGGACTTGGACGAGTCGAAACACACTCTACGTTCACTAGCAGCTACGCCTGTCTTGTAGTTATTTCTCCTAGTCGAGAGGCGGGGTTTTGCTTGATGACGAAGCCGGCTGATTGGCCGATGAGTGATGATTGGCAGCAGAGCGATGGGACTCTTTCTACATCCAACAGTCTGAGTGCACTACCAGAAACTGTTTTTCATCAACAGAGGTGTGGCCTCATCAGACCCAGTAAAAGGGGCGTGGCCTGTTACCTGACCGTCTAAACAGGGGTGTGGCTTCTTTATCTGTCAGCCCCAGTGAAATGGGCGTGGCCTTTCTACCTGCCAATCCCAGTGAAAAAAGATGTGCGTCTTGTGCTCTTAGATTGTGCGTCGGTCCCAAAAAAGGGGGCGTGGTCTCTATCGCTTCTCCAAGCTAACACTGTTTAAACTGTACAATACTGAATCACGTCGTATCGCATCGTATCGCATCGTATCACATCGTATCGTATCGAAACGGCTCTAAATCAGAGTGCACTGAAACACTGGTAGCCTTACGAGAGTCGTTCACACATCAGATGGTTAATTGCGTTTATAAATAAAGAAGCGATACAAATCTTCAGAACAAATCTTCCTGTTTGAATACAACTACAATTATAGAATCTATGTTTTTCAAGGCTTTGGAATGTTTAAGTACTTTTAGTGCACGTGCCGTGGGAAGATTGAGCTTTTGAGAGAGTTTGTACTGAATAAAGGCTGAACCTGAAGTTACAGAAGGTGTTAAAAGGCAGATTTTCCACAGCTTTAGTTTTGATGAAAATCAGCACTATTACAAATATAGTTTTTTTTTTTTATAATTAATTAAAGTAGGGATCGAAAGTTATGCTACACTTTTGCACTACAGGGAAGGGTTTAATAATCACTGCATCCGTGTTATTAGCAGGTGCAGGTTTATTAAACTGATGTTCATTCCTATACAGGGTGACTCACGTTACTAGCTTATTAAACGTTACTCGCTTCACTAGCGTGATTTCCACACTGTAGCTTCACTAGCTTAAATTAGTTGTGTTCTGATTCCTTCGATTCATTTTCCTACATTAATGTCTACTGTCTGATGTCCGTTCGTTTGTTGCACTGGCTCTTGTTGTTCGCTGCATCTAACATAACCTCACTAGCTTAACGTTAGTAACATGACTTAACTGATTTACTAGCTTGGTTTGTAATATTACTTACTCCTCTGTAACCTCTGTACTGTACTTCCTTTTAGCGTAACTTTCTCTTAACACTCTGATTTACTAGCTTGGTTTGTAATACTACGTACTAGTATAAATTTAGTCATGTTATTTTCTTCATTAGCTTAACTTCAGTAACATTATTTGATTTACAAGCTTTTAGTTATGTAACATTACTTACAGTACTAGTGTACATGTTGCAATGTTTCTTCACGAGCTTAATTTCTGTAGTTACGTCATTTGATCTTAAGTTTAGTAACATGTTCTTGCTTCACTAGCTTGTGATATTACTCTGCTTGTGTTGTAATATTACTTGTTACTCGCTTAACTTCTGTAACATTACAACAGCTTGCTTTATTGTCTTAACCTCGGTACCGTTACGTCCTTTTTCACTTGTCTAAGCTAATCTTAATTTAGTAGTGTTCTAATTGCTTAGATTAACTTTCCTAAAGTTAAGGTAGTAAAGTAACATTACTAGCTTAACTTCTTTTCTGATTTTCCTTCAGTTTGTTTAATAACATTACTTGATTTACTGGCTTGTTTTGTAATATTACTTTCTTTATCTTTAGTAATGTTGATTCTTTCACTAGCTTAACTTCAGTAACATTACTTTCTACACTAGCTTAAGCGCTATGCTGTTACTTCTTTTTAGCTTGACAAGCCAGTAATAACTTTGATTTACTAGCTGGTTTTGAAATATCACTTAGCCTAATCTTAGTAATGTTAATTTCCTCACTAGCTTAGCTTCTGTACTACTTCCTTTTAGCATAAATTTAGTAACATTACTTGATTTAGTTATGTAATATTATTATACTAGTGCAAATTTATAAATTTAAATAGTATGGTTCAGCTGGGATGTGGAAGAGTCCATATTAATGTAAATCTAGGCATCAGTGGCATAACAGTAGAAATTATTATTGTGATGCCACATTATAACATGACCTCAGAGTACCGTAATTAATAAATATGAGACGGGCCCAGAACAGAACCATGTGGAACACCTTGAACTACAGGAATGATTTCTGTTAGTGAGATTTGAACCAGGAAAATCAAGAAGAATAAAAAAAAGATGGAGAATGTTTAAGGCATTAAAACAAAGCGAGGTCTCAGTGCTGTGTTGCGTATGGAAGCCGAAAGGGGTCAGAAATCTTGCAAAGTTAGAGCTGAAAAACAACCATGGAACAAAGTGTGTGACTAATAAAATTATTATTTATGATATAAACATGTCGTGTAGCTACAGCTGATCACTCTGTCTGTGGCATTATAACGTTATAAACTCAATAATATCCAAATAAATTTAAATACTATATCTTTTAAGTTAAAAGATTCGTTAAAACTAATTTGCAAGCGCTAACGCTCTCTCTATGTGTTATTTAATTTATCCAATAACAGGTCACATAAGTTTATTAGTGAATAATTCATTTTTATATATAAAATAACGTATAAAATAAAACAGTTTGTGGTAGTGCACTTGGAATTTAAAACTCTAACAGCACGTAGTTTCTTAAAGCAGCAGTGTTTAACCTCTTACACCTTTACACATTCATATGTACGCTCTTCTAACACACCGACCGCTTTGGTTTGAGTCAGGTGTGTGTGTGTGTGTGTGTGTGTGTGTGTGAGCAGGAGGCGTGGAAGAAAGAAATAAAAGCGTGACGTTAAATGTGCACAGAGTCATAAGGAATAAAGTCAGAGTTGTATACAGCAATGTGTCTGTAGATGATAGAGATTTGTATATAAAACTGTGTATCTATAATCCTGTACAGTCACTCTGGTGTAGAGAGGGCGGGGCAGGAGGCGGGGCAGGAGGCGGGGCATGTGGGCGGGGCAGGAGAGCACCGTGGCGCTTTACAGTTTGGCCCCGTCTGTCCGGGCAACGCGTGTTCTCTTGGCAGTGTGTGTGAGCAGATCTCTGTTCCCCGACGTCAGCATCACAATCAACTACACAACACGGCTGGAAACACACACACACACACACACACACACACACACACACACACACACACACACACACACAGGTGTTAAATTTGTGTGTGTGGTGGTGTTTTAATTTTCTTAATTTTTTTAAGTTGTGAACTTATATACTGTATGTATATATATCAAATGTTTTAAAATAAAATAATAATAAAAGGTAAACAAACAGGATTAGAAAAGTGAATCATTAAATTTATTTAAAAAAATAAATAATTTAATAATAATAATAATAATATAAAATCAATCACAATATAAACTAATAATGATAAACGAATGTATTATTATTTATTATTTTAAATATATTTTACTATAATTTTACATGTAAAATAAGTAACATTTTTAGTATTAATTATAATGATAGTAATATATTTAAATAATGCTTTAAAAAATGTGTGTGTGTGTGTGTGTGTGTGTGTGTGTGTGTGTCTCACAGTTGCGAGTCCTTGTTGTCCGTCTCTCAGCATGAGTATGTCCTCACAGTGGAACTGTCCAACCGCTGCACTGCTGACGGCCCGACTACACACACACACACACACACACACACACACACACACACAGACACATGCACAATTAAACTGAATATAACATGAGCAATAGGAAATCCAGACACTGTGTGTGTGTGTGTGTGTGTGTGAGAGAGTCATACCATCTGCTGGAATTCGGTGTGTGTGTGTGTGTGTGTGTGTGTGTGTGTGTGTGTGTGTGTGTGTGAGAGAGAGAGTCATACCGTCTCCTGGAATTCGGTGTGTGTGTGTGTGTGTGTGTGTGTGTGTGTGTGTGTGTGTGAGAGAGAGTCATACCGTCTGCTGGAATTCGGTGTGTGTGTGTGTGTGTGTGTGTGTGTGTGTGTGTGTNTAACACCTACCTACGAGTCCTGGTGTCTGTGTGTGTGTGTGTGTGTGTGTGTGTGTGTGTGTGTGTGTGTGTGTGTGAGAGAGAGAGTCATACCGTCTGCTGGAATTCGGTGTGTGTGTGCTGACGTTGTGAGGCGAAACCCAGCCGGCAGTGTCTCCGCTGATCCGGGCATCATACTGATCCCGTGAATATCACGTGGGGGAAACTGTCTCCTCCACGCCGGGCCACGGAAATCCTGCACACACACACACACACACACACACACACGCACTCTTAATGCACACTATAATGTTTGTGTAACATTACTATGATATTACAAGCTCTTATACATCTTATTTTAGTCATGGACTTGAATCCTGTTACTTTGTTTTGTTCTATTGCATTATATTGATTGTTAGAAGAAACATGGAAACAAACTCTTCAGAACTCACACACACACACACACACACACACACACCTCGTCCAACCGTCTCTCTGTACCCAATGCCAGCAGGTTGTTATATTCTCTCTCCAGAATCTGACGAGCCTAAAGGAGAAGAACACCATAACATTACCATCTGTGTGTGTGTGTGTGCGTGTGTGTACCTGAGTGTTCTGGGTGGGGATCTGCAGTAACAGGGCGAGGCTCTGTGTGTGTGTGTGTGTGTGTGTG
>CM074962.1:1394787-1404912 GCA_037577455.1 Pangasius macronema
GCACTTGGATGGGTTAAATGCAGAGCACAAATTCCGAGTATGGGTCACCACACTTGGCCACAAAGCCACTTCCACTTTAGTTCTCTTAGTTCCTTTAGCTCATATTTTCCAGATCTATTTCTCTTAGTTCCTAGTTTGTGGTTTTCTTAGTTCCTAGTCCCCGTAGTTCCCAATTCCCTGTTTTCTTAGTTCCTGGTTCTCAGTTCCTTGTTCCTTCAGTTTCTTTTAGTTTTTTACTACCTCTGGCTTCTAGTCATTTTAGTTTCTAGTTCAAATTTCCTTATATCACAGTTCTCTTAGTTCCTACTTCTCTTAGTTGCTAGTCCCCTTAGCTCCTAGTAGTTCCTGTGGTTTATAGTACCAAATTGATTATTTCCTTATTTACTCTTTCACAGTTTCCATTTGTTCCTAGTTCCATTATTTTCCTGGTCATTTTAGTTTATAGTTCCCAGTCATCTTAGTTCCTGGTTCCCAAATCCAGGTTCACTTAGTTCCTAGTTCCCTTAGCTTCTAGTTCCTTTACTTCTTGGTCCCCTTAATTTACAGTTCCCATTTACTTAGTTACTAGTTCTCTTAGTTTCTAGTTCCTTTAGTACCAAGTACCCTTGGACTCTAGTATCCAATTCTCTTAGTTCATATTTTCCAGTTCCCTTAGTTTATAATTCCTAATATATGATCTGCTTTTAACATTTTAACCATTATTATGAAACTTTACTATAGTTGTGCTATATACAACATTTCATGTGGAAGTGTGTGTGTGTGTGTGTGTGTGTGTGTGTGTGTGAAAGACACACACCGTGCGTCGTTGTGAGAGGAAGCAGGCAGTGTGTGTGTCATGCGGACTTGACGAGGCGTTGGAGGAGGAGACGTCTCACACTTTATGGTGGCTTTGTCCTCCCGGCCGTCCTCATCCACGGCTGCAATCTGGTATACACACACACACACACACACACACACACACACACACACACACACACACAAAATGTTCACAGTTCTCACCATAAATACTCAGCACATCATGGCAGACAGAAGAGCAGAAAGGGCATGGTGGGAAATAGAGGAAAAAAAGCACCACCTTCCTTCTTGACACACACACATATATAGATCTCTCTCATAAACACACACACACGCACACACACACAGACTATAAATACACAGTAGATTAGAGTAGAGCAGGTGGTGCATGCTGGGAAATAAAGCAGTACCTTTCTCCGGTGTTTCCTCAGGTCACTGGGCTGGAACACAGACAGAACAGACATATAAGAACTAATCTCACATTATATCACATAATCTTCACCAACATGTCGAATCAGATGGGAGATGTATATATATATTAACTGGAGTTATTCCTACTGCTCATTTTATACAAGGGAAAATACGGCGTAATCTTTCCAGACACGTGTACGTGCAGCCCATAAAAACGGCTGACAGGATGAATCGAGACGTGACTAAAATCCCAGAGATACTCCGGTAATAATCACATTACGCCACCTCTACATGTAAAACTAATCCTGTCTAAATAGGGCTTTAGTATTTCTCCTCTCAGGCCTTTGTTTATCATTTTGTGTGCTTTCCCTTCTATGTCCCTTTAATAGCTGTGTCATTTAAATGGAAAGCTCTGATTGGCTGTGAAGTGATGGCATGACAATGACATCATGAAGCCGAAATAATAAGACAAAGGAGAGAAAGAAAAATGGGGAAGGAAGAAGAAGAAAAATAAGGTACAGAGGTATGATAAGGAAGAGAACTAATAAGACGAGGAAGCAGAAATAGCAGAGGATAAAGATGTAAAAAGAAGAGGAGAAGAAAAAAAAACAAATAAGAGGAAGGACATGCGGAAGCAGTCTGATTTCTCTCTCTGTGTGTGTGTGTGTGAGTGTGTGTGTGTGTGTGTGTGTGTACCAGTGTCATGACCCCCATGCGCTCCATGTCCCGGGCGGGGCTGCGGGGTGTGTGTTTGGGGGACGAGTGCCCGCTGGGTGGTGATGATGATGTGAGCGATGACGCCGTAGCCGAGGCGGTGATGAGCGAACGCGCCAGATTCAATCCCTCTAAACTCACACTGGCTACGCGGTGTTCAATCTCCTCCGCCCGCTGCTCCGTACACTCCTTCTCCTCCTGAATCAGCCTGGACACACACACACACACACACACACACACACACACACACACACACACACACACACACACACACACACAGAGCACTTTTGACTTGCTTGATGATTCTGCTAGCTAGCTAAATCTTATCGTATTTTATTCTACTAACTTATCGAAGGGAAATGTTTATATTCCTGATAGCTCATAATGGCTATATGCTATCTATCTAAATCATAATTTTAGCCGTACAGAATCTTTAATTAGTAATCTTCCAACACATCCTGACAGTTCTGTCTCATTTCTGGTGTAACTTTGTCTGTCCATTGTCCATCAAAAAGACTTAATGGCTACATGCTAAGCTAGATCAATTCCCTCAGGATTTAGCTATCTTAGGCACCGGCTCTGTATTTCCCAGTTGCTTAGCAACAGTATTCCCACCATTTTAACCACTTGGACGTACTGTTTGTTCAAAATCAGGTGGTTCCTGGCGTGATGTGATTTTGGAAGGAACACAGACTTCTGGCATTTTCCAGAAAGTATTTTTTAAAATCGCATGGTGCAGTTTACAGCCGTTTAAACTGATAATGCAAAAATAAATAAACCCTATTTAACTGCCATTAACTGTTTCAAACAAAACTGTAATAACTTTTAAAGACGGGATTCTGTAAACGTTATAATCCAGTGACAGCCAATCAGATTGCATCCTTCGAGTTTCGGAACCTTGTAGTTAATGTAGGGAATTTTTTTTCGAATGTGGAAACGCTGCTTAATAATTACTACTTCCTCCATTTTTTTTTCTGAAAAATATTTACAGCCCCGCCCTCTTTTTTTTTCTACTTGACTGTCACGCCTCGACGTGTAAAGCAAAATGAACTGCTACTAGTAATGATAAATATACTAAATAAAAATACTAAATAATAAACTAAAATAATTAAGCAAGTTTTGTCCAAGATTTGGAATTTAACCAATAGCATAAGGAAAGTAAAAAAAAATCAGCTCACTTTGAAAACATGAAAGAAAGAAAAAAACGAACTGCTAACTTTTAAACAGCGTTTACATCTTTTGCCTCGACAATACGAAAGACCTCGCTAGCTCATGTTAGCTATTCACTGAACCGCTACAAAATCACATCACTCCGGGACGTCCCACATCCGCTGCTTAACACCTGAGGTAAACTGCTCTATACGTCATCATCCGTTCATCTCTAAGCCAATCAGAACACATCGTACAGTGAAGAACGACGGCGAGTTGGCTGATGTCTGACCGTATCTCTTTGTTGATGGCGTCGAGTTGTTCCTGCAGCATCATGGCGAGGGTCTGAGCGTCTGAATGTCCGCTGGGCGAGAGCAAATCCATCGAGCTGAACAAAGTCTCCCGATCGTCGTCGTCGATGTCGGACATCTCGGTATCGCTCTCGAACGGGTGCGAGCCCAACACGCCGAGCTGCTGCGAGCGCCACTCGTGTTCGCCCAGAGACTTCGCCTGAAGCCGCGTGGAGACGTTTATTATACCGTATTTAAACCTTACATTTACACTCAGGCAGTGTTCTATGAGTGCACCAATATATACACACCTAACATAAAGTATAGTGGAAAAAATCTAATAGCTCAGACGCTAACCGCAACATGGAGGAACGCTTGGAAATTGTGTTAGCAATCAGTGCTAAGTGTAATTACAGTTAAATTAAGTTTAGCTGTATGGCATATTTCTTTATCAACACATCTGAGGGAAACATTGATAATCCTGATAATTTTGTCACTCACACACACACACACACACACACACACACACACACACACACACACGTTGGGACTGTTGACTATTTTTTTTTTGCTAGCTACATGCTAGATAGCTGAATCATAATTTTAGCCACCTGAGGTAAATGTTCATATTCCCAATAATGCTTTTTTTACACTGTGTAAAAGAATTAGCTGCATGCTAGTTATATGAATCATAATTTTAGACATACAGAGTCTTTTTTTAGGTACTTTACCAACACATCTGTGGTAAATATTGATATTCCGTATAGCGCTGTACGTATAGGTGACAGTGACGCAGAAATATAACAGACACATTTCCTTAATCGACGTACGATCGATGTCCTTAATATTAAAAGACATACAATATGTTTTCTTAGCAATTTACAACACATCTGTGGTAAATATTCCAATATTCCTTATTGTTCTGTGTGATTTATTCACTATCAGTATAAAAGCTCTAACGGCTAGCTAACTTCCCTCAGTGCTTAGCTAGCTTATGCACAGTCTCTGTAGCTCCCAGTTGCTTAGCAACAGTATTCCCACAATGTAAACCACTTTAACCCTCGTCCCATGTGAAAGGAAGCACAACTTCTCATGTATGATTTGTTCAACACCCAAATATTATCTATTCAGTGGTGATAGACAGGATTAGAGGGGTGCCAATACTTTTACTGTGTTTATCCAGAGCGACAGCTCAGCTCCAGACAGTATTTAAATGGCTAAAAAGTGACCTATATGGTAGACGAACCAAGATAAAATATCCTGTGTGTGTGTGTGTGTGTGTGTGTGTGTGTGTGCATGTGTGTGTGCATGTGTGTGTGTGTGTGTGTGTGCGTGTGTGTGTGTACCTTCTGTTCGTCTCGGCGTAGCCCCATGCGTCCTCTTCTTGTTCGGTGCATCACTTTAGTGGAGCGATAATCAGATTGAGACTCAGCGAGAGAACCAAGAGAGTAACGCAGATCTGAGGAGGCGTCCAGATGAGACCTGACACACACACACACACACACACACACACACACACACACACACACACACACAAGGTTTAAACATTCCATCTTGTTTGTTATATTCTGACATCAGGACTCTTCGTATGTCTCACCGTGACAGTGTTGGCTCCGCCCTCATTCTGAACTGATCGAGGTCAGCTCTCATTTTGTCCATCTCCTCTGCCAACTGGGACTGCACACACACACACACACACACACACACACACACACACACACACAAATTGATTTATATCGATACTCATAAATCTACAAAATGTCTATCATCCAGCTAATATATTGGTCACGTCCTAATCAAATAACGTAAGAAAAAGCACAGGTTGTATCCTAACACTGGAAGTGAAGGTCGCGTCTATAAGAGACAATCGATACTCGATGTTATATTATATTTTATTTTATTTTATTTTATTTGGTTATACAGTATATTTAGCTATTAGCTGACACATAGTTATCATCATCACCATATTTCACTTCCGTAATCATGAATTCTGTCTAAACGTCAAAACAATTATCACTGCAGACACGGCTGTAGGGGACGGAAGGGGAAATAAAGATAGGCAATTTTTATATTTTAATTATTACACATTAAATTAAGTAAATATATATGTGTATTGCTTTTAGCCAATCAGTGTGTTAGCATCTTTAAATGATTTGCTGATTTTCTCGCTTTTCACTTTATTTAATAAACTACAATTTACTTTTCGCTGAGAAATAAAAGTTCAGTCTGTAGTATTTCACAGTTACTGTATACAATATATTTTGGAAAATGTCAAAACTTTCTCCCGGAACGTTAATAATAAAGTAGATTTTATAAATAACAGTAGTATTAGAAACAGTAACTGTAAATAAAAAAATACACACAGATAAAACCAGTGAGATAAAACCAGACATTTGAAGTCATATCAACTCAAAAACAGCACCATGCTGTATCTTCAGGACTAAAATTCTCTCTAACGTGTGAATTTCTGTTCACTTAGAGAAGTAATGCTGCGTTTTTTCGTAAACGACGCAATAACATAGCAAGTGGAGAAGTTTTTCCGCAGCAGTGTTTAACGCAGGAATCTTTCCTGATGACGTTTCACCTGACGTTCTGTTTCTGCTGATGATATACAGGTCTGAACATAAACCTATAATTTGTAATGGAAAAGCACTTACCTCAGAAGGTCGACGAAGGACATTAAGAGACTTAGAACAATCAGTACATTCTGAAAAACAAAAACGCAGCAAATTTAAGGAGGAAAAGTCTCTAACGGCATCGAGATGTAATAATGCGAAAGCGTGACGGCACATCGTGATTACGAATGGAGGAGAGATTCCTTGTTTGGTAACATTTTCCAAACGTGATTATTAACGACTAATAAAAAGGCACCTTCTCCTCCAGAGCAGCCATCCTCTCCTTCAGATGGAGCTGTAGACGCTCGTTTGATTCGGTGAGGAGACGATCCACTGTGTCTGACAGACGCTTGTTGTGTTCCTCGTTCATCTTCTCTCTCTGACGAGCCTGAAACAACAAAACAATCTGTTATTACTGGCTGAACGCGGCAGGGATGGTACCACATGCTCAGTGTAACCTAATGGCTAAAGTGACATTTATGCTAATAGCGTGTGTATATATATATATATATATAAATGGATTTCGCATTAGTAAATATACTGAAGTATAAATTTTGAGTAATACTGAATGTAGCTATTTAGCTACTAACTCACATTTAGAGTGTAATTTAGCTATACGGTAAATGTTTCCTGATAGATCAAGCTATTAGCTGACATTTAGCATGCATTTTACTTGTGTGTATATATTTATGTTACGTTTATACTAACAGTTATATATTTAAGTGCTCAGTTATATTTAATTTGTTTATTTAAGCCAACATTTCTTTAGCTGTAGGAAAGTACACACCCTTAAAAGTTGGACCAAAAAGAGGAGGTCGACAGGAAGGTCTACGGAGTAAGCAAGGAGTTATGACGGTACAGAAAGGAGACGGACATCAACACACACACACGCATTTCATCACAACACAACATCAAGCCACCTTGGTGATGTTCTCTGGCTGTTGTTTACAGTCGCACAAGACCAGACTCCTTTAAACATGGAGAAATCCGTTAACTGCAAACTGAGAGCCAAGCTGGTGGCTCAGACACGGATTTAAAACCGTTGTTAAAATTAAACAAATACGGCATAAATAATGTGTGTTTTTGCCTAATTTCTTTTCTTCTCTGCACAGTTGGAATGAGCTGCACTGTTGTCTGTTTCTATGGTAACAGTGCTCATCAGACTAAATGGTAGGCTGAATCTTAAATAGCTCTGTACAAATATAATGGCGTAATTAGGGCAATTTATGACCAGCGTCCACGGTGTTTAGCTAGCTGTAAAGCTTCTGCTACTCTGGAATTTATTTTTTGCAGTAAGGGCATCTCTGAAGGAGCTGGAGAGATCTGCAGCTCGGATACGAGAAGCTGTGTCATAGCCAGGACACTCCACAAAGCAGGGCTTCATGGAAGAGTGGTGAGCCGTATGAAACCCCATTTGGAGAAAGGGAAAGATGAGAAGAAAAACCACCTTTCTACAAGAGACCAGGCTACTCTGGTGCTAGCTTGTACACTTGAACCGTGTTTCGGCTGATTCTTGTAGTACCACACTTTGAAGCATGGTGGTGCTAGCATCACGCTGAGAGTTACCCTTGGCCTCTTGGTTGTTTCTTTGATTAATTCCCTCTTTACCCAGTCAGTGAATTCTGGGGATGCAGCACATTATTTACATTGTTAAATAACAGATTTGTGATTTTGTTGTGGAGCCAAACCTTTACTGACACTTTTCCAGAACTTTATCCTGGAATTGTTTTGATAGCTTCATGGTCTTCACAATGCTGTTTGTTTCGGTAACGATCCCTGAGTTCTTTCAGGAACAAGTGTATTTACAATATATACAGGGTGTGTGTGTGAGAGAGTGTGTGTGTGAGTGTGTGTGTGTGTGTGTGTGTGTGTGTGTGTGTGTGTGTGTGTGTGTGTGTGCGTGCTACCTTGGTGAGTGCTGCTATTCTCTGTGCGAGTTCTGCCTCCACCTCCGGCAGAGTTTCTGCTTTCCTCATCGTCTGCTGCAGCTTCTGTTCAGCCAACTCCAACCTCTCCTGCAGCTGCCTGTTCTTCTCCTCCATCTGACACACACACACACACACACACACACACACACACACACACACACACAGAGTAGAATGACTCATGGCTTTTCATGACTTGTATAACTCTGCTAATTTCCACCTGTTTATCTGGGTAATGAAGCGTATCCACTTATTTCTAACGTACTCATCACTTCATTTCCTCCGTCTCGTCTCTAATTTCCTTTTTATTACCAGCAAATAAGAAAATTCAGGTCAGAACAACCACAAGTGGTGTGTGTGTGTGTGTGTGTGTGTGTGTGTGACGTAAACAGACAGAGATGAAAAGAATATTTTGCTAAATGAAATCAGTTACATCCAGAACTGAGTAATCCTTAAAAGGCCTCAGGTTGTTTCCTCACAATCCCTGAATATCTGGTTTCACTCAGTTTATACGGCGCCATGTTTTCTTTTTACACGACAATAAAAAGACAAAGAGTAGCTGAGAGTCGGGTTTATAAATTGAAGAACATTCTACTCTGATCATTCAAATAGTCAATAAATATACAAACAGTCTCAGCAAATACAGTGTAAAATATTACAAATGTTTATATTGTAACAAACGTGAGTGTCTATTAAAGGTCTTTACACTTCTTCATGTGTTTACACTCTCAGGTGAGTATTCACTCTCAGGTGTGTATTTACTCTCAGGTGTGTTTAAACTCTCAGGTGTGTATTTACTCTCAGGTGTGTTTAAACTCTCAGGTGTGTATTCACTCTCAGGTGAGTAATCACTCTCAGGTGTGTATTCACTCTCAGGTGTGTATTCACTCTCAGGTGTGTTTAAACTCTCAGGTGTGTATTTACTCTCAGGTGTGTTTAAACTCTCAGGTGTGTATTTACTCTCAGGTGTGATTAAACTCTCAGGTGTGTATTCACTCTCAGGGGAGTATTCACTCTCAGGTGTGTTTAAACTCTCAGGTGAGTATTCACTCTCAGGTGAGTATTCACTCTCAGGTGTGTTTAAACTCTCAGGTGAGTATTCACTCTCAGGTGAGTATTCACTCTTAGGTGTGTATTCACTCTCAGGTGTGTATTCACTCTCAGGTGTGTTTAAACTCTCAGGTGTGTATTCACTCTCAGGTGTGTATTCACTCTCAGATGTGTTTAAACTCTCAGGTGAGTATTCACTCTCAGGTGTGTATTCACTCTCAGGTGAGTATTCACTCTCAGGTGTGATTAAACTCTCAGGTGTGTTTAAACTCTCAGGTGAGTATTCACTCTCAGGTGTGTTTAAACTCTCAGGTGTGTTTAAACTCTCAGGTGAGTATTCACTCTTAGGTGTGTTACCTGTCGAAGAAAAGCCTCCTTATTGGCCAGTTCATTCTCCAGTTTGTCACTGATGTCGTGCAGTGAAGTGGACTCTCTCTGAGCGCTGAGGTAACGTTTCTCCAGAGTCACAATCCTCTCCTCCATGTCCTCCTTCTGACACATGGCCTACACACACACACACACACACACACACACACACACACACCATCATCATTATCATCATAGTCCTGTTATATTAGGTTAATTGTCATGACATGAAGGTCATTGTGATATACACACAGACATCATGATGATATACACAGACATAATGGTGATATACACACAGACATCATTGTGATATACACACAGACATCATGATGATATACACAGACATCAAGGTGATATACACACAGACATCACGGTGATATACACACAGACATAATGGTGATATACACAGACATCAAGGTGATATACACACAGACATCACGGTGATATACACACAGACATCATGATGATATACACAGACATAATGGTGATATACACACAGACATCATGGTCATATACACACAGACATCATGATGATATACACAGACATCAAGGTGATATACACACAGACATCACGGTGATATACACACAGACATAATGGTGATATACACAGACATCAAGGTGATATACACACAGACATCACGGTGATATACACACAGACATCATGATGATATACACACAGACATAATGGTGATATA
This sequence comes from Pangasius macronema, assembly GCA_037577455.1. Taxonomy (NCBI): domain Eukaryota; kingdom Metazoa; phylum Chordata; class Actinopteri; order Siluriformes; family Pangasiidae; genus Pangasius; species Pangasius macronema. Next base: position 1,404,798 of record CM074962.1, read on the forward strand.
CACAGACATCATGGTGATACACACACAGACATCATGGTGATACACACACAGACATCATGGTGATATACACACAAATGTCATGGTGATATACACAGACATCATGGTGATATACACA
>CM074962.1:1428120-1438264 GCA_037577455.1 Pangasius macronema
TCCAGCATTCTCCATCAAACACCAGGATTATCCATTATACACCAACACTCTGCACCAAACACCAACAAATACAAACCTTCTCCATCCAACACCAACTAATAACATTTGCAAATATCATCATTCCCCATCATAATAATACCTGCAACATTCAATAAACACCATCAGTCACTTTTAACACCAGCAATCTCCACAAAACACCAGTGTACATCCAAAACTCCACTGAACATCACCACTCATCAAACACCAATGCTGTCTTACTAAAGACCATCAAACACTAATGTTCTATATTACAAACCAAAAAGTAATAACATTTGTAAACACAAACATTCACCACAAAATACCAGTATTCTCTTTCAAACATCAACATTTATATCACTAACATTTTTATCATACCAACCACTTAAAACAATAAACACAACATTCTTCATTAAACACCAACACAAACACCAAGAAACACTATTCTTCAATCAAATGGCAACATTCCCCAACAAACACCAACATTCATAATGTTAGGGTTAGGGTTAAGGTTAGGGTAAAAATTAACATTCTCAAAATGGCCAACAATCCCACACAGGTGCAACACATCATGATAACTTGATGGTATTTGATAGTAATTGTTGGATGTGTGATGAAGAATGTTGGTCTTTGATGGTGAATGTTGGCATTTGATGGTGAATGTTGATGTTGTGCGTGATGAAGAATGTTGGTGTGTGATGGTGAATGTTGGCATTTGATGGTGAATGTTTGAGTTTGATGGTGTGTGATGAAGAATGTTGGTCTTTGATAGTGAATGTTGGCGTGTGATGGTGAATGTTGGAGTTTGATGGTGATTGTTGGAGTTTGATGGTGATTGTTGGAGTTTGATGGTGTGTGATGAAGAATGTTGGTCTTTGATAGTGAATGTTGGCATGTGATGGTGAATGTTGGCGTTTGATGGTGAATGTTTGAGTTTGATGGTGTGTGATGAAGAATGTTGGTCTTTGATGGTGAATGTTGATGTTGGTCTTTGATGAAGAATTTTGGTGTTTGATGGTGAATGATGATGTTGTGTGTGCTGAAGAATTTTGGTGTTTGATGGTGAATGATGATGTTGTGCGTGATGAAGAATGCTGTTAACTGGAGAATGCTGGTGTTTAAAAACAAAAATAAACAAAGAAAACTAAAAGAATACATTAAAAACCTCTTCTAAATGCAGCCTCCGCATGACATAGAGAATGTTCCAGACTCGACAGGATATCACTGGGACATTCAGTACTGAGAGAGCTGAACCTGAAATGGAATCCATTAACATGACTGTGTCGTATTGAACACTCACCTGATGAGTCTATCAAAGGGTTTTTCTCTTCCTGTGATTCATCTTTGATGTCAGTATTGAACATCACCACAGCGGAGGGAATTTCCTCCGTCAGTGCATGAGTGGATTTATTGTTTTGCCGTTCAGGTCAATACTGCTGAATGTTCAGTGTTCATCAGCTGAATCAATTCTCTTAAATCTTACTGTTCACAGTGGGACAAAGGACATAGCTCTAACAGATACACAATCCCATTCATCAAACACACGTAGTCCTATTTCTAACATTCTGACTTTTACATTGGCCTAAAAATGGGTTTATAGCGCCAAACCAAACCAACAACCAACAACCAACAATCTCTCTCTCACACACAAACACACACACACACACACACACACACACACACAATTATTAGATTACCAGAACTATCCCAAATCAGAGTTCCATAGTTCTATAATTCAGTATTTATTGTGCAACAGAAAGCTTCACAACCGTAACCTTAAAGCCACAGATGGTCACATAGCAAGTGCACTGTCAACTCCTGTTAGCGGTGTTAACACAAGGCACCACACACACACACACACACACACACACACACACACATATCCTGTGTCAAAGAGAAGCTAATGTGAGGTATCTGTTTGAGTGCAGATCAAAGAGCAATGATCTATCTGATGTGAAGAGTTCAGTGTTTGATCTTTTGATGTTAAACACAATGTCAAAGAGGATCACATCCTGTTTTACTTCCTGTATTTCTCTGGTCTACTTCCTGTTTCAAATCCTGTGTTTGGCCTGATGTGTTGTGAGGGTTGTTTATTTTTTTTTCACTTCCCTAGTTCCTCTTTTGTTGTGTTCCTAGAAACCCTAGCTTCCTACTTCCTTTTTTGTACTGTTCCTATTTTATTCCCAAGTTAGGCAGTGTTCTATAGTTTCTGTCTTTGTGGTAGTGTTCCTAGGTTTCGTTGTTCTTGTCTTTGTGGTAGTGTCCCTACGTACCCTAGTTCCTATCTTTATGGTAGTCTTCCTAGTTCCCACAGTTCCTGAGTTCCTGTCTTTGGGGCAGTGTTCCTAGGTTCCCTAGTTACTCTTTTTGTGGTAGTGTTACTAATTCCCCCAACTACTTTCTTTGTGGTAGTGTTCATAGGTTTTGTTGTTCTTGTCTCTGTGGCAATGTTCCTAGGTTCGCCAGTTCCTCTTTTTGTGGTAGTGTTCCTAGGTCACTTAATTCTTGTTTTTGTGGTAGTGTTCATAGGTTCCCTAGTTCCTCTTTTTATGATAGTGTTCCTAGTTCCCCAGTTCCTGTCTTTGTGGTAGTGTTCATAGGTACCCTAGTTCCTCTTTTTGTGGTAGTGTTCCTAAGTGTTCCTAGTTCCCCTAGTTCCTGTCTTTGTGGTAGTGTTCCTACCACATACTGGTAGTGTTCCTAGGTACCCTAGTTCCTCTTTTTGTGGTAGTGTTCCTAGTTACTCTAGTTCCTGTCTTTCTGTCTTTAATGTCTTTCAGTAAATTCTCTATTTCCTGTAGGCGTTAGTGCTATTTTACTTAGCTCTTGCTTCACAAGATCCTACAGTAGCCCCTAGCTTCTCTAGTTTTTCTACCATTGTTGTAATGTTGCTCTCTTCCCTAGCTCTATCATCGCTTGTTCCATGGCTGTTGTCAGGCAGTGGTGGCTGAATGGTTAAGGCTTTGGGTTATTGATCAGAATGGCAGGGATTCAAGCCCCAGCACTGCTTCCTAGAACCTAGGGGTTAGTCATGGCCTAATGGTCAGAGAGTCAGACTTGGAACCCAAAAGTGAACCTGTAGGTTCGAGTCCCAGGTCTGGCAGGGATTGGAGGTGGGGGGAGTGAATGACCACCATAGTTGGCCACATGTCACTTCACTCACTTGTTGTTGTTCTCCTAGATTCATTAACTTTTCTAGTTCCTTCCCCTTTGTTGTAGTTTTTCTACTTTCTCTAATTCTAAGTCTCTGTGGTAATGCACCACTTTTTTCAGTCTACATACAGTCTAAGTAAAGTGCAGTCATGTGTTAACATCTTCACCATGCTTTAACCCTTTCTGCCTGTATTTGGCTGAGCATTATGACAGTAACTCCTGGATGAAGGTCTGTAAAGTCCACCTGCCTCTTTATACAGTCTGAATTATTTTGCTCAAACGAGACTCTAAAGTCTTAAAGGTACAGTGACCTAATGTTCTTCTGAACTATTTCTTTAAAGCTTTAAATTCTATGGAGTGGTTTCCTTCCCCTGAATGGAATCACCAAGCACAGTGACTCTCTCAGTGATTAGAAAGGGATTGGTTTCATTTTCCACTTTTGGTTGCTGACGATTGTTTCAGCTTTGGTGAAAAATAAAAGGAGGAGAGGACAGTCACAAAGAGTGAGCTGAAGAAAGACTGCTAATCCAATCTCTCTCCACAGTAATTGCTTTCGCCTGAAGTGCACCAATGCCGAGGGTCCCTTGTGCCCTTTAGCAGAGCCAAACACACTTCCTCCTTAATCCTACACACGCACACACACACACAGAGTTGATAATGTCATGATCCGTTGACATCCAGAGGAGAACTGGTAGCCTTGTTTTTAAATTTTGAGGAGATTTTTCTTGTCATTATTGTCATTATTTTCATTACACTAAACAAAGGATAAGGGTTTTTTCTGGCCTTCTGGCATTTAACAAAACAGTCAATTATATGATAAACTATGAAATACACTATATGGCCAAAAGTATGTGGACACCTCACTATCACATCCATACAGTACACAGCCTTCTCCAAACTGTTGCTACATAGTTGGAGACACACAATTGTATAGAATGTCTTTGTACAGTTTCCCTTCACTGGAACTAAGAGGCTCAAACCTGTTCCAGCATGATGATGCTCCTGTGCACAAAGCGAGCTCCATGAAGACATGGTGTGTGAAGTTTGGACTGGAAGAACTCGAGTGTCCTGCACAGAGCCCTGACCTCAACCCNGGAGCTCATTATAACAGCAAACACAGGGGAATAAATCTGGAATGAGACGTTCAACAAGCACATATGGGTGTGATGGTTGGGGTGCACAAACTTTTGGCCATAGAGTGTATGTTTAAAAAGTGTTGTCATTGAATGACAACCAAAGCCACACCTTCTTCACTACGACTTACAGATGCAGAGGCCACGCCTCCTTCACTGGGACAAACAGGACAAATACAGGGGCCATAACTACTTTACTGAGACTGACAGGACACAGTGGCCATGTCTCCTTCACAGTGACTAACAGACAGAGACAAAAGCCACGCCTCCTTCACTAGGACGTAAAGGACAAGCACGGAGGCCATGCCTCCTTCACTGATGCTTCGAGGGCAGTAAAGTCACAGCCTGGGTTTTACAGCATTATTGACTCATGCAGTCTCTCAGCTGAATGTTCATCCTCAGGCACTTCCATTAACCACGACGTTTTCCAGACACCGCACCCAGAGAGGGACAGACTTGGATTTAATTTCCCCCTAGACAGAGGCCATGCCTCAAATCACATTGTACAACAACTGAACATTTACACACTAGTGCAGTTCATGTTCATGTGCAGGGTTTATTCTCAAACTCACTGGTCTGTTTACTGAGTGTGAATGAGTTGATTCTGATCCCAGATTCCACTCATAAGCATATAGCACCATTCTGCTTTCTTACAATAACAACAGGAACAGAGTGGTCAGAACATGAGTCGTTGGGGTCGTTGGTTCAGCATTTCAGCCAAATCTTTAACTTTATATTTTGGAAAGGTTGTTGAATTACTTAACCAATGAAAACAGTTTAACGAGTACATTTATAGCCACTCCTTTCGTTTTGGTTTGCTTAATTTGGTGCTGTGTAAATCCAAAGAGCAAACAAACCAAAAGTATCAATCTGACCCAATTTTGATTTTTGAATTTGACCAAAACAGCAAACTCATGACTGTGAAAGTCAAATATCACGATTAAAATATCAACACTGTGATTATTTAACTGATTATTACTGGATAATTCAGCTGCAATGTGAACGTGGCTAAGAGCGAGCTGGTGAACAGCAGGCGATTTTCTACAGCCTGAGCTGCCAAGACAACACAGAGAGATACAAAGATAGAGAGAAAAGTAAAACACAGAAAAACAGAGTGATAGATTCATACACACTGTATAAAGCCTCACACACACACACACACACACACACACACACACACTGTCGGAACGCCTCACTCTCTCTTTGGTTTAATCAGTGTGAAATCCATCAAAGTGGGTCAGGACTGTCTGCCATCTGCCCCTCGGAGGTTTACACACATCAGCACTGATTAAACATGCAGAAAACCGAGCACACTCAACACACACTCAACAAAACACTCAACACACACTCAACACACACTCAACACACAGCTGACATGCTGAACCTGGAGATTCACTTTTGTGATTGTCATAAAGAGCAAAAAAATTGAACCATGCCTCCTTCAATAAGATTCACAGAGGCCACGTCTCCTTCCCTAGGACAAAAAGGACACACACAGATGCCACGCCCCCTTCACTAGGACAAAAAGGACACACACAGATGCCACGCCCCCTTCACTAGGACAAAAAGGACAAACACAGAGGCCACACCTCCTTCACTGAGATTGACAGGATGTACATAGAGGCCACGCCTCCTTCACTAGACCCAGTAGACTCACAGAGGCCACGCCTCCTTCACAGAGACTTACAGGACACACAAAGAGGCCACGCCTTCAGCTTTTGAACTGTAACATATAAATAAACATCGAGCCATATACATGTCTGGAGTTCATGCTAGCATAACATTCATAGCAGTAATTAGCATTACTCCTGCTACATTTTAATGAAATTAGGAGGTCTGACTCAACCCCAGAGACTTACAGTCGCAAAAATACGATATTACAGAGCGTTATTGCGAGTTAAATCGTCTCGGAGGAGAGAAAACACATTTATTCACAAGGTTATGAAACGTTAATTCAATCAGAACACACCCTTTAATGGCTGACAAGCCTGATCTAATTTCATTGTTACCTAATTGGTTTAGTCAATTTTCCACCCCTGAGTGTGTGTGTGTGTGTGTGTGTGTAGGTGTGTGTAGGTGTGTGTGTGTGTGTGTGTGTGTGTGTGTGTGTATGTGTGTGTGTGTGTGTGTTTGACAGGGCTGTTTCCATGCATCTCTCTTCAGAATGATTGGCGTTGCATAACCACACCACACACTCCTGCTAAAAACACCAAAGTGAGCGTGACAGGCTCAGACAATGAAGTAATGAGAGGACAAAGTGTGTGTGTGTGTGTGTGTGTGTGTGTGTGTGTGTGTGTGTGTGTGTGGGCATATGTGTGTTATGGCTTTCCGTAGGCATTGAAACACAACACTACTGCATTAATTATAAATGAGGAGTGAATCTAAAAGAATATGTTCAGAAGTGTGAACAAGTGAGAGGGGATTGGTCAAGACAGGACAAGAGGAGACGAGACGAGACGAGACGAGATGAGATGAGATGAGATGAGATGAGATGAGATGAGACAGGGCGGAATGTGATGAGATAAAAGAAAATAAGATGAGACAAGATGGGAAAAGATGAGATGAAACAGTAAGAGACTAACAAGACAAGATGATAGGATACAAGAGGAACCGAGCTGGAGTCGGGGGGATGAAATGAGATAAGACAGGAAGAGACAATATGAGATGAATCAAACAAAAGACAATAATACAAGACAGTAAAAGATGAGACAATGGTGGGAGGAGACAAAATGAGATGGGACAGAATGAGGCAACAAAATGAGACAAAATATGCTGGAATGAAACAGGAAAAGACAAGATGGGTTGAGATGAGACAAGATGAGACAGGACGAGATAAGAACCAAAATGAGACAAGATGAGACAGGATGAGATGAAATGTGATGAGACAGGATTAGACGAGATGGGATGAGATGACATGAGATGAGATGGGATGAGATGAACAAAACGAGACAAACGAGACAGCTGCTCCTTCGTAATTTAACATTTTGCTAACAGAGCTAGCAACTTTATTTTGAAGGTCATGTTTGCAGGTTGTCTTTTCTTTTCTTTTTTTTTTTTAAATTTCTCTTCTCATATTTTATCAACACGAGTTGTAGTGACCGCTCTTTCCACAGCACCGCATCAACCTCTCCGTAAATCAATCCCATAATGCTGTTCTGCGCAGCTGAGTGAACATCACACCCGGTGAATCAAAGTGTCGCTCAGAGGAGTCGTTTAGAGTCATTTAGTGAATCACTCTGGTGTCGCTTTTAATAACATTAACACTCACCAATTTTGTAACACATCTCTCTCTCTCTCTCTCTCTGTCTCTCTCTCTCTCTCTCTCTCTCTCTCTCTCACACACACACACACACACACACACACATTTTCCACAAAGCAGAGAACACAGACAAAATCACAGCATTAAGACATTAAAGGTACATGCTTTCATGTTTAAACATGAAAATCATGCATGCTGTGTGTGTGTGTGTGTGTGTGTGTGTGTGTGTGTGTGTGTGTGTGTGTGTGTGTGTGTGTGTGTGTGTGTGTCTGCTCACAGTGGTAAAGTCATGTGGGTTAGCACGCTGCTTGGGGCTAATTGGAATAATGTCAAAGCGCTTAGCACCAAGCACATGAGCATCGTCACCTTCATTAGCTTAGCGTCGGAAATTGTTAGAATGAGGATTATGATGTCATCTTGTTGCTCTTTGTGCTGTTAATGTTCACGTCAGGGATGATGGCAGTAACGCATCCTGTGCTTTATTTGCCTTGAAGGATGAAAACGATGCTGTTGGTTAGCCAAGCTTGAGCGCGGATCAATATCCAGCGAGAAGACGGCTTCTTTCCCATGCATGCGGTTTAGAGCTAGGCAATTTTACAAGGGGAAAAAATCGATAGGCTTGTGTGTGTGTGTGTGTGTGTGTGTGTGTGTGTGTGTGTGTGTGCGTGTGCGTGTGTGTGTGTGTGTGCACACGTGTGTGTGTGCACATGTGCGCGCGCATGTGGGTGTGTGTGACTTAATTAATAATCAAACAGCTTTCTTTGTCCTTTGTCCTTTGAAGCTTACACAGAGAGTGATACATCAACACCACTAAAATGAATATTCATGTTAAAGTGTCTGTAAGTGATTTTTAAAGAATATTTAAGAATACAAACTGAATTCGCGTCCTGACAGCGGGCACTAAAACAGATGCTCTGACAAGTAACCGTGTCTCTGTGACTATTCAGAGCTCCGTAATCAGCTAATAAACGCACAGAACTTCACCTACAAATCCTGCTTCTATGAATATGCAAATTGGACACACCCCCAACACTACACAAAGCCACGCCCTCCAAAACATCTACATCTGTGTTCAAAAAAAAACCTGTTGGGTTTGTCCTGCATGCAGAACCTTCACAAAGCGAAACGCTGACAAACCCCCGACTGACCCCCAGACGGGAATAATCAACTGTTCATTTGCATATGATGTGTCTGACTCCTCCCACCTCACATGAACACAAGCATATACACTACACACTGCTGTGTTCAGCTCTAATTTACTACAGAATATATTCAATCAGGAGCTGTGGGGTTTTAAAGTGCTGAACAAGTCATTTCTGAACCCTGGACAACCTCCAGGCATAAACATTCAACTGTTAGAGCTACATAATTAATGAGCAAGGAAACCGGCCGCGTTCTGCAGTAAAATAACCGTGAAAAATGAAAATATATATATATACAGGCCTGATTTCAATCAATCAATCAATCGCTTTCATCTGGCAACCCTCTAGTACAAACACAATTTATGATTTATAATAAACAGAAACCAAAAAACAACAACAACAACAACAACATCATCATCAACAACAACAACAACAACAACAACAACAACAACAACAACAACAACAACCTAAGAGTTTCGTGTCTTTTTTTTAATCTATATGCTACAAAAACATTTTTTGTCACACTCCAAGAAATAAGAAATGGACAAAACGAGCAAAATCTTAAATTTAACAATGAAAATAACCTTCAGAACATGTTTACTGAGGGAGTAAGTCTCAACCTGCCAATCTGCGAGGGTGAAAACCTCCCTGGAATAAACAATCTGGCAACCCAGTAGTATATTATGCAATTTATCAATATACAGAATCCCAAAACAACAACAACAACAACAACAACAACAACGTCTAACATTCTTTAACTGCAGGCCTGAATAATTGTTTGTTGCCACTGGAATCATTCGTTTCTTGATTTTCGTGCTACATAAATAAGACAAAATAATAGAAAAGGAGCTGAAATCTACATTTGGCAGTGAAATTAGCTTCAACAGAAGACGCGTAATGGGGGATAAACTCCTTCTTTCTCACTCTGTGCTATATAATAATAATAATAATAATAATAATAATAATAATAATAATAATAATACAATTATTCCTCATCTAGCAAACTGTAATGAAAGGAAACCTCCCAATCTGGCAACTCTGAAATTCTTACTTTATTAATATACACATCCCAAAACATCACAAATGTATCAATATTTAAAATATAAATATATAAACATATACCATAACATCCACAGAGCCGAACAATAAAGTGTCACACTCAAAAATGTAAATGGAGAAATAATAAAAAAAACATTAAAAGTTACTCTTAATGGAGGGAAATGTTTCAATCTGGCAACCCGGCAACTTTCTTGCACAATGTGTTTCTGTATTGAGGCGCATTGTTCATGTGCTGTGTGGAGCTTATATAAACACTGGAAGAGTCCAGATCTCTCTCTCTCTCACACACACACACACACACACACGCTTTCTCTCTCTCTCTCTCTCTCTCTCTCTCTCACACACACACACACACACACACACACACACACACACACACACAC
>CM074962.1:1443938-1454338 GCA_037577455.1 Pangasius macronema
TGGTATTTGATTGAAAACTTTGGTTTGGAGCATTTCCGAAAATGGACAGAAATGACATGAAGATAAATTGTAAACTGTCCTGTCTTACACAAAATGTCTCACTATAAATATTTCCTTAAAATGGAAAAATAGCAAAAACCTTTTCTCAATCATGAGACTTTGTGTGCCTGGCTCAGTTCTTCTCTCTCTCTTTCTCTCTCTCCCTCTCTCTCTCTCTCTCTCTCTCTCTCTCTCTCTCTCTCTCTCTCTCTCTGTCTAGGTCTCTCTGTCTGGACAGGCTGGCAGAGATCCACAGGGGTCCTCAGCTAGCTGCTAAACGCTAACAATTTGTCCCCAAACCGTTTCGTCTGGACAGCAGCCATCTTTGTCTGTCTCTCCATCTGTCTCCTGCAATCCGACTGCATACACAATATCTTTATTTAAAACTGTGTTGAACTAGAGGAAGACTTACCAACAGTATTATGATTATTATTATCATCATTAAAGCAACACTGTTGTAGATGATTCACTCAAACCAGCACCACACACACACACACACACACACACACACACACACACACAACACTACGTCAGTGACACTACTGCACTGAGAATAAACCACCACCCACATCTGATCTGCTCATAGGAGCTCCTGTAGTGGTCCCTTTTCATTGATGGATAGAGTAAAGGGGCACCAATCAGTTCATTCCGTTAAAACGGACAGTTAGAAAGAATCGACTCACTGAACTGAATCACTTCAGAGATGAACAGATGGATGAATAGAGAATGACTGGTGGGATGAAAGAAGGGATGAATGTGGGAGGGATTAATGGAGGGATGAATGGATTTCTGCATGAATACAAGGAGGGATAAATGGAGGAATAGGTGCATGGAGGAATGAATAGAGGATGAATGTACTGTTTGAGTGAACAGATGAATAGATGGAGGGATGAATGGAAGATGAACAGAGAGGTAAAGGCAGGGATGGATGAGGGATGAATAGAGAATGAATGGAAGGATGGATGAGGGATGAATAGAGAATGAATGGAGGGATGATGACAGATGAACGGAGGAATGAATAGAGGATGAATGTACTGTTTGAGTGAACAGATGAATAGATGGAGGGATGAATGAAAAGATGGATGGATGGATTAATGAATAGAAAAAATGGGATGAATGGAGGGTGAATAGAGAGATGAATCTTCATTCACCCTCCATTACGATTAGATTAGACGATTAGAGGGATGGATGAAGGGATGAATGGATAAGAAGAAGTGTGTGGCTGTACAGATCTGCCATATGCTAATCAATAAATTATTCAGAGAGAGGGAGAGTCTGGGTTTCCCTTCACACACACACACACACACACACACACACACACACACACACTAAAACACACAGACATATATACTAAAACACACACAAACAGTAAAACACACACTAAAATACTCACACACATATACTAAAACACACACACTAGAACAAACACACATACACACACACACACACACACACACACACACACACACACACACAAACAAACACACACATACTAAACCACACACACACACACACACACACACATACACAGGATTTGTATAGACCTGTAATGGAATCAAACTCTCTTTGTGCCCCTAAAGGGATTAACTGCATCTCCTTCTACACCCAGTGTTAGCTTCCACTCACTAGGTTAGCTTCCACTCTCTAGGTTAGCTTTTACTCTCTAGGTTAGCTTTTACTCTCTAGGTTAGCTTTTACTCACTAGGTTAGCTTTCACTCTCTAGGTTAGCTTTTACTCACTAGGTTAGCTTTCACTCTCTAGGTTAGCTTTTACTCACTAGGTTAGCTTTCACTCTCTAATTTAGTTTGGCTTTCACATAATAGCTTTTATTTTATAGGTCTGCTTTTGCTTTCAAGCTTAGCCTTAACTTGCTAGATTATCTTATGCTCTCTAGATTAGCTTTGATTAGCTTGTGCTCTGTAGATTAGCTTTGATTAGCTTGTGCTCTGTAGATTAGCTTTGATTCTGTAGGTAAGCTTTTATTCTCAAGATTAGCTTTCTCTAAATTCCACGATTTAAAGAGAGCATTCACAGTAAATGCTGCTCTCAGGTGCTGATCAGAAGATCGTACGTGTCAGAACCACAACACGGAACGTTTGAGGTTTTTACAATTATGTGGAAAACATCAACGACTGCCATGTGATTAGATTAGCCCCACCCACTTTCTATTTTTCTGTTAATCTGTTTAAATAAAAATGGTGTTACTTTTTTGTTTTTTGTGATGCTAATCTGGGGTCTGGTTTTCCACACGTCATTGATCGACACTCATTCGAGTATTAATAGCATACTTTCCATGCTAATTAGCCAAACTCTGACACTCTTAGCTATTTTGCTTATTAGCGTCAGCGAGGTGTTTGGTCGTCATGGTTACACACTCACACACCATCTGTCCCGGGGACCAGGACAGAACCTACACACGCTAACCACTAACTGTGTCATTCACTGTGTGTGTGCGTGTGTGCGTGTGTGTGTGTGTTTTCATATTTAGCTTAACTTTGCAGAACAAATCTAAGATGCTAACTTTGTCAAATACTTCAAATCTGGACCAAACCAAAGTGCTTACTGAATAGGAGTGGTTATGTTCCTGATTCATTCACAAGAAAATCATATTCTTTCATTAAAAAAATGTGTTGGATGTTTTTCCCCCTGATATTAGCTCACTATTGCTAAATATCTAGCTAAATATCTAAGCTAGCTAAAAGCTAGTCAAGTCTTTAATCTCTTAGCTTAACAAATACGCACCTAATCATGTTATAAGTTTTCAAGTTTTTTTGCACTGTAGCTAGCTATCTTGTTATCTTAGCTATTGTTAGCTACTATCACGCAATAAAATAGTGCTATATATGAGATTATCATTATACCTCAACCAACATGTAGCTAACAAGCTAACCTGTTACATTTACCTCAGCATTTTTGTTTGTTTGTTTGTTTTCAAAATATTTTAAGATATTTTGACGGTATCGTCTTATATCAGCTGCTAGTTCATGTGCTTTTACTTGAACTATGAAATGTAGAGATTTAGCATAGCAGCAATATAGAGAAAGTGTTTGATATTAGCGTCTCATTGTGTGTGTGTGTCTGTGTGTGTGTGTGTGTGTTTTTGTGTGTGTGTGTGAATGCTAATCAGAACATGATCATCCATTTTACATTCTACACCACTAATTAATGCTAATTTATACTTTTTACCATATTTACAATGAGGTAGCGTGTCTGGGATATTGAGAGAGCATTAGCACATTAGCAGTACGGCACATCATTATCAAATATCAACCACTAATGAATGCTAATTTAGCCACCATTGCTACGTGGTGAGGGAACTTTTGTGAAATAATAAATAACAAACATTAGCATATTACCAATGTTGAGCCTGTATAGAATCTTTGGCATATTTAGTAAATAGCACTTTATCTGCATGTGTGTGCGTGTGCGCTACATAATTAGCCTGCTAATGAATGCTAATTTAACTTTTTACTCCATGTAGTGAGCATTAGTGCATTAGCAGTATATAGAGTGCCATGTGTAGAGTCATATTTAGCATAAACTAGCACGTGATCTGCATATCATCCCTCTGTGTGTGTGTGTGTGTGTGTGTGTGGCACCCCGGGTCATGTTCTTTCACTGCAGTTAGCTTTTATTACTTGACGTAGCAAGAAGCAGCTTTGCCTGTAAAAATGATTCATGAACATTAGCGCATTCGCAAAGTAACGTAAGTGTTTATATCACATATTTGACTCGGCCAGATTTTCCTTCAAACGATGATCACGTTTTCTTAATTTGACTCAAAATAGTAAATGAAAAGTGTGATAAAATCTCCTACATCCCGCACACAGACACACACACACACACATTTTAGTCTGTGCTGGATCAAGTGCTATTCTATGAGCTGCTGAATAATGAGTGTGGAAGCCATTTTGTTAAATTAAACCAGTGATTAATGTGATCATTATTACAGCTCGCTCTGTTCATGCAGTAATATATTAGTGATATACGAGACTCCTGTTAGATTTATTTCAACCCTCACCATCTTCTCATTTATATCTCATCATATTAATCTTTTTATTTTTTTTATATTTCAGTTTTAAATTTGTTTTTTTTAATTGTTTGTTTTCTTCAGGTGTAAAGGAGAGTGTTTGTGTTTAAAGGCGGTGGTCTAGAAACTTCTCGGACGCTTCTACTCAAGAACAATCTGGCACCCTCGGATGCGTGAACTACACACAGGTGATTTTAATAATCTGAATGTGGAGCTCGGAAAAGCCGCTGCGTAACCCGACTCTGAATACCAGGAACTTTCCCAGAGTAAGTTTTTGCCTTCTGAATTTGCATTTATGTACAAGAATAAGTATTTAAATATATTTGAATATTAATGAGTGTTCCGTTTAACATGAACAGTAATGCTTAATTGTGTGTTCATACCCCATAACCATATTTTTTGCATATTATTATTATTATTATTATTAATATTAATATTATTATTATTATTACTACTACTTACAATCAATAAGGGTGTCTTGCAAATATTTAGCTTAATTTTAACAGAACAGTAAAAAAAAAAAATCTAGCAATATACCATAAAGTTCAGCGCAAAGCTACACATACAGAAATTCTACTTCTGGTACATCAGGAGAGAAAATGAAGAAGATAATCCAACTCGCATCTTTTCCCGCAGCGATCCTAGCAGAGGTGTTGATTAATAAATTTTCTACAACAGCAGCTCTGACAGTAGCGTCGGTTTATATTAACGCGCTCGTTCTGATACGTTATCATTTCACAGGGAGGACACTCCACATAAACGGATTAAAAAATTAATGTTGATATGGGGGAAGTTTTCTGTGAGGAGATGTTTATGTAACATTTGTGGAAGGAGTCTCCAGTGTCAGTGCTTTGCAACAGTCAGAGGTGAAGCTGTAACTTTAAGTAATTCAAGAAAGACTGTTTATAGCTGCTGTAACGTAAGTGAGAACAGGAACTAACTTGTTTAATGTTAAATGTAACTATAAACAGATAAAAAAAGTATGATCACAGTAACAAACCATTTATTTATTTATACATCATTAGCAACCATTCAACGACACCTAAATTTATAAACCCCTGTTTTGAATCCACTTCAGAGTAACTCCGCTGCATGGCACCATGCCGTCTCTCAGTGTTTTACTGTAACACACACACACACACACACACACACACACACACGCTGAAGTGTTACGACTGGGTCAGGTTTCTCTGAAGCTCTAACACACATCTCTAATAGTTCAGCACTACATCACTACATCGTTACTCGTAATTAACGCATCAGGATCGCGCTCGTAGTTCAGGATGTAAAACCGTGTGGAGTCATTGTGATTGTTCACATCCGGCCCGTTCCTCTGCTCTAATGCTAATGAGGGAGAATCCTCAGCCCATTGTCTGAAGTGCATTACATCATACCCGGTGTGTGTGTGTGTGTGTGTGTGTGTGTGTGTGTGTTAGATTAATTCCTGCACTGCACGTTCACTTAATTTCAGACAGCAATGTGCATTTAATCACTCCATCATCCACCCATTCATCCATCAGCATGAGAGAGAGATGGATGAAGGATGAATTCAAGTGTGTGTGTGTGTGTATGTGTGTGTGTGTGTGTGTGTGTGTGTGTGTGTGTGTGTGTGTGTGTGTGTTTCTGCACGTTCCTGCCACACACATACTGTAGACAAGACACTCAAGACTAGGTGTTATTGCAGCATCTCTCTCTCTCTCTCTCTCTCTCTCTCTCTCTCTCTCACTCACTCTCTGTCCTTATCTGTGTCTCTTTTCTCTGTGTCCTGTCTTTCTCCATTTCCCTCTCTCTGTCTATCCCTCTTTCCTTGTCCTTCTCTCTTTTACTCTGTATGTCCTGTCTTTTTCCATTTCTCTCTACTTATATCTCTCTCTCTCACTCTCTATCTGCCTCTCAGTCGCTCTCTCTCTCTCTCTCTCTTTCTCTTTTTCTTCTTTCCATCACTGTCTGTCTTCCTATATGGTTTCTCTGCCATGTTTCTCTCTCCAAATTGAGACACACACCACTCTCTCTCTCTCTCTCTCTCTCTCTCTCTCTCTCTCGTGTGTATGTGTGTGTGTGTGTGTAATTGCAGCATCCCCCGTGTCCGTATCCGTACTCACTGCTTCCTCCTTGTCCTCTGTCTCCTCCGGTAGATCAGTATTCCCAGCTGTGCGGTTCTCCGAACCAATCCCGACTGAATCCCAGATCCACAGCAGGCATCTTTCACATTCCTGATCCTGATCTTAATCCTCTGAGCTCCATCATTGTGCTCCTGCTGAAATCCACATCACTGTGAGGAAAGAAAAAAAAAAAAAAAACAGCCCGGTGTGAGAGAGCGGAGAGAGAGCAGAGAGAGCGGAGCGAGAGCAGCCGGAGGATGGAGGAGCTGGAGGAGGAGGAGGAGATGGAGATGGAGGAGGAGGGGTCTTAAAGATGCAGCTGGCCATTTTTCAACATCTGCACATGTTAATGCTTTCTTTGAACACCTCTAACACTGACTATCAGAGGGACGGAGGTGGACTTAATCACAAACTGGTTTTATTACAGATTACAGATTAATTACAGATTAATCCTCAAAGTAGCAAAAAAAATAAAAAATCCAGCTGTTTTTGCATCCAGCTGTAGGTGTTCACTCAAGACTGCAGAACACATCTGGATTTCTTTCGCTACATACATACATAAGCAACTTAAAAAAGATCTTGTCAGTCTGTCTATGAAGATTATGCTTAAAACCTCCTAATGAAACAAATATTCCGTAATACATCACAAATATTGTGGAGTATTGTGGAGTGGGAACCATTGGGTAAGATACTTCCAGCAGACCAATATGTGTACATCCATAACATGTTATCATGCATTCATAAGGCATCAGACACATTGTTATAATTATTTATGGTAATGAATTACAGTTTATCGTAGCAAAGTTAATAAATAGAACTAATTCTAATGCATTCTGTTAACAGTATATACATTCATTATAATCATTGCTATAAACTGTAATGCCTTTCCATAGATAATTATAACATTATGTGTATTATGCATTATGAATGCATTATAGCTCGTGTGCATCTGAAAGTGGCTCTGAATATTAACAGATACAGAATATTATAACTTAAATATAATAACGTACAAGTGAAGTGAAACAATGTAAACAAAAGTTTTATTAATATTTATTAATATATATCTTTATAAACATTTATTAATGAATTAGACATGATCCATAACGCTTTACAACCTCCGAACTGAGTAGTATAGTTTTGGGGCTTAATAAAATTGAGAATTAAAAATAATCTACATCCATAAACACTGAATAACAAACTGACTTACGGCACTTATTAACAGTCATAGACCAATAAACACTGAGTAATAAACAGCCGACTTACTGCACTTATTAACGGTCATAGACCAATAAACACTGAATAATAAACAGCCGACTTACTGCACTTATTAACGGTCATAGACCAATAAACACTGAGTAACAAACAGCCGACTTACTGCACTTATTAACAGTCATAGACCAATAAACACTGAATAACAAACAGCTGACTTACTGCACTTATTAACAGTCATAGACCAATAAACACTGAATAATAAACAGCCGACTTACTGCACTTATTAACGGTCATTCTGGTTATTTGTGACTCATTGTTTGTCGGCTGAATGACGTGATATTAACGGTCATAGACCAATAAACACTGAGTAATAAACAACTGCCTTAGAAATGTATTATTACGTGTTATGAATGTAATTATATGTCATTATACATATGACCTTTATAGAAAGTGTTAAATAATCTATGTTGAATAAATAAGTAAATTGCTTCAATCTGTTTTCTGCACCTTTGCCCTCATTAACTCTCTATAAATATTCATGAATATGCAAATCAGAAACACCCCCATTAATAACCACCTCATATCACATGCTATCACCATCAAGTGACTAGTGGGAGAACTGCGGTTCCTCTTTAGAGCCACATATTAGAGCCCATTTTAGAGCTGAACTGGAATTCTGTGGAGAAATGGAGACTGAGATCACAGATTGGCTCAGTGTCTTGTGCATCATTCAGGGTGGGTTATAAAACTGCTCACTGGGACCTGGAGGAACCTGGTGGAACCTGGTGTCAAGCACTGAGTGTGTTCTCCTAACCAGGTTGCTTATCCCCTGGACATTTATTCATTTACTCAAAGTTTTCACCATGTTCACATCACACATAGAGTTATCCAGAACCACACTGTGATACAACATATAATAAGATCATTCTAGAACCGGATGGACTGTTATAGAACCACAGTGAGAGTTTGTACTGTATAAACATAGAGACTATGTGTAATTATAGTACGTCTAGAACTAAACTGAAAATCATAGATCTAAAATCATAGATATCTAGAACCACATCAAGGGTTCTAGGATCATAGTATGAAATTCCAGAACCATATTGAGATTGTCAGGTTCTATAACCACTATTAGGTTCTAAAATCATATCTAGATACAGAATATACAGTGATGGCAAGACAACTAGTACTATGATGAGAGTTCTAGGACCACAGCAAGAATTCCATTGAGGCTTTAGGACCGTGATAGAAGAACATAAAGGTTCTAGAACACACAGGTTCTAGACAGTGACACATATACATATATATATACAGCTTCTAGAACCACTGAAAGAGCTACGTAATAGTTATGTAACAATAATTAGATCCCTAGAATGACAACAAGGGTTTTGCAACCATACTGATGGATCTAGAACCACAGTGTCTCAATACATTGGTATCACTCCCGAGATCTTGTTATAACCTTCAATACAATGACGTGGTTTTCAAGTTCTTGGTGAGTGAGAATTATGTAACAATACCAAGGATTCTAGAACCACAGGAATAATTGAGTAACCATATGGTAAATCCACAATGAGAGTTGTGGTACTAAGGGGTTCTAGAAGTAAAGTGATAGTTATATAACCATACCAAGGATTCTAGAACCAAAGTAAGATTTACAGTATGTAACCATTCCAAGGGCTTCAGATCTACAGCTAATAGTTATCTAACCATACAGAGGAACCACAATAAAAATTTTAAAACTCCAGCAAAAGTTCTAGTACCACAGTAAGATTGGAACCAAACATTTGAATAAACTTCATCACTCGCCTGGTTATAAAACAAAATATATAAACAGATAAAAGTGAGAATCTGTTTGTGTATTTATCAGTCTGCGTGGTTGAGTGAGGAGTTTACAGATGTTCCACACTCTCGGTTCTTTATGTTCTATTAGATGGAGGCATTATGCTAAATCTGGAACTCTCCTCTTTCCATCCAGATGAATCTGATCATTTTATCTGCACATAAATTCAGGTGGCAGATGAAAGAGAAGCCTGAGGAGCGTAAAAGAGATGAATGTTTTATAGCCTCATGTTCAGAACCAATGCAGAGCTCACTTTATATCACACAGGCTGAATCTCATTAGTACAGTAGAACGTTTGGGACTCCAGAGACCTTAATATCACTGTGGTCTTTTGTGCGACTACACTAATCTTTTTATGTGATGATGTGTTTATGTGATGGGACGTCTCTCTCTCTCTCTCAGAGAGAGAGAGAGAGAGAGTCTGAAACTGTAGTTTTCTAGAATGGAATGGCTCTCTACAGCCATTCTACAGGTTCTACAGCCCTCTGTATGGTAATATAACCCTCACTGTGGTTCTACAGCCCCCTGTATGGTTATATAACTAACACTGTGGTTCTACAGCCCTCTGTATGGTAAAATAACCCTCACTGTGGTTCTACAGCCCCCTGTATGGTTATATAACCCTCGCTGTGGTTCTATAGCCCTCTATATGGTTATATAAGCCCCACTGTGGTTCTACAGCCCTCTGTATGGTCATATAACCCTCACTGTGGTTCTACAGCCCTCTGTATGGTTATATAACTATCACTGTGGTTCTATAACCCCCTGAATGGTAATATAACTCTCACTGTGGTTCTACAGCCTTCTGTATGGATATATAACTCTCACTGTGGTTCTATAGGCCTCTGTATGGTCATATAACCCTCACTGTGGTTCTACAGCCCTCTGTATGGTTATATAACTCTCACTGTGGTTCTACAGCCTCTCTGTATGGTTATATAACTCTCACTGTGGTTCTATAGCCCTCTGTATGGACATATAACCCTCACTGTGGTTCTACAGCCCTCTGTATGGTTATATAACTCTCACTGTGGTTCTACAGCCTCTCTGTATGGTTATATAACTCTCACTGTGGTTCTATAGCCCTCTGTATGGACATATAACCCTCACTGTGGTTCTACAGCCCTCTGTATGGTTATATAACTCTCACTGTGGTTCTACAGCCTCTCTGTA
>CM074962.1:1496411-1514808 GCA_037577455.1 Pangasius macronema
CTGTATGTGATTATGTTTTGCCCATAAGTTGCTCAACTTATCCATCCATCCATCCATATGGTTGTCATGCTAATTTTCAAATTAGTTTCTATCGCTAGACAAGGCGACCCGAACAAGCGATCGGTTTCGCTACCAGCCAGTCTGAGGGAGCGGCCCGTCTCCATGGTTACCGCATGATGTTTGAGAGATGCTCCTCTAAATGCTTTGCAGTTCACAAGACAAATGGTTATGAGATGCTTCAGAAACATGACGTAATTCCTGCAGAATCTACATAAGACCAGGATGTGACAGTGTGCCGCTGGTCACTGCGAACACAATGCTAGTACGCTACTGCTACATGATCGCGGGAAATAACTTTCACCCTCATGATAGAAGCACGATAGCAACAGCTCGTTCAGAGAGACCTGGAAGCGCAACGCTCCACGCTTTCTCTGCAAGTTAATATTCAAATTATTTTTAGTTATAAAGTTATTTTTAGTTAATATGAATAAATAGTAGCAAATGTTTAAGATTATTACCCATTTTCAAGATCCATAATTCTTTATTTCTTTAGGAGATATAACTCATATATACGAGGAGATATAATTGTTTTTAGTTTTTTTATTTTAATAGTTTTTTTTTTTTACATTTTTTGGTAAATGGAAGTTTTGTATCCATCCTCTGAGATGCACTTTCATATGTTATAAATGTCTCTTCCTTACTGAAGGATGTCATCTTTCCATTTAGCCTAAAACAGTGATTGTGTTAAAGTGCTGGAGATGGAAAGTTGCCATTGTGTCGTATGTGTTATCGGTTTTTCATAAGATCACAATAACACAAAGAATCAACATCCTGTCCCTTATTATAAATAAGCTTTATTTCCAAAAAAAAAAAAAACTACGAAGAAACACAGAGGAGGAAACGGATCATTTACAGGTCATTATACAGGTAAAAGAGGAAGCCCACTCAGGGCTGTGCTTAAAATCCCCTGGTAAACAAAGAGTTAGCATCAGGACCACGTCCCATATCCCGCCACAATAAAAGTCTTTAAAAGGGAAAGGAGCTCGCAGGACGAGGGGGAAAGTCACGCCAACCCTGGAATTAGTGTTTTCACGTTTGCACTTGATCTGATTTAAACGCATAAAGCCCAGAATAAAACCCTGATTGTGGAATGTGCACCGTTCGTAGTGAGCTGCAGTTATTTAGAGTTACCATGGCAACAGCGAAGTCAGGAAAGAAAAAGACCAAGAAATCACCTACATTAATAAACTAAAATACGAAGGAATCCATTTAACATCACAGCAATTACAGGACGAAGAAATCAGTGATTCGACTCGGAGCTCCTCGGATTCCAAAATCAGTCGTTTCTATGACAACGCACACCGCGACAAAACGACGTTATGATAGCTAGGCGCTAGCTTAACGCTTTTCAACTGTTTAAGTTTAAACACGTTACTTTTTAAGTAGGAACTGACGGGAAATGTAATGTGTTTATGCCATGGGACATGAAATTAAAGCAGCAGTCAGTGATTTTTAAGTCAAACACTTCTCGTCATACTGAGGAAGCATCCAACCAATCAGGACACAGCGGCGTCTCTAGCTGCCTGTCAATCATGTTGCCCTTCAATTTAGAAAGTTCCACCCATCTCCAGCAGAAGTACTGAAGCTTTCCACCCTAATAAAGGGTGTGGCCTTTCCAGAAACACTGAGGGGAAGAGAATTTTTTTATTTATGATTTTTCAAAGAGATAGCTTCTGCTAACATCGCAGACTACACCTTTAAATCCCAAAGTTACACCTTTTCACTGTGAAAAAAGCTGGTGGTTTTAGATTGTGCTTGATTTTACCGTGATTTACATATGCGTGGGCTAGAGCGCGTGGAAACTTCTGCAGGTAGGCGGAGCTTTCTAAAGTGACAAACAACACGACTGACAGGTGGAGACGTCTCTGTGTCCTGATTGGTTGCTCCTCTGAGCAGATGTTTTGTTGAAGTGGGGTCAATATGAGAATTTTTTTTTACTTGAAAATCACTGACTGCTGCTTTAATCTGATTAAATTATGTCACATCTCATGTCTTTGCCATGACTGGTTGGAAGTTGACGGTCCCCATCATACAGAGTTGCCCCTGTGAGCGGACGAAGCTGGGTCAATATGAGGAGAAGCGTTCAACTTATAAATCACTGACCGCCGCTTTAATCTGACTTAACATTGTACAAACGTAGCATAGGTTCCTCCAGAGTTTCTCCTCTGATCAGATGTAGACTTGAAGGTTTCAGAAAAATCACGGAAATAGAAAAGCGACTAATTTCTTGACTCCATGGAGACGAGCATGTCCAAGTAAGAATCTCTAAATCGTCATCTTGTAATTACTGAGACATGTCTCAAACTTTCATCATTTCTCCTGCTGCATCCTTAGAAGATCCCAAGATCTTAACTCACAGCTGATGAATGTCCTGTTTCTCATAAAATTTTGTGTAAAATGCTGCAATCCTTCATATTTTATGTACATATACATATACCCTATATAGTAAGTAGGGCAGTACTGCAGCAGCGTGCCACCGGATGATGGAGAATTCTGCACTAGATTAGATTATAATTAGATTATAATAACACTCCTGCACCACTGAACGTACATTTTAATCAAAATAGTTTTTAGTCGGCTGGAATGTGGTCGAATGTTTACACTAATTCTACAATAATGACTTTTTTTTCATGGCCCCTGTGATATAGTGTTGATTTTGGCAGTGACAGTTTTGGCCACATCGATGAAACTCCATGAGGAAGACTTTGGCAAATTTAGCTAAGAAATTCCTTCCTTTAAAAAAAAAAAAAACCTGTTTGTAAGTCAGTACACATCCTGTAACTGTCCATCTCTCTCGGAGATAGACTCTCTCCCTTTGTTATCCTGTTCCTCTGTAAAGAGAAAGTGTAAAGCTTCTCTCTCTCTCTCTCTCTCTCTCTCTCGCTCTCTCGCTCTCTCTCAGAGATATCCTCCCAGACAGAGCAGCAGCACGGCGTGGATCGTCAGTAAGTACAGGGACACGAGCAGCGGCGTTCTCTGGCGGGAACAGAAAGCTCCTCGTAGCATTCGCACCAGTCCTGGACCTCCACTCCGGCTCTGAAACACAAAAACACCATCATCGGCTTGCTGGGAGAAACAGTTTGGCTCCTGTTCTCACTTACGTTACAGCAGCTAGAAACAGCCGATCCTTACCCGAGTAACAGCGCCCTCCGGTGGCTCGATAAGCACGGCTGTCTCAGAGTGAACGTCCCGCGGTCCTGAGTGCCACTCATCCTGCATGTGTCTGCACACACACACGCACACACACACGCACACGCACGCACACACGCGCACACACACACACACGCACACACACACGCACACACACACACACACACACACACACACACACACACACACACACACTTTATACAGGTCAGGTGGTGTTGCTGAGAGTTAGAGTTCAGTTTATTGGAATAAAATCCGAGCATGAGCCAAACACCAAATAACAAAACCTGCACATACACACACTTGCTTTTGTCCCTTTTTTCTTTTCTTTTCTTATTTTTAAATTGTTTTTGTTATATTACTTTATTTATTTATTCATTCATTTATTTATTTATTTATTTAATTTGGGAATATTTTCCTTTCTGTTCCTTTCCTTCTATAATAATCTATCTATCGATTTATTCTACTTATATGTAATTTTCCTTTTTTATTTATTATTTCCTTCTCATCCTTTTTTTTGTCCTTGTCATTTTTTATTTATTGCACATATGCACATAATTTCCCCCTTTCTCTCCTCTTAAAAAAAATAAATTATTATTTAAATTCATAATTCATTAATTAAATTGGTTTCCTCGTCTCCTGTTTATTTAATTACTAAATTAATTTGTTTGTTTATTTGTCTGTGCCTCTTCCTTTTCTTTCCTTTTCATTCTTTTCCTTTTTTCTTTCTCTTTCTTTCTTTCTTGCAGATTTTACCCTTTCTGTTCTTTTTAACTGAAGAGATTTATTCTGTTTATTTACCATATTCTTTTAATTTTAATTATTTATTCATTTTGTTTTGTTCTTTATCTTTATTTTCTGTCACACTCATCTATCTATCTATCTATCTATCTATCTATCTATCTATCTATCTATCTTTCTTTCTTTCTTTCTTTCTCTCTCTCTCTCCTTCCATTAGGAGTGGCTTTAATATTCCATAATAATATTAATGTTAACTTATAGATATTTTCTTTTATAAACAATGAATTTTAAAAAGGACGAGTGGACGTGTTTGTCTCTCGTCAAAGTCAGACGTGAGTTTACAGCGTGGCAGACAGGAAGTGATGTCATCCTGGGATTAAGGTCACACCGTTTGAGATGATCCTGTGCTGCTGAGAGCTGCTCCTGTACGCTGAGCCTCAGCTCCATCTCCTCATCCAACCTGATAAACACACACACACACACACACACACACACACACACACACACACAGTCAGAGACAATGTCTTGTTAAGATAAGTGTTATTAAACTGCCAAAGATTCTCCAGTATTGCTCAGATAGTGGTTGCTGGTTTAAATATGAAGCTTAAAACTTAAGTATAAAATTTAATATTAACGATATAAATTAATAAACTATAAACCAGAGTGCTGTGGAATTCTGATTGGTCAGAAGAAGGTGTTGATTAGTTTTCTATAGCAGCAGCTCAGGGCTGACAGTAGCGCAGGATTATATTAATGCGCTCGTTCTAATACGTTATTGTTTCTATAGTAACGGCTCATTCACAGGGACTCGTACGGCAGACGCTCCACGTAAACGGATTTTTTACATAATTGATATGGTGAAGTTTACTGTAAGGAGAAATGTCTGTTTTTTTAAACATTTATGGAAGGAGTCTCCAGTGTCAGCGCTTTGTAACAGTCAGCGGTAAAGCTGTAACTTCAGGACAGAGGAGTTTCTTGGTAACATAACAAGCTGCGTTTTTTTTTTTATTATTAATATCAAGAGAGAGAAAAAAAAGAGAGTCTGGTGAGGGAACGACTGTTTATAGCTGCTATAACGTAAGTGAGAACAGGAACTAACTTGTTTTGTAAAACATTCAGTGTAACTATAAACAGACAAATAATCATGACATGTCAAGTAATAAATGCAAAACTGTCATTTTTGGTGAGTTGCTCTGTTGTAAGAGGAATAAAACACTCGAGGATGTGCTGTTATAGGAAAACAATCAACCTCTGTGTGCTTTGCCTCTTGGAAAGTGTACTAGGTATAGTTTAATATACACTGATACCTCTTCTGGAGAAGAACGCATTCTGCTTTATAGTCCTCGCTATGCCCGAGGGGGCCTCCGGGGGCGCTGTCTTCCGCAATTCTTCCCTAGGAATATCAGGATATGCAAATTTAATGTTAAAAGCAGTCACGATTTGTGTAAAAAAAAGGATAAATATACATTTTAACATCTTCATGATTTCAGTCGCAAGACGTCGGATATGAAAATGATAAAAGATAAAAACAAAGCGGGTACCGTGCATCAGAAATACATTTTAATGTGTACGAATGTTTTCATATTACTGTAACTTTTTATCATCGCTGACTTTATACTCAATTTAAATAAGTAACTAGCTAACGAATATACACTGCCTGTCAGATGTTACATTAGCTGCGTAAATATAACCATGGGAATAAGTTCTAAATAAAATCTATACCACATGAATGATTGATATGAAATATCCTGATAAATTGTACAACCAATTATCAACATACACCTAATGTTCAAAATAATTATCTACAATTATCTATAATATACTTAGACATAATTAGCTTATGTAAGACAGGCAGAAAGCACGTCTAGGCTAATTATAGGCAATCATTACTATAAAGGTAATTTAGACTAATTATAGATAGAAAGGTAATTTAGGCGTTCCCCTCACCTGTCTGTGTGTGTGTTCCTGCAGTAGTTTCGGTTGTGATGATCGCGCCTCCTCCAGCATGGCACCGAGTTGGCGTATCTGCTGGTCACGGTCGGAAAGTGTTGCTAGAGTTTGCTTCCTCAGAGACTCGGCTTGAGCCTGCAAGTCGCTACGCTCCAGCCTGCAGGGGGCGATAAAGCAAGGTGAGAATCCTGTACTGTAATCTCAGTGATTTTGACCGTGGCATGGATGCTGGTGCCAGATGAGCTGGTTTGAGTATTTCTGTAACTGCTGATCTCATGAGATTTTCATGTATGACGGCTCTGTGCTGGTTTCCACAATCCTACACGTACCTGACTCTGAAAATATTTTCCATGCATGCAAGTTATTCCGACTAGTAAAAATCAATATAGAAGAATTATACTTTTTGTTTTGCAAACATCAGCAGGAAGTTTATTTACTTTCACGGGGTGTTGAACTTACTTGAGGCAGCCCAGGAGCCCGGGAGCTCAGGCTACTGATTTGTTCACCACTGTCTGAGTGCAATTGCTATGAAAATATAACTAGAACTTCAGTCCTCTTACTTGAGCATCTCCAGTTCCTGCAGGTCTCTCTCCAGCTGTGTATCTCTCTCCTGTAGCAGCACAGTCATCCTTTTCTCCGTCTCTTCTGTCTTCTTCCTTTCCTCCTCCAGGATCTTGGTAAGTTTTGCGAGCTCTCCGGATCCGAGTCTGTCCAGCTCGCTGCGTTGCATCTGCAGCTGTTCGAGCTGTCACAGAAGGAAATGTGATGGTTGAAACAGCTTTTTTTCTCATTAATTACTAAAAATGTTAAGGGGCCCATAACTATGTTCCATTCTGGATGCAGCTGCATTAGTAAGGTGCCATTTTTGTTAAGCAGGGTCAGAAAAAGTCCAAAAACTGTACCTAAGTAAAAGTATGGTACTTTGTCAAAATCTTTGGTATTTTCCACTCCTGCAGCATCTTAACCATGAAAGAACATATCGCTTGTTAGATTATCTGCATATTCAAGGTGGATTCAGAACTAGCAGCAGCTAATATTCTTGTGCTGAACTCAACTACTCGTTACATTAACTAGCAAAAACATCTGGCAGTCTACAACGCTAACTAGGAGACAAGCGATTCCTATACTTCTAAAGACAGTCTTCGATTGGATTGCCACTTTTTTTTGTTGAAACCTTTAAAGAACTCTGGCCTGGGGAACAGAAGGACAGGATTACTTACTTCAAGACTGTCACATGCAAGGCTGTTTTCAAGTTTGGCCAAAATAAGATTTCAGAACTCCTTTCCTAATGGGACAAGCCCAAAAAATCTGCCTACTTAGGTAGCCATTTGTAATCAAGTAATGGTAGTTTCAAAAGGTACCATTCTTTCCCGGTCATTCTGGAGTGCAGAAAGGGCATTCTTCAGACTCCACACTTCACTAGTAGAGCTGCTATGTGGTGCTGATGAGTGTCCCAATCGGTGACTCTCTTCCATGCGAAGGCGCAGTTCCTTCACTTCATTGATTGCTTCATCACGTGAATCCTGCAAAGATGCCATGGCTTGACCGAAGGCCTGGTTCTGAGCTTGGAGCTGAGCTGCTGCCTCTTTCTCTGCTAGCAACTTCTGCTCCATTTCCATCAAATCTCTGGCCAGTTCGGCCACCCTCTCCTCAGCTGTCTCAGTCTCCGTCCGAAGTATGCCGCCCTCCCAGCGCAGCTCTTTCAACTCCTTACTGTGAGCTTCATGTGCTTCTCTTTCGGACACTAGTGTTTCCTCAAGGGTGGTGATCTTCTTCCTGGATGCCTGAAGCTGCTCCCTTAGCTTCTCCAGCTCTGCACCAGGAGCATCATGGTGCACTGCTTCAACCTGTCCAGACTGGATCAAAATCTCATGCTCCACTGCAGGTCCTCTCTTTACCAAAGATTCTTTTTCCAAAACCTCCATCTTGGCCTTGAACTCTTCTCTCTCTTTTTCTAAGGCACTGATACGTTCAATATGGACTGAAAGCAGCCTCTTATGCTGGGAGTCCTTCATAGAGAGAACCTGCTTTAACTCATCTCGGTAGCCATGGAGTTGAGCATCCAGCTTGGCGTTTTCAGCATGGAGGTCATCACGTTGGGCCAGAAGGGCACGGAGCTCCTCCTTCAAGCCGTTGTTCTCAGTAGCAGCTTCTTGAATGAGACCATCCTTCTCCATCATTACCTGACAAGATAAGAATGTGTCAGACTACATACAAAGTTCTGAAATGAGAATCTTACAATAAATGAGACCTTACCTGGAGGTGTCGCTCCTCTAACTGCTTGTATTGGTTTAGTACCCTGTCTCGATCATCCTGCAGGGATCCCATAGCCTTTGTG
Source organism: Pangasius macronema (assembly GCA_037577455.1). Lineage (NCBI taxonomy): Eukaryota > Metazoa > Chordata > Actinopteri > Siluriformes > Pangasiidae > Pangasius > Pangasius macronema. Next base: position 1,504,648 of record CM074962.1, read on the forward strand.
AAGGTGTCCAATCGAGCTTTGCTTTGGCTGGCATCCTCCTCAGTTTTACGAAGCCTCTCCTCAAGATCTCGCACGACTGCTCTTCTCTCCTCCAGCTGTCTCTCTGCTTTTTCTGCCCTGCTGTCTGCCTCCTTCCTGGCCTCCTCCGCAGCCTAGCGGCAGAACAAGACAGAATCTTAATATAAAGAACAATGTTCTGGGCAGTCCAGAACTATTGTGCATTAAAACTACCAAAAGTGAATACCTGAGTGACAGCATGTTCCTTCTCTCCAAGGAGCTCCATTTCTCTCTTCTGTTTCTCAGCCAACTCTGCTTGAAGAGTGTCTGTAAGGGTCTTAGAGGCACGCAGGTCTGTCTCTAGTTGCTCCAAATTTAAGCACAACCTTCTTTCTTCTGTTTCTCGCTCCTTAAGTTCAGCCCTGGCTTGATTGGCTTCGCTCTGAAGCTTGTCAACTGCTTCTTCTAGAGCCTTAGCTCGATGGCGTAGACCTTCTGCTTCCGCTTCCAGGGAGGTCAGTTGAGACTGTGCCTGGGCCAGAGAGCTTTCTGTCTGGGTCAGTTTCTGCTGCAACTCTTCTCTTTCTTTTTCCAAAGCAGTTAGAGATTCATTGTGCTTTTTCTCTGCCTCGGACATCTCCAGCTGCATCCGCTCCTCTGCTTTCTGCAACCTGCAAATAAGCCACGCATATGAGAAAATTTGATTATAATTATTAGTTTTCCAAGAATAATAATAGAACTTATAGTCAATATGAAAGAAACTCAGGATATAAATGAAACAAACCTCTCCAATGAGCTCTGCAGCTGCTCCTTTTGTGTTGTCTCCTTATGAAGTTGCTCAGATAGGTCCTTAGCTCTGCTTTCGGCTTCCCTCAATTCAGCCTCTTTTCCCTGGAGGGCGCTGTGGAAACGGCTCTCCCACTGTTTAGCTTCATCCAGAACACGGTCACGGTCATCCTGCAGCGAGGACATGGATCGCGAGAAGGCAGCCAGTCGTGCTAGCGATTCATCCAGGCGTGCTTGTGTTTCCTGGGCATATTTCTGTGCAGCATCTGCAATATTCTTAGCTACAAGAGTTGCTTCTTCTTCTCTTTCTCTGTCTCTATAGGCCTGCTCCAACCTTAGTTCCATCTGTTTAAGCTCTCCTCCTAAGCGATATCTCACCTCATCAAGGGTTCGCTCAGCTTCGGACTTCAACTCAGCCTCTCGGCGACGTAGCAGTTGTTCAGAGGCCACTTTCTCAGAAAGTGCCTGGCTCACCTCACCCTGAGCCATATCCAGCTTCCCTTTATATGTCGACAACTCTGATTCAAGTCTGCTTCTCTCTTCTTTGATCTTTGCCATCTCCTGATGAGCTGCTTCAAGCTCATTAGATACCTCATCTCTACCCAACAGGAGAGCCTTAGCTTCCCGGTCTAGTACACTGATTCTTTCTTGGTACTGGATGCAGTCTTTTTGCATCTGTCGGACCTCCAGCTGTTTCTCTCTCAACAGCTCCTCAAGCTGGCGTGCTCGGCTCTGGCTACCTTCCTTCACCCTCTGTGCAGATTTTAGCTTCTGCTCAAGTTCTCTTTGTTTGCCTGCTTCCGCTTCTGCCTCAGTTCTTTCTCGCTGAGCCTGTCTTTTATCTTCCTCAAGCCTGGCTGCTCGATCCTTTTCTGCTGCCAACAAGGCCTCCAACTCAGCTTTTTCCCTCTGCACTTTCTCCAATTCTCGCTGCAGGTCTGCAAGGCGATCTCGGCTCTCGGCTGTCTCCTGTTGGTAACCTGCTATACTGCCATTGACCTGGGCTAACTGGTTCATCAGTCGTTCTTCAAGGTCATCCTTCTCAACCTCTAGGCTTGTGCGAAGTTCTTGAAGCTGATTTTCTTTCTTAGAGCACTCTTCCTTCAGCCTCTGCTCTCTTTCTGCAGACTCCTGAAGATATTGCTTAAGAGAGGACAGCTCTGCATTAAGTACAGATTCCTGATCAACACTGGCTCCCATCATGTCTTTAAATCCTGTGTGAGTCACCTGATGCTGGGTTTCTCTTTTTGAGCACTCCTCTTTCAACTTCTCTTCTCGTTCTACAGACTCTTGAAGGTGTTGCCTAAGAGAAGACAACTCTGCATTAATCAGTGTTTCTTGTTCAACTCTGGTTCTTTTCTCATCTTCAAGAGCTGCTTGTAGGTCTTTTAACTTGCCCTCTGCTACCTCAAGTGCTGCCTCCTTTTCCTTCAGCTGCTCATCAGTTTCTATGTGTTGGCTTTCAGTCCTTTCAATCTTAGTTACCACTTCTTGCTCAAACAGATTAGATTCTCTGGAAATGCTACCAAGAGCTAGATCTTCTTTGTTTTCAGTTAAAACAGGGCTCAAATCCTGAGCAAATATATGTTCCTTAACTTCCTCGGAGGAACCAACATCCAAAATTACACTGTTCTTTTTATCCATTTCTTGAGCCAGCTGTTGTTTCAGTTTTTCAGTTTCCTGTTCCAAAGAATTTCGTTCAGCTTCTAAGGAATCAAAATTTGCTTTCAAATCATCAAACTCATTCTTAACTTTCTCAAGCTCTTGCTCCAAATTGATGTCTTGTTCTTTGGTTCCTTTCTTCTCTATTTGTTCTCTAAGCTTCTCATTCTCCTCTTCTAGTTCCATAATTTTCTGATGTTTTGTCTTGGCAAACTTTCTCATTTTCTCCTTCACAGCATCTATTTCCTTTTGAGCTTCCTCTGCTACCTTTTCTGCCTCTTGTTTGGCTGCCTCATAGACCCTTGCTTTGGCCACAGATTCTTGCCTCTCCTGTCTTGCAGCTTCCAGCACTCTTCTAACCCGCTCAGCTTCATCACTCACGTTCTCATATGACTTCAGTAAGGTCTCGTACTCCTCCTTCATGCCTTGCACCTTTTCTTCCCACTGCCTAGATGTTTGCTCAGCATCTTCTCTGGCACTTTCAACTTGGCGTTTGCACATTTCTTTTTCGTTTATCAGACCATCCATTGCTAGCTTAAGGCTTTCACAGGTAGCACCAAGACTCTGGTTCTCCAGCAAGGTCCTATCTACCTCTTCAATTAGTTTGTCTTTCTCTGTGCTTAGATTACTCACATTTGCTTCAATATTCGTAATCTTTGCTAGCAACTCTGATCTCAACTTTTCAGCACTAGTCAGCTCTTCCTTTAAAGTTTGGTTTTCTTTGAGAACTTCCTTTCGTGATACCAGAGCAGCTTGAAATTTGCGCTGTAGCTGCTGTAACTTGGCATTGTTGTCTTTCTCCTCCTCCTGCTTCTGTGGTATTTCTGCTTCCAGTTTTTGACACCTCTCTTGCTCAGCTTTCAGTCCCTCTTGTAAGGAAGCAATCAGGTGATCTTTCTCCAATACGGTCTCCTGCATTTTCTGTAGAAGGAAGCTCTGCTCACTCAGCTGTTGGCTTAGGTCATTGATCTCATCATTTTTGTTTTTGAGAAACTGCTTAAACTCATCCACCTCTTTCTGAAGAGCTACAACAGGAGATTCTGCATCAGAGATGCTCGTCTTGACCACAATGGCAGCCTCCTCCACTTCCGCCTTTAACATTTCTGCATGGGCTTCTGCTTGCTCACACTTTTTTCTCAAAGCATCCAGCTCTTCTGAAAGAGCATCAATCTGTTTCTCCTTTGCCCTCAATGTCTCCAGCTCTTTGCTGAGCTCAAGCAACTCAGTTTCCTTGAGTGATAGATATTCCTGGCTCTCTCGCAGCTGTATTTCTAGATCCACACGGGCAGCTTGTTCAGATTTTACCTTGTCTTGAAGGGAATTTATCACACTCTCATGATTTCCTGATGTGGCCTGTGGAGGTTGCTCAGCAGATGCTCCTTGCTGACTGATTTCAGTATCTGATGTAGTAAAGTCCACCCAATCCTCTTGAACCCAATCCCCTGATCCTGGTTTCTCCACATTCTCAGTTGCAGTCTCAGACACTTCCTCTACAATCACAAGCTTTTCTTTATCTACCGGTTCCCTTGACTCCACAAGACTTTCTAGCTCTTTCACATGCTTTATTAACTTAGCTTTCTCTTCATCCTTAGCTTCAAAACGTTCTAGCAGACCACTGTACTCTTCTTTCTGCTGTCTCAGCTGCTCACGATGGTGCCTATCTTTTTCCTTTGCCTTCCGCAGAGTGTCTTTACGAGAATCCACAGCCTCCTGGAGCTTTTTCTGCAATGCATCAATATCAGATTCCATGTTAGTAACCTGTGACTGGAGTCTAGCATTATCTTCTTGAAATTGGTGTATTATTTGTTCATTTTCACTTAATGCTTTAGCCTCTTCAATCAGGCGTTGGATTTCTACATGCGCCTCGGCCAGTGCTTGATCTTGGCTCAGCATTTTCTGTTCCAGAACCTTCAAAGACTCTTCTTTGGAATTCAAGACTTGTCTGGTCTCTTGTAATTGTGATTCAAGGTTGTGTAGCTCCTGCTCTCTTTCTCTTTCCTCAGAGGTAACATCTCCCTCTAGATTTACTTTTTCTTTACAACCTTCTGCTTCCTTCTCAAACCCAGCAATCTTTTTCATCAATGCTTTGCGCTGTACCAAAGCTGCCTGCAACTTTCGTTTCAACTGTTCCCCATCTGTTTTCATGGTGGCTATTTGAGCAATCAGGTTCTCATTCTCCTTCCGCAAAGCTACCAAGTCCTCATTTTCATCAGTTGTTTTACTTGCTTTCACCTTCTGCTGGTCATGCCAGGTTTTCTCAAGTTCCATCATCTGCTCTTTTAGCATTTTGACCTCACTAGATATTGCAAACTTTTCCTCGCCTGCTTGAAGCAGTTTGGCAGTCATGCTATCACTAAGGTCCATCATCTCCTGCTCTTTCAGGGAAAGAGACTGCTGCAAATCGTCAACCTCAGTGGCCTTGCCAAGGAGAGCAGCTTTAGCTCTCTCAGCCTCCTCAGAAAATTGCTGAATCCTTGCCTCCAAGGTGATGACTTTCTCCTCCAATTCAGAGGAGACAAGTTCTCTGTCCTCCAACTGTGCACCCAGCATCCGGGCTTGAGCTTCCTTCTCAATGAGTTTCTGCTGGATCTCATTAACATCTGCCTGCAGCGATTGGATCTTCTGATCTTTGGAGTGAGCCTCCTTTTGCAAGCTGTCAAGTTGCTCCTCAAGGACTTTCTCCTGCTTATATTTCTCTGATGTTTTCTGCTCTGCTTCTCTATGAATCTCAGCACGAGCTTCTATCAAGTCTCTTTCATATCTTAAGGCCCTTGCCTCTACTTCATCTTTAACAACTGTCAGTGACTTCAGTTCCTCTTCCAGGAAATGTATTTTCTCCTGGGACTCAGCAGCTGAATCTTTCATTTGTTGAAGTTCACTCAGGAGTTCGCTGTATCTTTTCTGGAGTTCCTCTGCCAGGATCTGTGCAAAAGCCTGACTAGGACTGGAATCAGCATTCAGCAAGTTTGCTTCCTGCTGGCTAATTTGAATCTGTACTGTCTCCTGGATAACCATGGATGATGACTCTACCTTTACCATCGAGCATGTAGATGTGACCTGCTCTTCACTAGTTTCTTCCCAGGACTGGGTGGAAAGGTGAAGAGCATTTAAGTCTTGAATTTGTTGAGGCCACTCTTGACCTGCATCTTGATTAATAGCTTCCAGAAGTGTCCAGCTGCTATGAGCAACTTCTGAGTCCGTGCTAGTTACCATCTCATCAGAGGAAGCTCCCTTTAACTCTACAGGTGACTCAAGCTGTGGTCCAGTCATCTCAGGACTGCTCTCATTGTCATGAGATGACGACACGACCGATGTAGACATAGCAGATGTTTCTGAATCAACTGCAATCAGTGTTGTGTCTTCCTCTGAAACGTCTTCAAGACCAGGCAGCACTCCAGAACTGTCGGGTATGCTAGGAATATTTTCAGTATTTTGAGAGTCAGAATTTCCTTCCTGTGAAATCTTCAGGTTCTGTAGTTCGGTGATCGCCAGCTGTTCCCTGAGGGAAGCAAGTTCCTTTTCTTGCTCCACCAGCTGCAGCTCCAATGCAGAGATCTTCTCAAAACTGTGTCCAGCGGCACTTTCATCTGGGAAAATCACATCAAAATCTCATCATCATATAATAAAAGCTTTATTTAATAATTTATTTTCAGTTATAACAGCGCTGAAGAGGAATAATGCATAGTCATACCAATGTTTTCATTAATAAATGGAGTCAAAACAAGAATAACGGCTGAAACTCTCAATCATTCCAGATTCATCTGTCGATTGGTTCATGTAAATAAATTGCAGAGCTCCTACACAGAATAAGGTAAGATCCTGGTGCATTACATTTTAAGACCACCCCAACTAAGAAGTCTCTTGGTCGAAAAAAAAAAGCCTGTGTATTGAAAAATATGTTGACACACACCACTGAGAAAATGATAATAAGTAAATAAATAATGTTGTATCAGAAAAACATTGGAGTACTGAAACTGAAAATTGGAAACTTTTATTTAGCGTGTATGTGGCTCAGAATTGAGAAGTTGTATTAAACTTTTTACACTTCTTGATTAACAAAATATACTTAAATGATTCAAACATATTATACTGAAGATGACAAACAGTTAAATTTAGTCTATTTACAAAATGAAGTTTTGTTGAACTTTCTTTGTTGCAACCAACTTGATCTTTAGCAACCGGTGCATCGATTAAACCTCAGAGACTCATTAGCTACATGACTCAAAACATCCATTTGCAGCAACTTACTTAATAAATAAATCAAAAGTAAATATGTAAATAAATAAACTATTTAATAATCAACAGTCAGAATCTTTATGTCTGATTAGTCGACTCTAAATGTCTAAATGAGTTAAACTTTAAATACTTTCTGAAATTTGTGTCCAATAGGTCTAGAATTAGAGCAGTAAACCTCAAAAAATAAATCTGCTGAACACAAGAGGTCAACGTCTATTTGGTTACCTTCCAACTTGTGAAGACAAACACACTCACCTTCTGCTTTATCCAAATCCCTCACAGACAGGTCAGTCACCTGATCTCCCACGGGCTCATCAGTAACCTGGAAGGCACAAGCCAACTTTATAAACTCAGAATGTGAACATGTTTATTACGAGCTACAAAACTATGCCAGAAGTAACAGTGTTATAATCATAAACATGGCAGGATTGTGGAAGAGCTCAGGTATGAAGGCCAGCAGAGGTGACAGACAGAGTGGATTATCAACTCTCTGACCTGACAGACTGTCTGTCTCACCGAGACCGAGACACCGATACATCATTACCTCATCGCTCTAACCAGTCTGATATCCACTCACCTGACGCTTCGCAAGCTGTTGCTCAAGCTGCTGAATCCTGGCTACTGCCTCCTCTCCCTCTGCGGTGCTTTTATCTAGCTGTCCTAAAAACATGACATTCAATTTTGATTACATTTCATCCCAGTAAACACATGATAAGCATGTAATAACAGTCTGAAGTTTACCAGATCCATGTTTCATGTTGCATTGGAGCTACAGACCTACCGACTCAGAAGAGGAATAATGAGAAGTCCAGTAAAAAAAATAAATAAATAAAAAAATTTTTAAAAAAGTTAACTTTTGAAATAGTCCTTTTACAAATCGCTTCTCTAATGTCCCTCATAGATACCGTGAAATAGTTTTCATTAATGATTAGTCTTTTTTTTCCCCCTTGGTCAAAAATTTCATTGTATTTTTTTTAAACCATAAAGCTATACTTGTCCAAATCAAACATACATACATAGAATTTATTTCACGTTAATGAACTTTCACAAATGAGACACGAGCGCACCGGCCAAAACATTACTAATGTGGGAGAAGGGGGCGGGGCCTCCAGGGGGTCAGTTAATATCGAAAAGTTGAAAACACCTATGCTGTCAATCATTCCAGATTAATATGATGATTGGCTCATCTGCTGTTTTAACTGGGGGGAGGGGGGCAACTGTCCAAGGAGAAGTCACTTGGTTCTTCTGGTTCTATACCTTGCAAAGTTTCTATGGTGACGCTGATTTGAGACATCCGCACTTCTCTCTCCTGATGTTCTGCTCTCAGGTTGTCCAATCTAGCTTCCAAAACAATCAGAACCTGTGCAGGATCTTCTGGGATGGCCATCTCTACCTCAGATCCTTCACTGCTTAGAGAGTGAAGTCCCTTCCAGAGCTTTTCCAGCACTTGCTTGGCTTGTACCCCAGCTTCCTGTTCCTCTTTTCCAGCATCCAGTCTTTCTGTGAGGGACGCGAGGTCCATCTGCAGCCGGTTCAACTCCTCTCTTTCACTCTGCGACGCTTCCTCTCTTTCCCTTTCCACCGCATCGAGCTTCTCTTGTAACAGGTGCAGCTCAGCCACTCGATGTTCAACCTCAACCTCCAGCTTCTTCGTCACTTCCTCTCTCTGTCTCTCTGAAGCTTCTAGATTGGCTCGCAGTGTGGTTAGCTCCGCCTCAATGCTAGCATCCGCTTCCTTCCCTTTACTGACACTTTCATCCAGACTTGCTTTCACGTTGTCCAGCTCAGATGTCTTTTGGGACAATTCTGCTTCAAGAGTCATGATGGACTGCTCTTTCTCCTTCTCTAAAGCCTCCAGACTGCTTCTCAAAGCTTGGAGTTGCTCCTCAGCATGCATGGCTATTTGCTGCTTTTCCTGTTCTCTTAGTTTATGAGCCTCGGCTAACTCCTGCTCCATCGTTCTGAACTGTGCAGTCAGGATCTAGACGAGAAACAGGAAGATGAGGAAAATTGTGAAGAAACTGGCTTTCTATTAAAGTAAGATCATTTTTATCAGAACATCTCTGCACCTGTTTCTGTTGATCTGCACTGTTGATCTCCTGCTGTAACATCTCCAGGACTTCTGAACGAGAGCGCAAGGATTCCTCCAGCTCCTCGATCCTCCTCTGGGAATCACGCAGAGCCTTCAGTTAAAGATAAAGATGGAAAATTAAATGCGAATCCTACAGCTTTGCCTCTTGGGTTCCTTAAAAATTTCAGGGGTAAAAAAAAAAAAGCCTAGTGAGTTCTCACCTGCTGTAGCTCGGCGTCGTGCGAGGCCTGGGTGTTGAGCTGAAGCAGCTCCTCCTCATGCTTTTGGATTTGCTCCTGAAACCGCACATCTTTGTCCTTTACTACAGCCTGAAGAACTCGCACCTGGGTTAAAGGAATCAGAGCAAATGCCTTAGAAATGCAGAGAGAAAATAAACTCTGGATGTGACACACAAAATATTGTAAAAACTATTTATTTTTTAGAATGATCTAATCATTTATATGCTTGGCTCGTTTAACTGCGTGCGGTGCGAAATCAAACCAGATATGGAAGGAAACCAAAACAATAAATTTCAAAGAATAATTACATTTCTGATTCAGACTCAGTAAACATCCTGAAAGCTCCATATAACTGGTGAAAGCCAAATCTGCACATATTTTCATGGGTTTTTTTCCATCAGAGCCTGACTTCTGTAAAATAATTAAATAATTAAAAATAAATCATTAAAGGACGCACCTGTTCTGCGTGCTCCTCCTCTTTCTCTTTAATCCGCTGCTCTGCGACTGTCAGCTGCTCTCGCAGGCTTTGATTTGATGATTCCTCCTGACTTAACTTTTCTTTTAACTTGTGGAGTTCCTCCTCCAAGCCAGAAGGCAGCGTGAAGGAGCTCTCTGAACTCTAAACACACACACACACACACACACACACACACACACACACAGCGAGGGAAATCAGACTCCCAAATCATGACAAAACACGGTGTTGGAGAACATGAGTAATTAACTTATTTCAGTTCATTAAAAACACAGAGAACTGGAATAAACCATGTACAGACAAACACAACATGGCTTCGGTGTTGAGGCTGGTAGATATGTCTTACTGGGAATCAGTGAGGGTTTGTCTGAGCAGAGACAGGACAACCAAACACTTAAAGCAGGGTGTTAAATAAATGGCACAAAACACCATCGAAAAAAAATCTTCATCAAGCAACAACATTTAACACCAACATCCATTATCAAATACCCCACAAAGACAGACGATCATCAAACACTCACATTCACAATTAGTCCTTCAAACAGAGAAACTTCAAACAAATACCTACAATCTTTATAAAACATTACAAATCAAGCACCGTTACTCAAACTGCATCAAACACCAATGTTCAGGCAACAATTTAAAAAAAAAATTAAAAATTGCGCAGCAATGGGGTGGTGTGGGAGAACTTAGGA
>CM074962.1:1526626-1539126 GCA_037577455.1 Pangasius macronema
CGTTCACCTGATTTGGATGTAAATTCCCTCAAATTAAAGCTGACAGTCTGCAGTTAAAGCGCATCTTGTTCGTTTCATTTGAAATCCATTGTGGTGATGTATAGAGCCAAAAATGTCAGAATTGTGTCGATGTTCCAATATTTATGGACCTGACTGTAAGTCTCTTAACAAGGGCTGAGATATTCTGTACTATGATTTCTATTAAAATGTGTGTTTGTGTGTGCGCGTGTGTGTTTGTGTGTGTGTGTCAGGCTATCCGCGCCATTAACGGCAGCGATTCTCAGGAAGTGAGCGCTGAAGAGTTCACCCACCGCGTGTTTGAGAGGATCGATGTGAACGGAGACGGTGAGTCAGCGACTCAAACCTGCTATTTATGATCCAATCACATGCAAAAATATAAAAATCACAAATAAATTACGAGCTGCTAAAGTTAGTGCTCACGTTTTTAAAAAAAAAAATTTATAACTTCCGTCATGCACTCGTTGGGTCTTTGGTTGGGAGTGTTTATTAGAAAAGGTTCCAAGTAGAACCCATTTAGGAGGCTAATTATCCGACGAACCTGTGAAGAACCCTACAGAACAGTGTTTCGCTGTCAGAAAATGTTCCAAACAGAACCATTCGACGAGGTAAAGAACCCTTAATTATCCAACAAACCCTCAAAGAACGCTACAGCAGTAGCTCCCCATCAGAAAGGGCTGCAAGTAGAACATGTTTAGGTGGCTAAGAACCTTAGATCCAATTAACTCATGAAGAAAGACGGTTCCCCTATCAGAAAGGGTTCCGCATAATGATGGGGAACAACAAAGAACCCTTAAAGGACACTTGAAGAACCATTTTTCTCCCCAAGAGTGTACCAAGACAGCTAAATGTTAAACTCCTGACAGGTTCTAGATATTATGAAGAAAATAATGAGCAATAATTTTCCAAACTTACCCAGTTAATGAATACAGGCAGGGGTTCTTTAAAGGTTCTGTGGACATTTAAGGGTTCTTAGCCTCATAAATGGGTTCTTCGTGGAACTCTATCTGATAAGACTCTGATGTAGACTTCTCCAAGGCTCCTGTTTGGGTTTCAAGAGTTTTTAATTGTTCACTGGATATTCTGCTTGGAACCCTTTCTGATGGGAAAACACTGCAGGGTTCTACATAAAACCTTTACACGTTTCCTCCAGAGGAACAACCAAAGAACCCTCAGAGTCATGTGGTAAGATGCTATAATAATAGTTATAATACATGAAGTTTTATTTCATTCATTTCATAATTAAAAACTCATGAACTAATTGAGTACTAATTCGTTATTAGTATTTCAGATTCCGTCGAGGCCCAAAGAATTCCTTAAATGCTTGTTTATCAATCACAAGATTAATCACATCACATGATTAAACACAACACACACACACCTCCCAGTAGCACAAAATCCACATCCTCCATGTTTTTTTTTTCTGAACAGGTGAGCTGTCGCTGGAGGAGTTTGTAGAAGGAGCACGGCGAGATGAAGAGTTCATGGAGGTGATGATGAAGAGTTTGGACCTCAGTCACATTGTGGCCATGATCCACAACCGCAGGAACAGCGTGTAAGAGCTAGAACCTCAACAAAAGTGCGAGAACAAGCTCTCAGGATGAACTCCTTTTCAACAATTATCAGTAGAGCAAACTTTTTAACAAGCAGAGAGCCGGGCTGCGCTCTGGTACTGATTCCAAAACACAGTCTACTAGCATTAGCAGCTAGTTAGCAAGTCGGTAATTTATGCTATGTTTAAACACGGTCACTGATTTTACAAGAAGAAAATAAACGGCGCACTCTCGTGTCACATCCACGACTTTCTTAAGTGTTCACAATGTGTGACACAATGTTGTTTTCCAATACGGTGGAACTCACAGACGTTAGCAGTTGATGCTAAGCCTAATTACGTTAAAAAACTAGCCAAAAAAGTATCTTACTACCAACACATCTGAGGTAAATGTTGATGTTCCTGATAATTCTGTCTCCTTTTCACTGTTACTGTGTTTTCACATTACCCATATAAACGGTTAAACAGCTGCCTGCTAGCTGGACACGTCGTAATTTTAGCCATACTGAACATTTTATTAGTAATTTACCAACACATCTTAGAGAAATGTTGATATTCCTGATAGATTTGTCCCGTTTTCACTCACCGTGTCCTTACCTTAGCCATATAAACGATTTATCACCTGCATGCTAGCTAGCGTAATCATAATTTTAGCCTCACAGTGTCTCTTATTAGTAATTTAATAACATATCTGAGGAAAATGTTTATATTTCTGATAGTTTCGTCTTGTTTCTATTATCACTCTGTCCTTACACTGTGTAAAAATGACTTAGCAGCTACATGCTAGCTAGATGAATGATAATTCTAGCCATACAGCTTTTTTTCCTTATTAATTTACCAACACATCTGAGGTAAATGTTGATGTTCCCGATAGTTCTGTGACATTTCCATTGTCACTGTCTTCACACTGTCCATATAAAAGACTTATTGGTTATCTGTTGCACGGCTAAATTGCTAGCCTGACCACTGAAACGGTGAGCGTATACCTTCTGTTCGTTCTTCCCCTTCAAAACAGTACCGGAACGCAGCCTTGTAACGTCACTCTGTGTCCAAAGAGCTTGGAACTTGTATTTTATATGTATATATATGTATATATGATTATCCTTATTACTTTCATGAGGTAGAAATTTATATTTGAGAATAAAACACAAGACGAAACTTAAGTCAAGCCGGTTTACTTTTGTAAAGATGTGAAGTGACTACGTGCTAGAACACGTTCCTGTGGGGCTGAAGTCTAGCACAGTGTGAACTTCCCTGTTCATAAACACCTGATTCAATCACGGATACACATTTTAGAGCCTTTACCATAGAACCGTGTTGATTTTTAAATATTTTTTTATACAGACTTGCCAACCTTTATGGGATTTGCGTACACTGAATGAGCAGTCCCCAATAAAAAATAGCAGAGGAGCCAATCAACGTAGGAATCTAGAATGACTGACAGTTGCGTAGACGATTGTAACTCTCAAATATTAACTTAAGCCCCGCCCCCTCCCCCTATCTCAGAAAAGTACTTTCTTGTCTAGACTCAATTTTCCGCCGGTGACGCATCCTCCTCGCTTTGTGTCACGATAAACGGATATGAACGTTCATAAATGAGTTCATTAACGTGAGATAAGTCTGTTAGTCAATCCACTTAGCGAACATTAAACAATTATACAGGTAACATCACATAGCTATACTGATCAGAGACGCACCAAAATTTCAGCTACCAAAAATGGTTAAAAATGAGGGATATTAGACAAGCAATTTCAATTAAATAAAAAAGTATCTAAAATGTGCTTTTTTTTTAAGTTTGTTTTTTTTTTTTTTTTTTTTACTATTTACTGCGTTTTTACGTTCCTTCTTCTCTAGAGCCTACTCATTACTCCTCTCAGGGGTTAGCAGCTCTGGATTTGAGACACAGTTGGGTTTCATTCGATTTCATAAGAATTACGTAAACACTAACCCCGCCTCTAAGCGTAATCTTTGTAATTCACGTGTTAGAAATTTGACCATAGATGGGAGCATGGAGAGAATTTAAGGTATTTAGGTTTTCTGCAGAGAACTGAATCGTTCCAATTTTTAATATTTAATTACCAATTAACAATTAACCTACTACGACATCGTAAACTGCACTCAGATTCTTAAAAATGGGAACGAATTGCCTGAATTGACTTGCGTAACTCCAAAATAAATAACGCATTAATGTAGCTAGCTAACGTTCACAGGGAAAATTAGCTAGCTAAATTTTTGCGAAGGATTCTTCGTGTTACTCCAGACGATACATACAGACGCTAATATAAAATATCTGAAAACAGCAATTAATTTCCGGAATCTGTTGATACAGTCGTTCGTTTGTACGCACTGTAAAGCTGCTATTTTTCTCTAACGTGTATCTCTGATGTTAGAGCAGGAAAATCGTGACTGTGCTGGAGTCCTGACGCCCAATGTTCTTTATATCAATTGTGTACACTGGTTATTAATGGATAAATTGTTGAAAAAGAGCTTTATTTGATATAAGTTTAATATAAACGATGTGGGTTCAGTAAAGTAAAGCTAGCTCTAACGCATTCTGTGCCTTGTGTAACAGAAATTACAGAACTCCTGTTGACCTGCTCGTGCTTTTCATTTCTACAATAAAAAAAATCCCAACTCTGAAATACTGTGCTGTGTGGTTTCTATGATGTACACAGTGACTAAGTGTGGTCCATCTGTCGGGCTGCACAAAGTATTGGCACCCCCTCCTAGCCATGGAGCGCTGTCCTGATAGAACCGCTGCTGAGCCGTTATGGGTGGGAGTGAGAAAGCGGAAACTCGGTGCATTTGTTCACGGCTAATAATAGAACATGAGACGAGATGAGTCAGTCTCTAAACTCTTTTAGCTTCTTCTTCTGTTACTATGACGATGATGATTGCAGGATTGAATGAAACAGTTCACAAAAGCAGCATCGTCTCTTTAAAGGAAAAAAGAAAAGGTGAAGCAGCGAGAACGAGTTAGCACTTTAACCACGGCTTCCTCTTACGGTTTTCTTTTTCACTCCATCAGCTCTGCTCACTTTCCTTTAAAAAAAAAAAAAAAAGAGTCTTAATATCGTGTCCAGTGTTGCATCACATCCCGTTCTCATATTTACTGGGTTTGGTCTGTTTTAACATCTGGATTCCTCTGGATATTACTGGAAGGAGTCTGAATGTAGATTAAAATATAAATAAAGAAATGTAAAATAAGGAGTTAGCAACTTGGAACATAATTCATACAGGCTAAATTAATAAAAGCACCAGGTTTATTGCTTAAAACCTCAAAAAAACTACAATTACAACCTCCTGAAACTCCACACGGTGCCTTTTATCTATAAAGATCATGCTGTATATTATATTATACATATATAAAAAAGATCACGCTGAGGGAGGATGTACGCAATCATCTTTAAAGCGCTGTCTTTCATCACAGATCCATGGTTTCTGTAATCTGACATGAACACACGTTATCACGCGGCCGGTTACAGAACGCAGCCCAGAGGTGATTACGATCACAGTGTGACGAGTAAAACCAGCTCAGGGAATCATCAGCATGCTCGTTCTGTCAGAGATCTGCACAGACAGGTTCACACTCGTTCTGCAGAACAGCATGAGCTGACTTCCACTTTGATTTAATTCTGTTGGAAAAGTGTTGAAATAGCAGAAACGTTGAGGGCTGAGGATCGACACGAATACCGAACCTCTTCAAGAAGAAGGAAAACGGATCAGTCCGCCGCCGGCATCACATCAGCTTTCCACGGCACGAAGGAACCGACGATCCAGCGAACAACGCCTGATGTGTTACAGGATGTGATGAAAGCAAACAGCATGAATCTTATTCCAGCTAACCGTGAGTCCTGCTCAGACCCGCTCACTTCTGCACAAATGCTTTCAGTGTTGTGATTTCCGTCGCCACTGATCCCTGGTTCGTGCTCACCTCACACAATCACCTCACGCGATCACCTCACACGATCACCTCACGCGATCACCTCACGCGATCACCTCACGCGATCACGTACAAACCCGTCTGCTTCCAGGAACGAGCTCAGAGCTTCTGTAGAACAGCAGATCACCTCACCTCACCTCGCCTCACCTCACCTCTCCAGAGGCCCGGCTTTCGGAAACCTGTCATATTACTGTTCCAAAAAAATGTTTATTACAATATTGTTTATTTCATTAACAAGAAACAAAGAATATGAACTTTGTCGATGAAAATTAGTTAACTGTTTTTCCCCATAGATGCTGTTTTTTAAAATACTTTATATACTTGGGATCAATAAAACATCTATCGATCACCAAATATAATAATTAGGGATAATTAAAGCGAGATCTGTGACTATTATTATTATTATTATTATTATTAGTATTATTGAATTAATTTTCTTGTCGGATTTTCTGCCTCGGGTGGTACGTACATCTTAAGGGTTTATTTTATTTCATTATATTTTAATAAAACAATTGAGAACGTAATGAAATTAAAATCTGAGTTAGAGGAGTGACAGCTCCACTAACCAGGAAATTTTTATCATTTATGCTTAACTGCATCACACAAGACAAAATAAACAAAAATAAATAAATAAATAAAATAAATCCTGCTGCTAATAAAAGTGCTTGAAAGTGTGAGGACGTGAGGAGATTTAATCCTCGAGTTAGTTCATTTAGTGTGTAATAAAGTGCTTTAGTAGTTAAAACCAGGTTAGAGGTTATAGATATGTTTACAGACAGATTTTAAAATAAAGTGACACTGATTTATTAAACATTATAAACACCACTTGCATTTAAATGACTCCAGGTCACTAGGGGGCGACGTTTTCATCAGCACGTAATGAACGATATTCATGCTAATAATGCTAATATTCTTATAAGATTTAATTACTTACCAAGTTATCGAACCATCAAACTGCACTCTCTAGCTAGCTAACATTAGCCACTTCACGCTAGCTTAGGAAGAATTTAGCTAAATCCAGCAAAATAGTCTAATCAAAAAAATAATAATAAAAATCACTCCAATTTAAAGCTTAAATGTGAAAATACAATATTTATTTATTACAAACATCATAACACTAACAGCACCCAGGACAGTGTAAAAGTGACAGCAGTGTGCACGCTGGATTGTTAGGCCACGCCCACTTCCACGGCCAAATCCAAAAACAGAAACACGCCGCACACACTTGTCCGTGTGAGTTTTACGGGAGAAATCCATGATGCGTGACGAGGATAAGCGCTTTTGTTAAAGTTTAAAGACCTGCTGCTAAACATTTTCGTATTTACGGATTTACTCGTGGTTCCTTCAGAGTGGAAGTGCGTAAACATGGAGTTCCCGCACACGTTTCCCGTTTCAGCCAATCACAGCACAGAGCCTCCGGTCCAAGCCCCTCCCACCTCACTCACAGTGTTCCTGAGCGTGGCGTCCGATCAGAAAGCGGTTTCCTTCACAGGAAGTCATACAGGTACCTCACGATGTCAAAGCTGACGGTTCTGAGAAGCGGAAGAACAAGAAAAGTCAGAATTAAAGAATAAATCATGGATATGAAAACAGAGAACAACATCCAGGACGTACGGCTAGAGGAAATTAATCAACAACAGGGTCGGGTCGTGAAGTGGAGCGACTGTTACCTCACTGAAGTTGATTATTTTCCTGTAAAAGCACGTCCTGAAGTGTTTTATTCCTCCACAGCAATTTGCTGAAAATATTACCACAAGGTGTAAACTGCTCTGTCCTGAAGACGTCGGAAAACATAAAGTTACGCTTTACCTCCGACTGTCACAAAGCGCTGACACTGGAGACTCCTTCCTTAAACGTTATATAAAACATCTCCATCTCATACTTTAAGAAAACTTCACCATATCAACAATCATCTTAATCTGTTTATTATTAGTGCCGCGTCTGCTGTACACGTCCCTGTGAATGAGCGGTTACTATAGAAACGATAACGTACGAGAGAGAGAGAGAGAGAGGAGTGGGGGAGAGAAAGAGAGACATAGAGGAGAGGTAGAGAGAGAGAAATGGAGTGGGGGAGAGAGAGAGAGAGAGAGAGAGAGACAGAGAGAGAAGGGAGAGGTAGAGCAACAGAGAGAGAATGAGAGAAAGAAAAACAGAGACAGGGAGGTAAAGCAACAAAAAAAAGAGAGAGAGAGAGGTAGAGCAACAGAGAAAAAGAGAGAGACGAGAGAGAGAGAGAGAACGAGTGCATTAGTATAAACCTGCTGGAGAAAATGAATCACCTTCTGACCAGTATATAGAACATATTGATCAGAATATAGACTCACGCATTCTCGTAAGTGACAATATACATTACAGCACACACACACACACCCACACACACACACCTGGAGATGGCGAGGATGAAGTCGAGGGAGACGGCACACTTGTACTTAGGAGAGTCGAGCTGGTCGTCGTGTCCCACCTGAGTGAGGAGCTGCAGTGTGACCAGAGAGGAAATCTACAGGAGAGATAAAACACGCGACTGTGATTCATCCACAATGCTGAGCGGCTCCGTTACATCATGGCATTCGAGGATTAGCTGGAGTGTGTGATGTTTAATGTTTAGAGTAGATTTTTACACCCAAACCCTGACTGATACTCTTCCAGATCTGTGAAGCATGGTGGTGGGAGCATGGTGTTCAGCGTTACTCTCGGCCTCTCGGTTGCTTCTCGGATTAATCCCCCTTTCACTCAGTCACCGAGTTTGGGGGACGCACTTCTCTAGGCAGAGTCGCAGTTGTTTTTTTTTAAATAACGGATTTTGTGCTGGAGCTCTTTGGTCTCGTTGATGCTGTGTTCAGGCGTGAGCTCTAACACACTCTGGGTTCTCCCAGGAACCGGTGTGTTTCTATTAAGGTTGCACTAATTAAGTGACCGCTGATGGTTGCACCATTACTACTTTAGGGGTGTGAATACTTATGCAATCATGCAATATGTAAATAATTTCACAAGCTATGTTGTTTTGTACTTATATTTCCCCCCACCCTTTCGTTATTTTGGGATAGACTGAATACTTATGCACACAGTGTATCAGGATTGTCCTAGATCACAAAATCCAATAAACCGAGTTTGATAATTCCGCCCCCTGCTGGTCAATCCCACTCATCGCTAACGCTCTGTTTATTATCTCTGCTTATATTATTAGGGTTAATAACGCAGCTGCATGGTGTACATGTTGGTGCATCCCGCAGATGCTGGATCGGATTGAGATCTGGGGAATTTGGAGGTCAAGTCCACACCTTGAACTCTTTGTCGTGTTCCTCAAACCAGGGACAGTTTCTGCAGTGAGGCAGGGAGCATCATCCTGCTGAAAGAGGCCTCTGCCATTACTGAACACCTTCACCATGAAGGGGTGAACTCGGTCTGCTACAATGTTCAGGTAGGTGCTACATGTCAAAGTTCAAAGTTACATCCACATGAATGCCAGGACCTGAGGTTTCCCAGCAGAACATTGCCCAGACCATCACACTGCCTCCACCAGCTCGCCTTCTTCCCATGATGCATCCTGGTGCCATCTCTTGCACACAATTTGGCCCTCGTCAAAGTCGCTCAGATCCTTACACTTGCCCATTTTTCCTGCTTCCAACACATCAACGTTGAGAACTGACTGTTCACGTGCTGCCTGATGTATCCCACCCCTTCACCTGTCTGAGGATCTCATCTTCTGGCTGAACGGCGTAAATGTTAATGAGGTGCAATAACCTGAGAGAAGATGCTGGCTGTCGGAGCGACTCGACTGTCCACAACACTGTAGAAGATCGCCAACAACCTGTCCAGAGCAAACGGCTTCGGCCCCAACAGATGGTTACTAGTCTGAGAGAGAGAGAGAGAGAGAGAGACAGTGAGAAACAGAGAGAGAAAGAGAGAGAGAGAGACAGAGAGAGGTAGAGACAGAGACAGAGAGAGAGACAGAGAGAGGTAGAGACAGAGAGAGAGAGAGAGAGAGAGAGAGAGACAGAGAGAGAGAGAGAGAGAGAGAGAGCGTGAGATTGAAACACGTCTGAACAGCTTCTAAAAGAACTAACGAGACCTTGTGCTTCTTTCACGTAGTAAATAAGTCACTCACTTTTTCGTGTTTCTTCAGGAAATTAGTTTTCTTCATTTTCCCATGATGCTGATCAGAAAGAAATAGAATTTTTTTAAAAAAATAAAAATGCCACCAACCCGCTAACACACACACACACACACACACTCTTAAGTCAAACTCCTGATGACTTGCTACTCAGTACTTCAGCGCTCTGCGCAGGGTATGACCTAACGCCACCATCTCATAACCTCATTCACAGCGTCTCATAACCTGTCCACGGTTGAAGCTCCCATCGTCATGACGATAAAAACACACTTACACTCACACACACTACGTACCACTGTAGTCTAGTGTAATTCTTTTTCCTGCCCCTGAAACCGTAACTGCTGGGAGAATAAGGTCTCGACAACGACCGGGAAAGAACAGAACGGGTTTGTGATTTAATACCCGACCTGTCCAGTCGTCTCTAAACATTCTGCTTTTGTTGTTTTTAGACAATCTGTAAACAAATAAATAAATAAATCAAGAAGGCTCCGGATAAAGCCTGTACAATTGTCCTGGTTCCTGAGCCAGCGCCTCTCGGCCTGTAGCTAGACTCTGGCCTGACGAGCTTCCTCCTAGCAGCTGAGTGACAGCGGACAGACGTGTGTGAGTGGATACAGAGCAGCGGGGATCTGCTACAGCACCCGGGTGGAAAAGCGGACCTTGAGGAAGAAGCGGCGGTCCGTCCTGGCGGGATTATAGGAGGCCAGATAGGCTGCCATCAGCAGGAACTTGGAGTAATAAGGCAATTCTACATGAGCGTGAGCTGATAAACCTACACACACACACACACACACACACACACACATACATACACACACACACACACACACACACACACAGAGAGAGAGAAAGAACAGATGAACATAATGATTACAATAATGCTAAAATAATAATAATAATAATAATAATAATAGTAGCAGCTAAGAGAGGAAAAGCTAATGTTAGTGACTCTG
Organism: Pangasius macronema; assembly: GCA_037577455.1. Lineage (NCBI taxonomy): Eukaryota > Metazoa > Chordata > Actinopteri > Siluriformes > Pangasiidae > Pangasius > Pangasius macronema. Next base: position 1,537,204 of record CM074962.1, read on the forward strand.
TGTTTACACTTTAAAGCTATTTTTAGAGAATGTTGTATAAGCAGTGGATAAACACTCGCGCATCCATTTTGTTTTAACCGTACGCTCACGCTAGCAGGTGAACAGTCGCTTGCGGTTCGTCTCTCGTGGGCGTGGCCGAAGAGTAACAGTAGTGGTAGTTATATATAGTATTATGTACATCTCCCAAAGCTAGTTAATAGCTAGTTAATTTGTGTTTAACTAACATGCTGATGATTGAATGAGTTTAATGTTAGATTAGTGCACTCGCTGCTCGTCTCTGCTGCTTCCTTTCTGAGCTTTGGTTTTCTCCGTGACGTCTCTGTACGTGTTTAAATGGCAGGATGAGACGAATCCGCGGAAGAAACTAAAGACGAAGGAACGGCTGGAGGAATCACTCGAGACCAAAGGTTTGGATTTGTGGCTTTACGGCGTCGCACAGAAATGAGAAAACGGTGGTTTTAAGATGGCTGGAACGGCGGCTGTGTGGAGTCGCTGTCGCTGGAGTGAGCAGGGTTACGGTCGCTCCTGCCACGCGTCACAGCTCTTTATCTGACACAAACATGCTACATGCGTGTGATGTGAGGTAGTGAAATCATTTCCCTTAGTTCCTCATCCCACAGCGAACACACACACACACACACACACACACACACACACACACACACACAGTAAAAACAGAATATAATGAAATCTAGCAGACATGTTCATCTCTCACTGTGTTTACCTCTGAGAGCCGTGGCTTCCTTCTCCTCCACCTGCTGCTGCTCCCACTGAACACTGAGGATCACACACACACACACACACACACACACACACACACACACACACACACACTCACAGTCAGGAGTGTTCTAAAAGAGCACTGCGAGTCCATGAGGAACAGCGCTGCAGTCGTCTCACCTGGACACCTCTCTCAGGTACACACTCTGCATGGCCTTCTTCAGGTGCGGCTCGATGTTCCTCCACAGCTTGTGTGTGTCGCTCTCTCTGGCTTTAAGGGAGGAATCACAACAACTCAAACACACCGCGTGCTAAACGGATCATCCATCCATCCATCCATCCATCCATCCATCCATCCATCCTCACTAACCGCTTCGAGAGCAGACCAGAGTAAAGCGGTAGTTCAGTGTAATAAACACACTCGAGTCCGCAGGTCTGAGGCCATGACGACAATCTGGGGCTTTTTTTCTTCCCCATTTAAAATTTTGAAATATTTAAAAACAAAGAAAATGTTCGATATGTTGAATATTTAATACTGAAGAGTCTGCACCATGTCTGTCACTATGTAATTGTAAGCAAATGTGTGATATTGATATTGTACAAAAAAAGGTCAGATCTCCCTCATGTCTAATCTCGCCTACTGAAGCGTCTGATCAGACGGCACTCCGGCGGATCGGATCTAAAGACGGATCCTCGGGTTTTACGCAAACCTGTGGAGTCCGTGCCAGAACGAGCGCTCCGTCATTAACACAAAAAAAAAAACAAAAACAAAGAAACTCTGAAGTTCATGGAAATATTTCAGAAGGTCCTACTTTTAACTTTAGCTACTGTCAGGATTATAATCCGGAATAAAGATCGTATTAAATTCGAAAAGAACACACAATAGAAGCGGTTTCAGTTGCGCTCGCAGACTTCTGGACCTCACTGTGAGCGTATAATAAACTTTAACTAAAAACACACGTCATATAACGTCATATAACACCTAACCCTAACCCAGTCTAGAGTTTATAATACTGTAGATTCATTCATATTATAATAATAAACAGAACTGTATTAACCCTTTAACCTCTAAGTGGGAGTGCGGCTGATAAGAGCGTATAAACATCAATACTGGGATAAATTTATTAACTCATTTATTAACTATAATCTGCGTTTCTTTTTAAACTGAAGGTGTATAAACGCAAACCCGTAGATGCTGATGCG
>CM074962.1:1546538-1560769 GCA_037577455.1 Pangasius macronema
TGGTGGCTTTGCGGATGCAGCGTGAGGTGTAAATGTCCGTGATGGAGGGAAGAGAGACCCTGATGATCTTCTCAGCTCCTCACTATCCGCTGCAGGGTCTTGCGGTCTGAGACGGTGTGATTCCCAAAGCAGGCAGTGATGCAGCTGCTCAGGATGATCTCGATGGTCCCTCTGTAGAACATGGAGTCCCTCTGTAGAACATGGTGAGGATGGAGGTGGGAGATGTTCTTTCCTCAGCCTTCGCAGGAAGTACAGGTGCTACTGGGCTTTCTTGGTTATGGAGCTGGTGTTGAGGGACCAGATGAGGTTCTCCGCCAGGTGAACACCAAGAAACTCGGTGCTCTTGACGATCTCCACGGAGGAGCCTCCGATGTTCAGTGGAGATGGTTGCTCTGTGCTCTCCACGTTCAGAGACAGGCTGTTGGCTCTGCACCAGTCTTGCTGATGAGACCCACCACGGTCGTGTCGTGGGCGCTCGTGAGGAGATTCGAGCCGTGCGCTTCGGTTTTTACAGTTTAATAAAAATATTGGATGTATAAAATGTAGAAGGTGAGATATTGATGCATTCTGGAAGACAAGACAATAATCTAAACACATAGATACAGTTAAGTGCAAAAGTTTGTACACCCTAGGGGTTTTTTTACATGGGAAAAAGAAAGTTTATAGAAAGCTATACACGTAGTTGAGTGCAAAAGTGCAAAAGTTACTACACCCCCTGTAGAAAGGGGGGAAAAGCACAAGCACATGGCGGAAGAAGAGAAACACGTTTTCACACGTTGTGTTGACAGTAACGATATTGTGCGTGTGGCGAATAGTGTGATATACGTCTTAAATCGAAACTCCCTTGAACCAAGGCTAGTGATCACAATGTTGCTGAATAATGCTGGATTCTGATTGGTCAGAATGAACTGATACATTCTTTTAATAACAGCAGGTTTATATCGTTTCTATAGCAACAGCTCATTCACAGGGACTCGTACCTCGGATTCTCCACATAAACAAATTTTTAAAAATTGCTGATATGGTGAAATTTTCTGTAATGAGACAAAGAGTTTTTGTAACATTTATGGAAGGAGTCTCCAGTGTCAGCACTTTGTAACTTTAAGTCTTCAGATATCTTCAGGACAGAGGAGTTTAGACGTTGCGTTTTTTTGGCTGATAAAAAGAGAGGATGGTGAGGGAGAGATGGTTTATAGCTGCTATAATGTACGTGAGAACTTGTTTTGTAACTATAAATGGATAACAAGTACAACATGTCTTTAATAAATAATAAATTGTAATCATTGGCTGTGGTATAAGAGGAATAAAACACTCGGGGATGATCTGTTACGGGAAAGTGATCATAGCAGAGGCTCGGCTTCACCACAGCACGGCACCGTTGATTGATTTCCTGTAACAGCAGCACACACACAGGTTTATTCCTTATATAACGTGTAAGTGATGATTCACGAGTAAGGAGAAAACATCTGCAGCTCGTGAAGCGAACACAGTCCTCCAGGTGCTCGATTTAAGTCCTGACATGTTTCTAAATGACTGTTCTGTCAGTGTGTGTGTGTGTGTGTGTGTGTGTGTGTGTGTGTGTGTGTGTTACATCCCAAAACAAAAGCCTGGAGCACTTTTGCGAAGCCGGCTACTCTCTAGACATTTCATTTCTCCATCTGAAAGGCGGAAAAACACACTGCTGCCATTTTCCTAATTCCCTCCAGGCTCCTGATGCGGGCTGGAAAACTCAGACTGAGTGAAAGCCACAGAGTCTCAGTGCGCTTCTGTCCAGCTGGATTTCTCTAATCCAAACCTGATATCACCGAAGCTCGCCATTAATCCGATTTTAATCTTTTCTTAACCACTGCAGGCACTAAAGAAGTTTTATTGTGAGTGCATTTCGATTAATTGCCATATTGGCATTGTGACAGTATGAAAATACACAGTATAAGTGTGTGTAACGTAAGCCAGTTTGTGTAAAGGAGCGTAATATGGTGTTATTGGTATCGTGATGGAAATTAATTCATCAGAGCCTGTAAAGAAAATGTGGCATTAAACTTAAGAAGCTGAGTGAATATTAGTGCACTGTTTTTAGTAGCAGTCAACTTTTAATCGAAGAAAGTTTATTCTGAGAAGGTTAAAATGGGGGATGGATGTGTGTGTGTGTGTGTGTGTGTGTGTGTGTGTGTGTGTGTGTGTGTGTGCAAGTGTGAATGTGAGATTCAGCTAATTAACAACAAAGGCGTTTTTTACCCACCTTTACCAAGGGCGCCAATAATTCTGGAGCTGATTGTAAATGTTTTGTAATGTCCTGCATGATGAGCACAAAAATACTTTTCTCTAATCTGACATTAGAACGTCGGTGTGTGGTGCTGCGAGCTCAGGCTAACGGCAATCGAAGATGAGGGTGCCAATACTTTAAAAAAAATAAAAAATAACAAGCTAGGTTTTCGTGCAAACTTGATGAGCAGAATCACAAAGAGTTGCTCATTTTCTGTGGCTGGATCACAGATCGCATTTCCCTGAGCGTGTAGTGCACTAGGTAGTGTGTAATGTTGTGCACTAGGTAGTGTGTAATGTTGTGCCCTAGGTAATGAGCGCACACAGTGAACAGGAAGCTGTTTGGGATTCAGCGCTAACTCGAAGGCGAAGGATTTTTACTCTGGTCATGAGGAAGAAATACGTTTTTCTTTTCCGATACTGATACAGATACAGAAACTGATATCGATACACATCTGATATTTTATTCTGTAAAAACTACTAAGCTTTAACATGACTTTTTTTTTAAATTGAGGCACGTCACTTATAAAACACAGGAAATGATGCGTAGCTACGAACACGACTTACCCAGAAACCACAGCTTCTTTATTCAGTTCAATTCTTTCACCCAAAAGCTGTAACTTGAAGTTTTCCGAAATCTCCAGGACACAGGAGTTTACGCTTCTTTGCGGTTTCTCGGAAGATGACAAACTGCGTTTTTTTTTCATCTTATTAACTTCAAGAGAGAGAAAGAAAAGAGCAGCTGGTGAGGGAGCGACTGTTTGTAGCTGCTATAACACAAGTGACAACAGGAACGAACTTGTTTTAAATATAACTATAAATAGATAAATTGTATGATGACAAGATGATAAATAATTGCCAATCGCTGTGGTATAAGAGGAATAGAACACTTCAGGACGTGCTGTTCATCTGAACATCTTCGCCAGCTTTTTACATTTTTAATCTTACATCTTGCAAATGCACAAATACAATCAAATCTCTTTATATATAAACGTTTCCGCTTCCAAAGAAAAAAAAACTTTTCCATTTCAATTCCAGTTTTTTTCCTTTTGTTACAGGATCGGATTGAGTTAGTTTTTGTTTTCTAAACACTACACTAATGAAGCCGCTGTAATTAACCTATCAGTGATCCTCACTGTTTCTAGCCCCGCCCACTTTCATATGCTTCACATCACCTGGAGTGTGGATATGCTTTAACATCTCTGGCGAAGTTTTCTGAAAGTAAGGAGATGTTTATGTAACACTGATGGAAGGAGTCTCCAGTGTCAGCGCTTTGTAACCGTCCGAGGTAAAGCTGTAAAACGTCACGTTTTTCCGACGTCTTCAGGACAGAGGAGTTTACGCTTCTTCGCGATTCTTTCGCTGCGTATTTATCACTATGCCGTACTCATCGTTGTGACTGGCCAATCAGTAATGTGCGCTGTTTCCAGCCCCGCCCACATGCTCATGGCTCGAATCATCTCCAGTGCGTATGTGCTTTAACACCTCTGAGATCTGAGTCATGAATCAGCTGAGCGGCGATCGCAGCTCGAGAGATTCGCGCTGTACCTGTGTGTCGCTCTCAGCCTGGTGTGAAGCTTTAATAAGAGGTGAGGAGTCGTTTCGTTTTCTCTCAGCGCAGCACCACAGTCTTTATGTTTCTTCCTGACACTAATTCAACAATCATTCAGAGAGCTTAAAGCACAGGCTAGATTAAATATTCAGGTCATTGCCACACATCTGCCTCAGTGCATAACCCAAGTGAAGGCGAGGGTGCCAATACTTTTATCCGTAATGAAGACATAAGTGCAGCTTTGTTGGACGATGTTACGAAACAACCAAAAGCACGAAAAGGTGCTCAGGGGCTGAATCTCAAATTCTCTTTTACACTCTGCACTACATAGGGCACTATTATTTTATACCCTAGGTAGGGAGCAAAGATAGTGAACAGGAAACCTTTAGGAATTCAGCGTGAGTTAATTAACAAAACATTAGTTAATTTAAATAATATAAAAATGAATTCCAAACGAATTTTATGATTAAATTGAGCACCGTAGAGTAACAATTGCTATACTGCAAAAGACTCGTTCACGTGTTATGAAAAGTAAACATTTTGTAAGTAAAATGTACGTGTCTGGAGTTCGGAGTTTCGAACATTTCGTCACGGATGAGTTTTATTTAAAGGAGCAGTATGTAATAAACAGCGCCCTCTGCTGCCTGTAGTGAGATGCAGTAAAAGCACAGACGAGTCTTTATCTTTCCTTTCTGTTAGCATTATTTACACCTCCTGAGTTGTTTTTTTTTTTTTTTGTTTTTTTTGAAGGAACAGGGGGCGGAGCTTAGCACACTTTCCGACTAGGGGTGGAGCTAATTTCTGGTCTGGAAAAATTCAACAGACTTTTTTTTTTTTTTTTTTGCCTTACAGCAATCTAGCTTGATTTGGATTGATTTTTTCTCTCTTGTTAAACACCCAAGACACTTTGTTTGAGTTATATATCATTTCTTTGCGTTATAAATCATTCCTCTGTCGCGTTTCTGTCGTCTGACTTCCATCTTTACTGAGAACAGAATCATGAGACTTCTGTCTTGGAAAACGAAGCAGTTTTTATCTTAATCTTTACTTAATTTCTGGAGTTTCTGTTCTTCAGGATAAATATCTGCACAAGTGCAATTGCTCAGTTCCAGCGTGACAGGCTAACAGTTTGCTAATTAGCGCTAATGAGCCACGGATCCTCCCTACAGGAGAGCGAGTGTCTCTTAATCAGGAGCGAGCGGCGGCTCTGGCATTAGCGCGTGTCCCGGCTTGTCCTGTTGTGATTCAGCTCGCCCTCAGCATCCGTCACAGGCCACTGGCGCTATCAGAGGTCCGGCATTAGCTGTTAGCGAGGATAGGGTAATAATAGCCGTGCTCCATTAACCCCGGGAGCGCTAATCCTCTCTCAGTCCGTAGGTTCATCCCTCTGTGCTGAGGATTATGGGAGACCTGATCGTTCACGATTGAGGTCACCTTCACGGGTCGAGGTTACGGCGCTGGCGATTTCAGTAAAGTGTGTGTGAGAATAAAAGTGAATTTGAGTCAGAGTTTAATAGAAAAGCACATGTCTCTGGCTGTTGTTCTTCCTCTCAGAGTGTTTCTGTGCTTGTTTACAGCCAGTCTGATCATACAGGAAGCAGATTAGCGATGACTAGCCTGCTAGGAGTTAGCCTAGCTATAGCCTAGCAGAATATTGGAAACACATAATGAATCATTAAAGGCACATTTGCAGCATTTGTACCATAAAATTATAGTTTTTAAACAGGAAAGTTTAAAAAAAAAAAACAGGCTATAAAAATTATATCTAACAGAAAACATTCAGGAAACTATTCAACAGGTTCAGGTTGTAATGTTTATGTTAATGTACTGCTGTAGTAAGTTTGCTTCTGAACGTTATTAGAGCGTTGAGGAAATATTGAACAAGTTATAACAATGTCAGGCTCTAACGTGTCTAAAATAATGAATAAAATGCAGCACTGAAAAATAAACCTCTGCTGTAGTTATGGTTTGCTTCAGAACGTTATTAGAACGTTCAGTAAATATCGAACAAGTTGAAGGTCAGGCTGTAACGTTTCAAAAATCACATTCCTACAACATCCAGAAACGTCTGCTGTAAATCCTAAAAGCTCAAAAAGCACCTTTTGTGTTTTCTGGTTCGCTTCCGAACGTTATTAGAACGTTTAGTGAGTATTGAACAAGTTCTGAGAAGCTCAGACTGCAACGTTTCTAAAATACCGTTTCTGCAGCATCCAGAAAACATCCGCTGTAATAACAGTTTCCTTCTGAACGTTATGTGAATGTTCAGTAAATTATTTCACAGCCCTCTGACGTTATTAGAGCCTTCAGGAAGTATTCTACATATCCAAAGAAGACTGTAAGGTTTCAAAATAACATTCCTACAACATTTGAAAAACATCTTTGGTAATAACAGTTTGCTTCAGAAGGTCATTATAACGTTCAGTATAATGACTGTAACATTTCAAAAATAACGTTCCTGCAATTTTCCAGAAACTTCTGCTGGTTTGCGTCAGAACGTTATTAGAACGTTACATAAGTACTGAACAAATTATAAGAAGATCAGGCTGTGAGGTTTGGAAATAACATTCCTTCAACATTCAGAAAACCTCTGCTGTAGTGCCAGTTTGCTTGTGAACATTAGTAGAAGGTTCAGTAAATATTGAAGGAGTTCTGAGAAGGTCAGGCTGTAACGTAATAAATAAAAATAAATATTTAAATTGTAAAAACATTCAAATAAACATCTGTTTCGAAAACATCATTCCAACAATGTTAAAAAAAAACACGATCTTTTCTAATAACGGTTTGCTTCAGAACATTATTAAAACGCTATTTATTACTGAACAAGCTCTAAGAAGATCAGACTGTAACGTCTCTAAAATAACGTTCTTGCAACATTAAAAAAAAAAACGTCTGTTGTAGGAACAGCTGCTTCAAAACGTTGTTACAACATTCGGTAAATATTCCACAAGTTCTAAGAAGACTGTAATGTTTCAAAAACAACGTTTGGAAAGTATTTTCTGTAGTAACGTTTGCTTCAGGACATTTTCTGGAGACGCTGAAATCGGATTTAATGAGCAGTTTTCAGATTCTTGATGACCAGAATGACATCATGGAAGATCTTCGTTGCCAGTTTTGTCATCGGATGTTGATTTTGTCAGCAGCTACCAGAGCACGTTCTCAGAAAAGCATCATTATTAAACGTTTAAACGTAACTATGAAAAGGACGAGGTGTCGTTCTGTAATCATTTACAAAAGAAGCGTTGGAAAAGAAGCGACTTCAGGGTGGTGGGAGGAGCGACTCCGCCTTGTGTCGGGCGTTTCGTGGATTATTTTCGTAAACGGTCTGTTTTTGCAAATTTGTTAATAAGTAAATGTTACGTAAAAACCTGATTTCCACTCCAGCTTCAAACAGCAACGTTTAGAAAACGTTCTGCTAACGTAAAAGTCTACGTTCTAAGAAGGTCATGCTGTAACGGTTCACAAACAACGTTCCTACAACATTCTACAAATATTTTTTGCAGTAATGGTTTGGTTATTAGAACGACTCTCACACAGCGTTCCCAGGCTGACAGAATTCCACTGGAATATTATAGAAAAACCTCAGTGTCCGTATTTTCCCGACTGGATTCAAGTCCCATTTGTACGTGGTTTTAAGTCTGAGTGAAATGTTCTGGATTTCTGGACATGAAACTCCATTCGGCTCGGGTTTGGTTGCTTAAATCTTGTAGAGAACGTTATCAGAGAAACCAAGAGAGAAGTAAAAGCAATCCTAAAGAAATGCATTTTGAGAGAATATTTAAATGTGCTATTAATATTATTAAGTATATTAACGTTCCTACGACTAAAATGTTTTGAGTGATGTGGAAATGGATTTAAAATATTCTACAGTCGCTAGCTTTAAAATGAACATAGCGAAAGCTAAAGAATGTGAATAGAGAGAGAGAGAGAGAGAGAGAGAGAGAGTGTGTGTGTGTGTGTGTGTGTGTGTGTGTGTGTGCTCATATCTGTGCAGCACTGGTATATATTGAGTGTTAATCTCCCCAGAGCAGACAGAAAAAAAATCAACAAATAACATTAAAAAAAGACAAGAATCCTCCGTGGACGTGTCCTAAAACTGGACGGAAAGTTGGACATGGGCTCTGCCTGATTAAAAACGTTCGCATTGTCGTGCCAAAAAATATCACAGCGGCGTCGTCCAGACTCACAGCGGTGAACTGGAGCGGGCTGAGATTAGCGAAAATGCTCTCCGTCAAAACCGCCTGCTAAACATTCATCAGCCCGGCGTGGGGTTACAGATTACAGGCTTAACTAAATAAACTAGTACGTGGGTGCCAATATTTATGACACGTCTGAGTTTAAATAGGAAATAAAATACATGATGCACTCACACATGGGGCACAGAAAGGGAGAAATGCTTCAGCTGATGCTCTGTGTTGAAAGGTGCATTATCAGTGCAGGAACCTTTTCCGGAACCCTGGAACCTTTTTTGGGAACTTTGTCAGAAACCAGATCAGATCTGTCCTTCAATACGTGGTCATGTGACCAGCCTTTTTTTTTTTTTTTTTTTTTTGGAAAATGACACCACGTTTGACTGCAGTATTATTTGCTTGCTTTTCCACTTTGGTTGCTATAGCAACAGTGCCACCTCAGCTAACAAGCTTAGCTTAGCAGAACATTTTCTGAATGTTTCAGTTTTATGAACTTTTGGTTCCATGAATGTCAGGCTGTTTGTGTGGTTTGAAGTCCTTACATAACGTTCATAAACGTTCCTACAACGCTGCTGCAACATAGGAGGAGCATTAATACTCTGTGTGTCCTGTCAGTCTCAGTGAAGGAGGCGTGGCCTCTGTATGTCCTGTCAGTCTCAGTGAAGGAGGCGTGGCCTATGTGTGTGTCAGTCACAGTGAAGGAGGCGTGGCCTCTGTGTGTGTCCTGTCAGTCTCAGTGAAGGAGGCGTGGCCTCTGTGTGTCCTGTCAGTCACAGTGAAGGAGGCGTGGCCTCTGTGTATATCAGTCGCAGTGAAGGAGGTGTGGCCTCTGTGTATATCAGTCGCAGTGAAGGAGGCGTGGCCTCTGTGTGTCCTGTCAGTCACAGTGAAGGAGGCGTGGCCTCTGTGTGTCCTGTCAGTCACAGTGAAGGAGGCGTGGCCTCTGTGTGTGTCCTGTCAGTCACAGTGAAGGAGGCGTGGCCTCTGTGCCTGTATAGCTGTATAGGAAGACTTGTTAGAGCAGGCTGGACGCGTTCTGGTGTTTGGCACAGAGCCGCTTCTCTCCGCTGGTTTGTGATGTGGCGTTTCTTCATCCTGACGGATTACAGCTGAATACGAGAGCAGCTGGAGTGAGTTTAATGAGGAGTGAAGGACAAGAGTTCCCGATTAGAGTCAGAAGCACGAGGGAGAAGACTGAAATGAGATTGTCCTCACACGCTCTGTCTCTCTTTTATAATCTCGTACCAGCACCACCAGCGCTCTGATTGCATTCTGCTGAAGCACTAACACGCCATTTGTGGTGGAAAAAGACAAATAAATACTCTGTCTTTTGTAATTTAGAGTAAAAACTCAAATAAAACAGGAGAGTAGGAGGGATTTTGTGAGGTAAATAAAGGCCCTGTTGATCTGTGTGTTGATTTTGTGTAGAATGTGTGGATTTTCTATCAGAGAGAGAGAGAGAGAGAGAGAGAGAGAGAGAGAGAGGTTTAATGATTTAATCCTCATCCCGAGAGGGAGGGGACCAAGGACACAGTGACCTGTCGCACCAGAGCCCGAGTCAGCGTTGCCAGATCATTCACTGGAGCATTTACACAAGAAATGTGCTGCTGATGGAAATGCAGTTAGTTAGAGAATTGTCTGTCTCTAATGAGAAGCTCTACACTGTCAAGTTTAAATCCACAAACTAAGATAAATAAGACTAGCCTTTCAATTAGGGCAAAAGTAATAGCACCCTGTAAAATGAGGAAGGAGGTAGTGTGTGTCTGTGGTAGCCTGCTCCAGGTGTGTGAGATCGTGTGTGTGAGATCGTGTGTGTGAGATCGTGTGTAATGTGCCATCGCTCAATCGGGCCCCCTAACTATCGCCGAATGATGATGCTGACAGGGTAAATAAGGGGGCGTGGCCAGACATACATATGCAACATGTGTCACATATATGTTACATCATTACAATGGAAAAAATACCAGAAGCAGGTTATTAGTTGGCTTTAGCTGCAATCGCTAGCAATAGCGTTTAGTTTTTTTTATATTAATTACCAGAATTATAATAAGATCAGGACTGCCGCAAAACTGAAGTCAGGACTGTAAATAACTCTAACGAGTTATTATCTGTAACTAAGCTCATTATGAAACTGAAATGTAATGTTATATAAAGTGCATGTGCATGTGCTGTGAGATACTTACTGAATTCTTGTATAGTGATGAAAAAACAACACGTTTCATTTTTATTTAAACCCCTGTTCATGTTTTGAGAGCGAAGACGTTCACGGCAGCACGGACAAGGGAAAGCGAGATACATCAGAGAAAGAGGCTTTGTTGCTCTGCTCCAGCAGTCAGACAGCAGGTTATTAATGTTTGTACAGGAAGGAAACACAAATTATGAAATACAACACAGCTTATTTTTTTTCCATCTTAAAGCTGTAGGCAACATGTTTTCCCACAGTTAAGACATTTAAGGCATCTGACTTGAAAGACATCACGATAGCCGGAATCTATCAGCAATTCCCGATACTATCGTCAACCTTCCCAAGCCTAGCTGAGGCGCTGCAATGGCCGAGCTGCATTACTGGAAGATTTAGGAGGTGCTCTTTCACCGTTTAGTCGCCATTTTGTTGTTTTCAGCTCTCTTTGCCTTTTATAGAGTTTTGTGGGTGTGACTAAATGTACACGTGCTGTGGACATCCTTTGATGCTGATTTACCGCTGATTGGCATTTCACGTAAGTACGAAGAAAATCAGGGAAACGTTAACGTAAATCAGACGGGAATTTATAGTTCGGTTTGACCACGAAAACATTTACACACTCCAAGATTAATAAATGATACCTTATTATTATTATTATTATTATTATTATTATTATTATTATTATTAGTATTATTCATGCAGTAATTTATTTGAAAAAAAATATTTTGCAAGTGTAATAAGTTAATGCACACACACACACACACACACACACACACACACACACATACAGAGTGACTGACACTTCTTCAGGTCTCCAGCAGTGCATGCTGGGAGAAGCTCTCGTTATCATCATCGCTGTCAGCTTCACCAAAGTGTCTCAGTGTCCCTGTGCATATCTTTAGATTTTCTACCAACAATCTTCTGTTCATCTGAGTGATAATCAGCTCGACCGTAAGGCGGATTTTTCTAGAAGGACGGCTGCTGTGAGCAGTCAGGACATGCCGATCAGGACGAACGCTTTGATCACAGATCGTGATGTAAAACCCCATGTCGAGTCTGAAGCATAGCGGAGATCAAACGCTGTCTGAATGACCGTCTCTAACTGCTGAGTGTGTGTGAGAGAGAGAGAGAGAGAGAGAGAGAGAGAGAGGAGGAGGAGGATGAAGATGAGGAAGAGCAGTGTGATGGAAGTTCTGCATGTTCCACAATGTGGAGGATAGATGGTTAGTAAAGCATGCTTTCACACCTGCCGTGTTTGGTCAAATCTAAACTCTAGAAATAACTCAGTGATGAAAACACCAGAGCGGAGCAGCGCAAAACATCACGCAGTCTCACTGACGGAATAATCCGAACGATGTGGTGCAACATCTACAGTCTGGACTAGAAACTTACAGATCAACTGAGTTTATTCCATCGTTCTGATGAGATGCTTTAATGGCAGAAAATACATATTTATTCTCCTCAGACAAAACACTAATCATTTCTCATTATCCTGTAATAATGTTTTATTAAATAAATTACAGACATCACTATAACACACTCCACCTCTCTCTCTCTCTCTCTCTCTCTCTCTCTCTGAACAAACTCAACATCCTACACTTCACTCTTCACTCAATACCTAATAGCAGATAGAGAGAGTCTGAGATCACTGCTGCAATGCATTATGGGAAAAAAGTCAGACTGAGCTAGGCATGCCTATGCTAGTGGGGAAGAGAAAAGATATGAGATGATATGCAGGTATTACCGTATTTCCTGGATAAGCAGGGCGAAAGAAATAGTATCATTTTTATCAGAGGATTTTAAGTCCTAATGTACTGCATGCTAATATACAATAACTAACATACTGAACGCTAACTAGCTAACTAGCCTCGTTGAGAGACATTTTTGACTAATTATCCTTGCTGTAAGACTTTTTTTTTATCTAACCAATGTTGTTGTCTAATATTTTTAGCTAACTAGCCTTTTTGTGGAAGAATTTTAGCTAAATAATTTTGTTGTTGGACTGTTTTGTTGTATGACTTTTATTTTTTTATCTACCTAGCCTTGTTGTGAGAGAGTTTTATCTACCTAGCCTTGTTGTGAGAGAGTTTTATCTAACTAGCCTTGTTGCGGACATTGTTTGGTCCCTAGTGATCGCTTTTGTAATGAGTGTACACAGAGACGCTAGTTATAATGAGTGTAAATAGAGATGCTAGTTGCAGTGAGTGTAAATAGAGATTCTAGTTATAATGAGTGTAAATAGAGATGCTAGTTATAATGAGTGTAAATAGAGATGCTAGTTGCAGTGAGCTGTAATCAGGTGTGCAGGTTGTACTACAGGCAGGACTCGAGGGTGACCTAGTGGTCGTCATCACTGTTACGAGACGTTATATAACGTTGGTTTATAAACACTGGATAAACATTAGAGTTTATTGAGGGCAGCATTGAGGGGAAATGACGAGTGTTGCCGTCTCACAACTCCAGGGTTTGTGTGGAGTTTCCTATGGGTTCTCCAGTTTCCTCCCACCTCCCAGTCACATGCCTGTAGATGTATTTCTCCCTTGTTGTGAAAGTTTGTGAATGAACTGGCGTCCAGTCCGGGGTGTATTCCCACCTCACTCCCAGTGTTCCTGGGATAGACTCCAGATCCAGCCAGGATAAAGCACTTACTGATGTAAGATTTAAGATATAAGATGTACGATATAAGAAAGATACAGGTGCATCTCAATAAAATAGAATGTCATGGAAAAGTTAATTCAGTAATTCAACTCAAATAGTGAAACTCGTGTATTATATAAATTCAGTCTCTCAGTTTGGTTCACTAGGCTACACAATCATGGGGAAGACTGCTGATCTGACAGTTGTCCAGAAGACAATCACTGACACCCTTCACAAGGAGCATAAGCCACAAACACTCACTGCCAAAGAAGCTGGCTGTTCACAGAGTGCTGTATCCAAGCATATGAACAGAAAGTTGAGTGGAAGAAAAAGATGCACAACCAACCGAGAGAACCGCAGCCTTGAGAGGCTTGTCAGGCAAAATCAATTCAAGAATTTGGGTGAGCTTCACAAGGAATGGACTGAGGCTGGAGTCAAGGCATCAAGAGCCACCACACACGGACGTGTCAAGGAATTTGGCTACAGTTGTCATATTCCTCTTGTTAAGCCACAGATAACGTCAGAGGTGTCTTACCTGGGCAAAGGAGAAGAAGAACTGAACTGTTGCCCAGTGGTCCAAAGTCCTCTTTTCAGATGGGAGCAAGTGTTGTATTTTATTTGGAAACCGAGGTCCTAGAGTCTGGAGGAAGGGTGGAGAAGCTTATAGCCCAAGTTGCTTGAAGTCCAGTGTTAAGTTTCCACAGTCTGTGATGATTTGGGGTGCAAGTCATCTGCTGGTGTTGGTCCACTGTGTTTTTTGAAAACCAAAGTCACTGCACCCATTTACCAAGAAATTTTAGAGCACTTCATGCTTCCTTTTGCTGACCAGCTTTTTAAAGATGCTGATTTCATTTTCCAGCAGGATTTGGCACCTGCCCACACTTCCGAAAGCACCAAAAGTTGATTAAATGACCATAGTGTTCGTGTGCATTGACTGGCCAGCAAACTCACCAGATCTGAATCTATGGGGTGTCAAGAGGAAAATGAGAGACAAGAGACCAAAAGATGCAGATGAGCTGAAGGCCACAGTCAAAGAAACCTGGCCTTCCATACCACCTCAGCAGTGCCACAGACTGATCCCCTCCATGCCGAACTGAGGCAGTAATTAAAGCAAAAGGAGTGCATTTAAGTGTTGAGTACATATAAATGAACATACTTTCCAGAAGGCCGACAATTCAGTAGAAATGTTTTTTTGTGTTGGTCTTATGAAGTATTCTATTTTTTTGAGATAGTGAATTGGTGTTTTTTTGTTAAATGTGAGCCAAAATCATCAGAATTAAAAGAACCAAAGACTTGAACTACTTCAGTCTGTGTGCATTAAATTTATATAATACACTTCTTCTTCTTCTTCTTCTTCTTTGGGCTTTTCCCTTCAGGGGTCTCCACAGCGAATCATCACTCTCCACCTATC